>MU128992.1:106663-182452 GCA_014904985.1 Hydnum rufescens UP504 | reverse complement strand
CTGTTGTAACTTTGTCTTCCAAAGTACTAATTTTACTATTAGCTCTTTCATCACTTACTCAACTCAAGAGCAATCACAGGGCAGGGGTTTTATTTTTGTGGAGCGCCTAAACGATCCATGCAATTTTTGGAGTAAAGAATCCATTGTTTTTACATCTAGTCATATTTTACATTCATGTCAACCAGGATGGTCAGATGAGGATCTTCACCTCTTCATTCCAAGGACCCCACCTCCTCAAAACCAGGAATCCCCTGTCATTCATCCAACACACCCACCCTACAACAATCTCCACTCAGCATCATATCTGCAGGATTGGGATTATCTAGGCAGGACACAGTTCAGTTATCAACTCCCATGCAGAGTCGCTGCCTGGGATGTCCAAGAACTTGAGGAATTACATTGGTGGTACTTGAAAAGACAATTGTGGAAAAGGACAAGGAACTTCAGGTGGCTCTGCGGTGGAAGAATGAGGCTAAACAAAAACTTGAAGACATGAAGGACCATCTTAAACAGATTCTTTAGAACACTGTTATTTGTTGTCAATACTATTCATTTGGTTAGACTGATTGAAAAAAATTTATGGATGGACACTTTCGCTTAATTGAACTGTAGCACCAGCCATACTCCAGACTGCACTTTCATGTACTGGTAGGGTTGGAATCATGGTTCTGATATTCCAAAATATTACATGATTTGGTGAGGATTCTGAAGAATTGTGAGGAATCCACATCAACTGGGGACAAGGCCTTGCCCAATCTCCAGAATATGTACTAAGAAATCCCAACTTCCATATTGGGAATTCTATGGCCACAAGAAGCAAGTAGATTACTTAGAGTGCTCAGAGGATCAACTATCAATTGAGGAATGACTATGTGATGCAAGGAGCCTAGAAATTGAGCAATTCAAATATTCATATTGCCTTCTTGGAGGATTTTACAGCCATTTCTTCACAAATTTTCTTCATCATTGACTGACCAATGCATCTAATTGAGACAAATGCTGCTGGCCCCGATTTTACACAAAAATGCCAAGAATTAAAGAAGTTATGGCCAAGTGTCTGACTTCTAGGTGTCCAGCAACTGGGTCTGATGAGACTACTGAATTACCCCTTCCCATAATTTAAAAGTGTTTAATCACATTTGTCTCATTCGTCTGAATCCATCAAGCATATGTATGCGACGAACCAATCACTTTCCACTGCACTATCCTCAATATTCTATTTTGGGTTCATGTGCCCCCCTGGGGCTAGGTGTTGTTGCTCAGGCTGATGTGTGGGTGCATTCTGTGTGCCCAAATCACAGCTTTTCAACACACCTACATCCAGTGTATTCTGAGAACATCTGGCCTCACTGTTCCTCATCTTCCCCTCATCTCCCACTCAACATCACCTGGGGGGTCAAATCATGGCCAATTTTGACATTCTTGGGTCAATCAATTTGTCTCATTCATCCAAATCTGTCAAGCATATATTTACACAATGAACTGACCACTTTCCACTGCGCTATCCTCAATCTTCCATTTTGGGTTCATGTGCCCCCCTGGGGGCTAGGTGTTGTTGCTCAGGCTGTGTGTGGGTGCATTCTGTGCACCCAAATCACAGCTTTTCAACACCCTACATCCATGTATTCTGAGAACTTCTGGCCTCACATTCCTCATCTTCCCCTCATCTCCCACTCAACATCACCTGGGGGGTCAAATAATGGCCAATTTTGATGTTCTTGGGGTCAATCAATTCGCCTCATTCATCTGAATCCATTGAGAATATTTATGTGATGAACCAACCACTTTCCACTGCACTATCCTCAATCTTCCATTTTGGGTTCATGTGCCCCCTGGGGGCTAGGTGTTGTTGCTCAGGCCATGTGTGGGTGCATTCTGTGTGCCCAAATCACCACTTTCCAACACATCTACTTCCAGTGTATTCTGAGAAATTCTGGCCTCACAGTTCCTCATCTTCCCCTCATCTCCCACTCAACATCACCTGGGGGGTCAAATAATGGCCAATTTTGATGTTCTTGGGGTCAATCAATTCGCCTCATTTGTCCGAATCCATTGAGCATATTTATGTGATGAACCAACCACTTTCCACTGCACTATCCTCAATCTTCCATTTTGGGTTCATGTGCCCCCCCTGGGGCTAGGTGTTGTTGCTCACACTGTGTGTGGGTGCATTCTGTGTGCCCAAATCACCACTTTCCAACACATCTACTTCCAGTGTATTCTGAGAACTTCTGGCCTCACTGTTCCTCCTCTTCCCCTCATCTCCCAGTCAACATCACCTGGGGGTCAAATCATGGCCAACTTTGACATTCTTGGGCCCAATCAATTTGTCTCATTCGTCCAAATCTGTTGAGCATATTTACATGACAAACCAACCACTTTCCACTGCACTATCCTCAATCTTCCATTCTGGGTTCATGTGCCCCCCCCTGGGGCTAGGTGTTGTTGCTCAGGCTGTGTGTGGGTGCATTCTGTGTGCCCAAATCATAGCTTTTCAACGCACCTACATCCAGTGTATTCTGAGAACTTCTGGCCTCACAGTTCCTCATCTTCCCCTCATCTCCCACTCAACATCACCTTGGGGGGTCAAATCGTGGCCAATTTTGACATTCTTGGTCAATCAATTTGCCTCATTTGTCCGAATCTGTCAAGCATATGTACGCTGTTGGAGGGATAAATCCCTACCACATAGAATTCATATCACTGCCCAACTACCTCCTCAAACGAATCCAATATGTTCAATTCTGCCTCCTCCATTTCCTGTCATTCCTTTTATTATTAAATAGCACAGATTCCCCTCTTTCAAAACCGTGGCCTACTCGCTTCTCCTCCACCTTGTATATGAGACAATTGTTTGTCCACCTCCAGGTCTTCAACAGACCACCTGATTTTTTATTTACCTTGAGTCCAGCCAATTGTGGCTTTGGCAATTCAACTTGCCCTCTTCATTGATGCTCAATCCAGTCTTCTGTGCCATTGCCTCAAGGGCGATATACGAGTCCCAATTATATAATCAAGATTGCCTAATCCTCTGGATCCAACTCGCAGATTAGTCACATGCTAAATAGGGGCTATTCCCATACTCTCAAGGAATATTTCGCGAATATCTCCCTCATTTTTGATCGGATCGACTCGGCAAGATAGCGCCCCGAAGGCTACAATCAATGCCTATCTAACGGTACCACACACGCATTTATCGGATACGAACTGCATCCTCCAGGTCAATTTTACCTCATGCTCCACACTACCCTTCAGTATTTGGCAAATATCTCCACCAGTTTTGATCCAATTAGTTAGTAACAACCACCCCTGGAAATACGCTGAAAATCCGCATCGAATGGTATTAAGGGGAAAACGAGCGGATTAGAACTCGGCTTTCTGTGATTTAGTCTCCCCATGTCTCATTTCACTTTTACCTCCGCTTTTCTGATTATTAAAGGCAATTATGGTTCCGGCACCCTATTTCCGATTGAGGGTACGTCTAGGGCGACCAGTTCCACCTTTCCCCAAGGGATTCTGTTCAGTAGGAGAGGAGGAATACCTTGGTTAAGCCATATTCCCCTGTTCTGACGTGTTAATTGAATATCTCCTTCAGTCTTTAAGCTTTTGACTTTATTTCTTTTCATCATTTTTGCCTTAATCCCACCTTTCTTCCGGTTACCATAGCATTTTTCTGTGATGTATATTAAATGTAGGAGATGCGAATTTCCATTGTCTTTCCCCTCATCCCCAGTTTTGAAGGCTTAACAAACTGCCACTGGTCCAAGGGTAAACTCCACAACACAATCACTACTTATCATGCTTTTGATAGGTTCTCAAGAGGAGGACTTAGTGTGTGATTTGATTCCTTTATTCACTGTTTAGATAGTCTCTATCAGAGCAGTACATTTCTCCTATCCAAAGACCACTCCTTCTCAAGGACCTGAACACCCAGATTGATCCCGTGATCCCTTCTCTTCATTCTCAATCTCATATCATGGACTGTAGCTGGAGTCGACTTCAATTTCCCACTTACAATGTGACGAACTGACCACTTTCCACTGCACTATCCTCAATCTTCCATTTTGGGTTCATATGCCCCTCCTGGGGGCTAGGTGTTGTTTCTCAGGCTGTGTGTGGGTGCATTCTGTGCACCCAAATCACAGCTTTTCAACACACCTACATCCAGTGTACTCTGAGAACTTCTGGCCTCACAGTTCCTCATCTCCCCTCATCTCCCACTCAACATCACCTGGGGGGGTCAAATTGTGGCCAATTTCGACATTCCTGGGCTCAATCAATTCATCTCATTCATCCGAATCTGTTGAGCATATTTATGCAACAAACTGACCACTTTCCACCACACTATCCTCAATCTTCTATTTTGGGTTCATGTGCCCCCCCTGGGGGCTAGGTGTTGTTGCTCAGGCTGTGTGTGGGTGAATTCTGTGCACCCAAATCACAGCTTTTCAACACACCTACTTCCAGTGTATTCTGAGAACTTCTGGCCTCACAGTTGCTCATCTTCCCCTCATCTCCCACTCAACATCACCTGGGGGGGTCAAATCATGGCCAATTTCAACATTCTTGGGGTCAATCAATTTGCCTCATTTGTCCGAATCTGTCAAGCATATGTACATGACGAACCAACCACTTTCCACTGTGCTATCCTCAATCTTCTATTTTGGGTTCATGTGCCCCCCTGGGGACTAGGTGTTGTTGCTCAGGCTGTGTGTGGGTGCATTCTGTACACCCAAATCACAGCTTTTCAACACACCCACTTCCAGTGTATTATGACCACTTCTGGCCTCACAGTTCCTCATCTCCTCCTGTCACCAATGTTGGTCAGTTACCTCTGCTGATCTCAAAAGGCATTCTTTCCCTGGTCAAGGGAATTGATCCTTTGTGTATTCTCATTGTATTGTAATAATTCCTCTTAATTTTGTTCACATTCATTAGAATAGTAAAACAATAACTATAAGCACTTGAGACTATCACCAATAAAGCCATATTCCCTGCCGACCCCAAGAAGGGCATTTTCCGGGTTTCTGGACTCCTTCCTGGTCCCCCTATGCTACAACCCCTCCATGTAGTATTGATATTGGGTCATGTCAAAATTTCCCATAAGGTCAATTTGAGGATTGTCAATTGACATCAAAGAAAATTAGCCCTCATTAGGCTGGTGAAATGACCTCAAATGGTACTCCTTTTGAGGTCAGCCCAAGTGGCTGACCAAGGTGTTTGAGGAAGTAGGTGCCATATGATAGAGTCAATGAAGAATGATACTCCAATGGGTAAGTCCTTAAGTGGAAGCAAATGTCAATTTGATCCTGACAACACCCACCCAAGCAGGTGTGGTGCTACTTAGTTTTTTTCTTTTTTAAATTTTGAGGGACAGTACCACATACCTGCCCAAGCAGATGTGTGGTGCTACTAAGTAGTGCTTTTTTTTCTTTTGATTTGTATGGACAGTACCACACCTGCTAGGGTGGTGTGGTGCTACTTATTTATGTTTTTTAATTTTGAGGGATGGTACCATACCTGCCCAAGCAGGTGTGTAGTATATTAATTGAATTTTTTAAATAAATAAATCAATAAATAAACAAGTCAATAACCGGACTGACCACTGAAGGAAACACTGACTGGGGGTATATGTATAATATAAATAATTATAAATGGAACTATCCCCAGTATGCCCATATGACCTGCTGCAAGTCTGAGATTCTCTAAGTTCTAGTTTTGGCCATTTCGGCCAAAATAGTGATGGGACCTACTTAGGTACCATTATCTGCCCTGGAAGTGGTACCTAACTAGGTAGGCTTAGATGACTGACCAAGGTGTAAGCTCCCTGCTTCACCTGACTATTCTCAAGACAAGATCATGTCATATGATGCCCTGTGGAAAAGTCAAGATCAAGCCCATAAATAAGGTATGTGTAAGAAATGTAATTTACTCACTCATGTTGTCAATGATTCTAATCATAAATATTATTTGACCCCAGGGAACAATGGGAAGAGGAGGAAGATTACCCTGCCCTTTTTGAATGCTGACAAGGTTAAGATGCAAGAAGCCATGTGTAAACAACACGATTGAGTCCGGAATGCAGCTATATGTAAGAAATGGCATTTATCTTTTGGTGAACAGATTTAACTTTAACTGTAACTTGACCCCAGGGCATTGGGTCTTGCCACCCCCCAGGGTAGAACCAATGACCATGGTCATCTGCAGACTCTGAGTCCCACACTTAGGGGCCTAGGCCCCTGTGAATAAAACTACATTTCCTCTGGGTTTTTTTCTTCTCTTCTCTGCCTCAGGGGGTGAAACCCCCCCTCCCTAGCAGGCTCCAGGGCCAGATTACATCCACTGCCTGGAAGCCAATCTGCTCCACCAAAAAAAAAAAAAACAAAAACAAATTGTTATGCAAAAAATTCTTCATTTTATATCAATCAGTTTTCAAGTAAAAGTGATCATATATGCATGCCTTCAACAGTCAATAACAGCCGTTTCCTCTAAATTTATATATTCTCCAAGCTTCCACATCTCAAGTGTCTTCTAAGATCTTTGAAGTCTTCAGAAGCCTTCAGAAGCCTTCAGAGATGAGTCCAATCTCGGGAGCAAATTGGTTTTCCTGATGAATGACTTTTTGAAAACAGCTGCCACAGCACCAGGTATGTTGTCTTCACACTCATCTGGTAAATTTAGGATAGTCTTCAGATGAGCCAATAGGTAACTGAGATGGAAGGTTTTGAAGGAGGTGTCGAAGGGAGCATATTGGTTCATGATGGACTCAATTCAGTTGGCTGAGGACCCTGATCAAATGCTGATATTCAATGTTCCTTATCCTCAGAATTAACGCCGAAGGGCCTTAGAAGCTCCCCATAACACCTGGGAGGGAGTTTCCGGAGTTTTTCACATTGGGTGATGCTTGGGCTCTTAGTCACATGGTCCGTGGCCTTACTTAATCAATCTGGGCTGCTAGCAAGGGAGGTTGGGAGAGGGGTCCTCTTGGAAGGGGTGCTGGTAATTCGCGGTCCTCGGTGATAAGATGATGCATTGGCGGCCCTCATGGCACAGATACGGGCTTAAAATTGATTTCATCATCATCATAATCATATTACTAACACCGTTACTAACATGTTTTAAAGTCCTTGTTACTAACACCTTAGTCTCGCAGAGCCCTAACCCCAATCACTACAATTATCTCCGCACCCCATCCAAGAACCGTCATGTCGGACGCGCTATCCAAGCACCTTTTCCTCGTTTACGCTCCCGACTTGACCGACCCGGACGCGTTCGCACGACGCATGGCGGCTCGCGAGAGACATGTGGCCAATGCTGCCACCCTGGGGGCCAAAGGGTTCATAAGTGCGTTGCGCTGCTGCGGCCGTTCAGTAGGAACTTGCAACACCAGCCCTAATGTCTCTTACTGTTGTTCTTGATTTACCATATGTCGCTCAACTACTCCAGAGGTCGGGGGGGCACTCTTGACTCCCGAATCCATCACTGGCGGGGAGCGCAAACTAATCGGATCTACGCTCATCGTCGAATCCACCGACATCGAGTCAGTGCGCAAAGTAATCGAGGCTGACATCTACTACACGTCGAATGTGTGGGATCCGAAGGCGCTTGTAATAACACCATTCCTCGCGTCCAAGATTTGAATGTCATCCTGTATGTTGCGTTGCTGATTTCACAATGCAAAAATGTAAAGGGATGTACCCATTTGCCGCTAGCCTTCCCTCAAATACCTTTGCCCTGGAACAACCGAGAGATCACACTGACGTATACACTGAATGACACTCCCCAACTAGAGAACAAGAGATATAATCAGGAGGTTGGGCACTACATCTACAGCTTCTTTCCAGCCAGCCCCACACCTGGCTTGAGGCCTCTTCGAGCTGGGTTTCTGTTTTTGACGTTAGCGTTCGTGAAGAAATTCGTGGCTTTTTTCTACACTCAAAGGATGCAATGAGATGAGGACAATCAGAAAGAAGACAACGACCGTACTTTGTTGGTCTTCATTCGTGGCATCTTCAATTTTATTACTTCCGTCGCATCGTCCGAAGGAATCGCCTCAACCGCAGGCGATACGGAATCAGGCACAGCATCTAGCGCTTTCATCAGGCGACTCTCAGTTGGAATGGCCATGTCAGAGGCGAAATAGCACTTACCGGTCTTCCCGTTGGTTGCTGCCGTTACAGCGCCATATATATCATCCCACCCAAGAGCTTCTTCATCGCCCTCTCTATCATTGTCCACGTTGCCATTATGTTCCGGATCCTCTTCCGCCGGCCTATCCCCCTCCACATTTTCGGTAGCATCGCCGAGCCTACCCTCCGATGCACCAGGCGACCGATCATCCGCCAGGAACTTGGCGTTCAACGGGATCTTGTCCACTTGTTGCTGCACCCCCAAGATAGTCTTTTCCTTACTCTTCCCACCTGTGGGTTTACCTTCTTCCTCCCGAGCCACAATCGCCTCGCCATCTCGCTCGGGGGACGTACGAAGAAGGGAATCTTACCCCGAATCCAGTCGTTCAAGACCATCTTGCTCACCGTCTCCCGATCGGGCTCGCCCCCCTTCAGAAGCTTCCCCGACTTCCGCGCCAACACCTCGAGGAACTCATCTGCATTCCAGGGGGTATCTACCCCCCGGGGATCAGAATCGGCATGGGGATTGGAAGGTAAGTCATACGTCCGGGTGATGTAGACGGGTCGAACCCGATCCAGCAGTGTAGGTATAAATTCGGATGGTGTAGAGAGATTCTCGACGCGCACGACCCCCTTGAGAACTGTATCAGTCTCAGAATCGTGTGCGGAGGTGGGCACGATGCCTGGGCAGTCGATGAGGTATATCCTACGCATAAGCGTAATGTATTGCCAGACCTAGGGTGCGGTCATCTGAGATTGCGCAGAACTAGCAGAGTGGAGGCGGATCATACCTTTGTCTCTCCAGGAATAGGTGCCACGGTGCATACCTTGCTCTTTTTTAAGCAATTGATGATGGAACTCTTTCCAACATTAGGATAGCCAATAAATCCAACAGAGATTTGCTTCTTATCGGAGTGAAGGACAGAGAACTGACGAAGCAGCTGAATGAGGGATCCCTTGCCAAACGAGTGGTTCATCGACGCATGGAACGCCAGCGTTGGTGCCATAGGGGATAGATGTGAAATCCACCGAGCCTAGATTGTGAAGCCCAACATCGTCAGTTTGATAGCCATATTAAGCATACAAGAGGTGAAAGGAAAAATAAAGAATGTTTGTTCCGGAACTACGTGAGTGCTGTAACAATATTCGCGATACGGCGAGCATCCACAACTCTACCAGTACTTCTGCGCAACTTCACCCTTAGACCCCAACGTCACTCATAACGAGGACGAGGGAAGGGCGAGAGAAAGCAAGATTGATCTTCCACGGCCGTAACAGTCTCGACGCCTGGGAAAGTCTCGATGAACGAGGGGCTGAAGAAACTTGACATGGCTCATGGGGTATGGAGAACGGATATAGAGTATTGAGAAACAATCGTGCAAAGGAACGCACCGTCGCCCACGTCGGGATTAGATCACATTTGTTAAGGACAAAAATAATTTGCTTGTGTGACTTCTCCTTTTTTAGATAGTCAATCACGGAGTCGCATTTCGTGCCGAAGGGATCACGAGCATCCAAAACGTGCACGATAACATCCGAGGAATCGAGAACCTTGTAGAGTTCTCCAAATATTCGTCGCGAAGTGCCTTTAGAGTAGATAGGCTCCAAAAGCTGAGCGTGACTAGGCACTTCAGGGACAGTGGTATCTCCAGCAGGAATTGGATTCGCTAGGGAGATCGCAGCAAGTGCAGCAGAGGTCGAGGACTCTGCACCCGGTGTATCAAAGGCAGTGTACGAATCTACTTGTGAGGCTACGGAACCAAGCTCTTCAATGGAGCCGACGTCCAGCCTTGGCTTTTTTCGTTGCGCCTTAGGGCCGAAAGTATCCCCAAACGACTCGGTTTCCACAATGTGCGGACGCTTATGAACCCATCTCAGAATCAAACCTAACCAGATCCCAGAGGACGTACCTTTCCGACATGAGACCTCTGAGCATCATCAAGCAGACTCATAGGAAGTTTATTACGCTTTAATAGAACAGAGTACGGATCACTCTTTCGAACGGTGAGCGATTCTCGGAAATGTTCGAGAGCCTGTTGAGAGATAACCCGTGTATTCCCTGTCACGGCCGTAAGGCACAAAAGAAAAAATAAATTGCAAATCGAACCCACCGAACCATCGACGGTCAGGCTGAACACGGCCAGGCTTCGTCTCGTCCTCGCCTTTTTGGAAAGCAGCGGCAATCACGATTTTCCCATCACGATCTCGAACCGGTTTACCACCGTTAAGCATCTTGATCTTGGATGCGGATTTCGCGTCACGGTAGAAATTTTCTCCCTTAACACGCTTCATGGTGAAAGACGACTTGGTCTTGCCACCCGAAGCACCTTTCTGGGAAGAGACCGGCGCCATGCGAAGCGAGATAAAGGAGGTGCTGTAATTTCCATGCTAATTAGCAAAAAAATCTAGAGTTATGCTCGAAGATTGGAGACGAACGAGAAGGAAGAGGATAAAGGCCGGAAGGAGAAAATATAGGCAAATACCGGACTCTGCCGAACTTGAATCCGTCGGTGATCTATGGCATCCTTTGCTCCCTTCTCGCGCTCCTTCCGCTTCCTGGTAGGTGAGAAGTGTTGGTATTCCGTGAGGAAGCTCACAAATCCTGGCCACCAGCGGCGTTCAGCTCATGAATCCCCCGTTGTATTCTACTCTGTCGTCCTGGGACTAATTGGCCCTGTCATGGTTCTCACAATCCCTCCTATCCGAAAGTCGTTGGGCTACTTACCTCCAGAACGATTCCCTACTTCCTATCCACGTACGTACTTGATTTCTCCATATGAGTCCATATGAGCAACTCATTCCGTAATCCTCCAGTACCCAATCGACCCCGACGGCCAGTGTCAGGCTACGAAGATGATTAGACGCTACATGGGGTGTAATAAAATAGAGAATGTCCCAATAATTGGGAGCACCTAATGATGTGTGTGGATCAGAAAGCAGCTTGAACAGCTTCTCTCTCGGCCAAGCTACCCCTTGGCGCCCAAGGAATCTTCTCTGTCGCAGAGACACTCTTCGTTTGGTGACCTTGGTCTTCTTTTGCCCCCCACCCTCCACCACCTGGGGTATGAATAATCATTCGATCGCCTTTCCCCATGAACATGGTTGCCTTCCCACCGATGTTGATGATGCGGGGTTTGCCCGAGGCCCCTTCAACCTTGTCTCCGTCTTCCTCGCGAGGCTGCTTGATCCAGATGTTCCGACCTCGTTCTCCAGGCTCACCCCCTTGAAGACCGTAAGGTTGATGGACTCGGCGCTATGAAACATCCATAGTATTCCTTGTGAGGTGATGCGAAAAGCTCAAGGACAACACAGACCTCAGACAAAATTGAAACTTGGATTGGCTCCAAGAATTCGATGTCTCTCGTGACGCCGCACCCGCCATTGTAATTTCCTTTTCCGCCCGATCCATCTCTGATGGAGAATTCGTGTAGGAGGACAGGATAACGCCGCTCCAAGATCTCGACATCCCCAATGCGAGTATTGGTGATATGCGTGTGCACGCCAGACGTACCGTGCCAGTGAGGGCCTGCACCTGACCCTCCTGCGATTGTCTGTATTGAGTTAGTGATTTCATTCATGATAGTCGCTATGCGTAACGGTGTGAGATGGTGAGATACCTCGTAATACCCCCATCCGCTGGTCACAACACCATTTCTATCTTTCCCCCCAGCCCCGAAGGTCAGGTTACTACCAATATTGTTAGTCCTTACTGAAGGAACAATAAATAGCAATACTCAACTTGCAACATCCTTGGCTAGCAGCACACGCATTGAACGCTTTAAGAACCACGTCCACGATCCTTTGGGATGTCAGCACATTTCCTCCGCACACAGCGGCTGTGGGTGATGGGAGCAACAAGGAGTCCTTGGGTATTTTGACTATAATGCATGCATCAAGATTCGATGCCGGCTCTTCACCCGCGCCTAGGCTTACTTTTGATCGGGACCAGACATCCAGCATTGAGTGGAATATCCACATCCAACATGGCTCTCATACAGTAGATCACAGCAGAATGCACGACGGATATCGGTGCATTGAGATTCCCTCGAATTTCAGGACCGGTACCTTCGAAATCGATCATAGCAGAACCTTCCTCTTCGTCGATATCGATTTTTATCTGGATCTATTGACGAAATACTCGCTCGTCAGTATGACAGTATTAAACAGATACTGAGAGACCTACGGGAGACCCATCGTCTAGGTAGTCGCGAGCCGATAGGTTGGGGCCGAGACGTTTCGCGACATCTCGAAGGAGGTTTCGGACGCAGGTTTCGGCATTATCGCGAATATGATGCATATACTCTTGCACCGTCTGGAGGCCATACTCTTGGATTACTTTACATCGGCAATAAACGGCTGCCCCAAATATAACAAACGTGGCAAGTGGGCTTACAAGCATGAATGAGTTGGATCCCCTTGTGATTCGCTGAAATTTGCTGCGAGAACGGGAGTATTCAGATGCCCTACTATTGAATATAGAAATGGTTGGGCGGCTACCTACCGCCTTCAAATCGCTCTCTACATCTCGAATATTCCTACAGCCACTATTGCCAGGATAGCTCGCTGGTTTTTCCACCATATGGTACAAAAGGCCTTTTCTGTCAAAGACGCCATTATTGACTATCTTGAAGCTGTGAATATTGGCACCCTCTTCGAAGATATTAACCGATGTTGGGGGCATTGAGCCTGGAATAAAGGAGCATATAGTGGATTGTGCCCATGAGGAGAGTGGACTATGTACCGGGAAGTATACCGCCAATATCTGCAGTGATGCCCTCGGGAAGCCGTGAAAAATATAATTTTATGCGAGTTTTGGTCGAATACGGGAGTGATAAGGGTTATGTCGGGCAAATGACTAATTACCATACGCTTCAGCAACAACAACTGCACGAAATGGGTTCATATGCACCTTCCACCAGACTGGGGTGAATTCGCCATGATGACATCCCCTTCTTTGAGATCGTCGCCTAGGAATTTCATCTGGTACTTGACCGCACTATGAAGAACCATCCAATAAATTGGGGGGTTAAGATTATGAGATTTATGTTTCTCCTACAAACTCATAGAGCTAGGATACAATCCATCAGGGAGCGCCTAGGATAAATTAAACATGACGTACCCCAAGTGAATTGGAATAAACGGAGCATTAGCTACGAGATCGCCATCAGGAGCAAACAAAGCGCAAGAGTAGTCTAGCCGTTCTTTGATGTTGGTGCTAATAGCGGTCTGCTGGAGAGACCGACCCATTGCCTCTGCAATACTCATGAACCGATTTGCGAACAAACTGAGCATAATAGGATCCGGGCCAGCAAACGGCTTCCCCATCTTGGTGGGCTTGGTGAGGGCTCTAGTAACAATTTAGATCAAGTGGCAACTTTTAATTGGCTTACGTCGCGACTTACCGTCAATCGGGTGGAAGTTGGCGGAAATCCTACCGGCAGGTGCCGGGCCAGTGCCATCGCCACCTATCATATATTTTCTTGCCTACACCCGGCGCCTTTGGCCTGTTTCGCTGACACACACACACATGCACTTGTTGTTTTGTATAACAAGCCGAGAGAGAGGCCTCCGGGCTGGGTGGGTAGGAAGTTGCATTTGCATCCGCCAAGGTTTTCCCGCCGCCAGAGTCCCGCTAATCGGCATCGTGGTACAAATACTCAAGCATCGGATCTCCGTCAAGCTTTGAGACTTAAATTTAGAGTATACTAAATCGCTATGGTATCTCTCCCGCCACGTTCCATCAGAATTTGTGCTGACCGTGGCGGGACTTTCTGCGATGTAAGTTGCATTTATAATTTTGTTTTCCAACCCAGGTTTATTTATATTTCTAGCTTCATGCGTCCGTGATGCTGCTTCGAGTGCCTCTCTTGTTTAATTAAAGGGATATTCTAGCTCTTATCCAGATCCCGAAAACCCGAATCACAGGAAGGAAATCGTCGTCAAACTACGTATGTTGCGAGCTATGCGTATGCCTTCAATATATTTATGTCATCCATTTCGCTCCTTAGTGTCCCAGGATCCTGAAAACTATCGAGACGCTCCTACGGAGGGAATCCGGAGAATATTGGAAATGATCACTGGGACGACCCTCGCTCGTGGCGAGGTCTTGAAGACAGATAAGATAGGTGCAACATATTCCAAGCTAAATATGAAAACTATATTGAGCTGTTCTGAAGATTATATAAGGCTTTCTACGACGGTGGCCTACCAACGCACTTCTTGAGCGGAAAGGAGAGAAACATGCTCTTTTAATTACGAAGGGTTTCAAGGTGATTATTGCAAGGCACCACTCCGCTCCCCTTCCGACACCGTTTCTTTCAGGATCTTCTCGTAATTGGAAATCAATCTCGCCCAAAAATATTCGACCTCAATATCCGACGCGCACCACCACTGTACTCTGCCGTCGTCGAAGTTGACGAACGTGTCACTCTCGTGGGTTTCACCTCTGATCCCAACGCTGCTGAGCATGCTGTTCAATTCGATGACAGTGGTAATGTTATACGCTCATATGGCGGCGTAGGCTGGGAGGAAACCGACGAGCAGCTCGGGCCCATTGTCAAAGGGCTTTCAGGGGAAGCCGTGCGTATATTGCGCAAACCTGGTATCATTCTTAACTGCAATCTCCTGTCCGCGGATCGTTAATAAGCGTCCACATTGATAGATCTTAGAGATTGTGCGAAAAGATTTAAAGCGTTTATACGATGAGGGATATCGAGGCCTGGCGATCTGCTTTGTGCACTCTTATACTTTTCCTGATCACGAACTCATCGTTGGAGCTCTTGCGCGTGAAATCGGGTTCACCCAGATTTCAATGTCATCACAGCTCTTGCCGATGATCAAGATGGTCCCACGAGGCGTGTCCTCCACTGCAGACGCGTACCTCACCCCCATTTTGCGAAGTTACCTGGATGGCTTTTTTGATGGGTTTGATGAACAATTGCGTAATGGAGGACCCGACAAGCCCCGCGTCGAATTCATGGCAAGTGACGGAGGATTGCTGGATCTCGGAAATTTCTCTGGTCTTAAAAGTATTCTAAGTGGTCCTGCAGGGGGTGTAGTTGGCTATGCTCTCACTAGCTGGGACCCTAAAAGAAGGATACCGATTATTGGGTCAGTCTCTTATTCACGAATATGTTGGGAGCACCTTCCTGATGTTGGATTCTTAGACTCGATGTCGGTGGTACTTCGACGGATGTTTCTCGCTATGATGGACGTTTCGAAGTTGTGTATGAAACTACCACAGCCGGAATACCCATTCAAAGTCCCCAGCTAGACATTAACACTGTGGCAGCTGGCGGCGGTTCGCGTCTCGCATTCAGGAATGGGCTATTCACAGCGGGTCCTGAAAGTGCTGGAGCGGTTCCTGGTCCGGCGTGCTACCGGTTAGTGATTCTGGCTATTTTATACTGTTCGAGTTTTAATACTTATCCTTGCGTTCCACGAAATAGGAGGGGTGGCCCCCTTGCTGTTACAGATGCCAATCTACTTCTCGGGCGTCTCTTGCCGGCCTACTTCCCCAAGATATTCGGCAAGAATGAGAATGAAGGACTTGATATCGAGGCTTCGAAGAGGGCGTTTGAAGCCGTCGCCGCTGAGATTAATGCCAATTCCGACAAACAATTATCTCTTGACGAGATTACATATGGGTAGGGTGGCTTCCTTGGTGACCCTTTCTATACTCTGACCGTGTGCAAAGTTTCATCAAGGTTGCCAATGAAACGATGTGTCGTCCTATACGATCTTTGACTGAGGCGAAAGGCTACGCACTGTCGAAGCACGTGTGAGCGGTTCTCGTCCAATTGGACTGACGTGGCCCTCTTTAACCCTGTCCTTTTGGTAGATTGGCCAGCTTTGGGGGAGGTCCGTATTCACTTTGAACGTCGCGCGCGGTACTGGTCTGATGGCCTATTATATTCAGCCGGTGGCCAGCACGCAACAGAGATCGCACGCCTATTAGGTATCGGCAGGATTCTCATACATCGACACAGTTCTATTCTATCTGCTTACGGTCTCGCCCTCGCTGATCGGTCCGTCTTTCATTTCTCCATAAATCCGTTTTCTTTTGGCTCACGGGCACCTGCTCTCACACACATGCAGAGCTTTCGAATTACAAGAACCGTCTTCGGAAACGTGGTCGGACGCATCTGCTCCTCGTCTCAAACTACGCCTGGACAAACTCTCCTCCGAGGTTGGAAATGCGCTCGCGCAACAGGGCTTTACGGGCTCTCGTGTGCGATTCGAACGGTTCTTGAACATGCGGTTCGACGGCACGGATACGGCTCTTATGGTGCTGCAAGAGGGAGGCGACGATATGAATGCATTCGGAGACCGATTTAGGCAGGCGTACAAAGCCGAATTCGGGTTCATCCTGGACGAAAAGGATATCATTATCGATGATATCAAGGTGTGTGATAATCCCTCCCCCCCCTCCCAACCCCCTTCCCGCGGGTCATAATTTTACGTGTGTCTAGAACACAAAATTTGAGGCTCATTTTTTTCCTTCTGAATTCTTCTAACTAGGTTCGTGGGATCGGCAAAACATTCGACACACTCGGGGCCAGTGTGTTTGAGGAGGTGCAAGGGCTCGACACGCGTCCTGTAGACCCGAATAAACACGAGGGGCTGCATCGCGTGTATTTCGAAACCAAGGGGCGCGTGGATACACCACTGTACCTCCTGGAGGGGCTGGCCGTGGGCGAGGTGATTCGTGGCCCTGCCATGATAATCGATAATACCCAGACAATTGTCCTGGATCCTGCGTCAGAAGCGGTCGTCACCTCGAAACATTTGTTCATCACACTGATCTAAGTATTGTTCCGGCGGGACATATGTAACTCAATGTTGAAAATCTTCACTATCCGAAACGCCGATGGAGTCCAGGTATCATTCCATATCACGGTTCATATGTACAACACAGGGTTACGATTGTATGGTCACAACAAGAGTCTGCATAAGATCTAAGAATAGGAATACCTAGGTAGGGTGTGAATGGCAGTTAAAATGACAGTGAGGGAAGCTACAATGAGTAACAAGGCTTGCGGCCCAGTACAGGAGGGAGGCCACCACCAAGCACGGTATCCGAGTAACAAGTGTTGAAGCGAATGGGGGTATTGGAATGAATCACGAGGTGGCAAGCTTAGCCGAAAGCCTAAAATAACTGTTTATCCTATGCAGCAAATCCATCCATCAGAAGCCACAGGAGACCTCCGAATGCAACCAAGGACGCTAATATTGTAGAAGCTGCCAGGGATCTCGCCCCTGCACTTTCGCCGTTTCGGCCTGCATTGCTCCAATCGATATATGCGCTCTGTAACAATAGAATGAACGCCTCGCTCTCGGGGCTGTGCGAACCTAGGACAGAGAAGGAGGTAGGATCGACGACTGGAGTCAACCATCCATCCGAATCGATATGGGACCCATTTGCTGCGAATATGGCTTTGCGAACGTTTTCAGCCTGTCGGATGTGCTGGTATTTTTTCTGCAGCACGGCGAGCCTGTATACTGTCGAGGCCATCAGGGTCGATCCACTTGCCTCTTGGAAAGTGGTGGTGTTATCGACTGTGTTGTAATTGAGGAATGTGGAATTGTCCTGGTATTGGGGGCATCCGTGTATTAGAAAAAATGCCCAGGAGAGAGGATAGGAGAGAGAACCATGTAAGAATAGAAACCATTGTGTATCTCTTGCACCCAACTGCCAAGTTCAGCTTGCTCGGTCTGAAGAGCCTTCGCGAAAGGAGAATGTTGTATTGTAGCCAGCACTCGCACCATCCCTGCTGCTGCCCAGGCATTTCCTAAATGTGCATTGATTTATCAGCAACTCCCAGGAAGAACAAAAAATTATTTAAAGAAAGGAGGTTCACCGGTAGACCAGTGAGAACTATCAATCGAGGGTCCCAAGGCAATGTGCTTCCAAAGTCCGCTGGGCGAATCTTGCAGATTATTGCGGTAAAGTGATATCTGATTCACGGATTCTTGGACGAGGGAAATATTCCCGGTGACAACGCCGTAGTAGGCCAAGAACGGGGGGACCATGTAGACAAAATCAGCCCAAAGTTGCACCTATAGTGCGCAAAACAGGGGAGGGTTAGGACATATATGCGTCTTTTCACAAAATGCCTTGAACGGGTGAAGACTGTAATGGAAAATCCAAAAATAATGTGCTGGTTCGGAATTGGAGAATTGCTTGCCTCGGAGACTCGATGCGATATGGCACCATCTGGGCTCCTCGGGGCGACATCCAATAAATAATTCAGCTGGTCAGAGGCCGCTGATGCGAAAGTAACATTGGAAATTCGGGTGTCTGCGCCTGTTAGATTCCCCAAGATGCAGGCCACACCGAGGCTGAGATTGACAATTTTGTGGTCGGGGAAAGTTAGCCCGTCTGTAATGGTCTGCGAGGACTACCTACTCGAAAGAGTGTGGAGAATAGCAGCTCACCTGGTAGGATCGCCCGCAGAGCCATCCTTAATTATCATTGTACTCCCATTGCGTTGTTGGAGAGCAGTACGGACGAAGCCCAACACATTGTCGATGGAAGACGCAGAGAAAGATGCTGACTGATGGAAAGCTGGAGCGGATGAAAAGGTGGAGAGGGAGGAGAAGTCGAGCTCCAATAGTGCTTGCTAAGAGGTTAAGGGCATTCGTTGGACGAGGAAACTATTGACGTATGAGATGGAATATCCAAACTTACAGTTGCTGTCCCCATCTCCCAACTGCTCAAGGGGACAGAAGACATGAGAGCACAGTAAGCCACCAGAAAATAATCAGACGCGCCTTGTGGTAGAGGAAGAGTTCATGCGTGCTCTAATAGTGTCCACCCCGTTCGGGAGAGCTCCTGGGCCGTAGTGAATAGTAGGCTCCATCGTAGGACACTGAAAAGGAGGATGGCGTATTTTGTGGCCCGGAGAGGCATGAGAGCACACAGCACTGATTAACGGGTCGTTATCGGGGACCCAAGGTCCGTTTCGATCTATAGAGAGGCTGGGATAGGCCTGGATTACTCTACGACAAGACAGGTCCGATTACGCGTGCCAGGGGGCTTGCTTCCTCCGAGTCCAGTGAAACAGAAATAGTGATAGATAGTGAGGGAATGTGTTATATACTGGTGTATAAGGTGGTTTTTCGCTTGACTAGCTATCCTTGGGGAATAATTTATGTGGTCATGCGCAGTTTTCTACTGCACAAGTGCCTGTTGTCGGTTATGTGGAGCATATTTGCTTCCGGTCGCATCATCGGCGATATTAGACTCGGCATAATTCATCTTTGCTCGGTTGGATTTGCCCCCAATGTCCCTCCACTTGTTGCTTGTATGATCCCCTGTCACTGTTTGTAGATAGGTAACAATAGTCCCCTCTCGGCGCCTTCCGTGCCTATGCGGGATCCAAACCAGATTCTCCTCTCCCTCTCCCTCTCGGCACAATTCATTAATCAGCAGTGTTCGCCACCGGGCCATTCACGTAGTAGGAAATTTTCAACAAACTGAGACTCTCACGGAACTTGAACGAAGTTTTAGGGTCCCTTCGGCACATAAAATTTGCCCTTCATTCTGTGATATCTAACTTTTTTATAAAGCAAATACAAACCAAATATAGAACAGATATACAGCAAATGTGTAGCCGAAGGTACCCCTAATGAACAAATTTTGATCCAAGTTGAACATATTTTTGGCTATGGGGAGGCCTTAATAATTTCCCTTGTCTTTTAGCACAAGCGTAGAATTAGAACACAACCCTTTTTCAGCTGCCTTCCATTTTCGAACTAACAATCCCCCCATGTACTCTTTCCCAATTGGCGTTGATTTCGAGTTTCAGGCCAACACCCGCGGTAAAAAGTATAGGAATATCGGGCCTGTCCTATAGCCTCCGCGGAATCAGTAAGGAGTTCAGGCATGTCGACTTCCACTCCTAGCGGGTCAGAACGTCGGAAACTCTCAGCCTGATCATGAGCTTACAACTTGAAGGAATATAGCACAGTAGGCTCCCTGGGAAAACGGCCCGGTCAACGTCAGTTAATCCCCATGCAAAGCATCCGATTTTGTGCTCAAAAATCCGCTCAGTTGCTCAACCATTATTTTCAGTACACTATCTCATATAGTATAGCTGGGGATGATCACCACCTGGCCGGGAGCCCTCAACTTGCTCGTCTGCTGAGCACTTAAATTCGATCGCTTCTGCACAGCGACCAGCAGAACCTCTAAAATGCCGGGGAAAAAATTGTTAATATCGTCCATAGGGGCCTAACTAGGTAAAAAAAGCCAGGATATCCTGGGAGGTGTACCACGATACAAAAGGGTGGTAGGGGTGCGCCGTTTAAGCCCAAATAGGGGGGTTGGGCTGATTACATAATCAACACTTTTTTTTAATTCCAACATCGTACCCTCAGCTCCGAGCGTTAGGGTATAATCATTCAAAAATGTAGAATACAAACAAACAGCTCATGATAAGATATCGAATTACGAGGTCAGATGAAGGTCATAAGCAGTCGTGAGTACAAAATTGCGAAGGAAAAGGCTAGTCGTTTATGAACCATCCCAAGAGTCGTGGAGCGATCGTGGGCCAAACAACCCTGGTGAGCCCGTCTGTACTTCCTGAATCAAAGTCAATTGTTCGGTTGGTGGGGGCGATGGGGCAAGCAATGGATTGGCTGTGGTGAGGAGAGTCAGTAACATTCTGATAGTTCTTGGACAATTACCCACGTCTCCATGTTGCCCAAGAAGAATGAACATCAGCAATAGCCGCGGCAGCGGCGGCGGCCTCACGTTTTCGTTCCCTTTTCGACTTCGGGACCGAGACCCATGGGCCAGGAGACGCGATCGTCCCTACTCTGTCCACAGGGTTAGATGCTATTATCGATACCAATACGACGATCTTTATGATGACATCAGCTCGTCTTCGCGAAGTGAGAGGGAACCTATTAAATGCACACTCACTTGGAACGTGTGGAAACAATCTGTGAGATTGACTTCGTGCCTCAATATCGCAATGATAATTTGATCACGCTGGATGTAGCTTCTCCAAAGATTCAAACTCGACCATCGCTTTGCGTCAGCGCAAATCACCATCAGGTTCCTATAGCAGAAAGGAATATATTTCACTCTAGAGATTGTGGGAGGAAATTGAGGAGCATACCGCCTTAAAATGAGTAAACTTGAAGCTATTGCTGTATTATCGAGGACGTTGCTCCCCTTCAACCCGCCTATGAAGCCCTCAAGGAACTTTGTGACCCGAACTATGAGTTGCGTGCATCCATCTCTTCCGTTGCGCATGGTTTTGACTGCTTCGATTGCCTCCGCCACGACGTCGAAAATTTGAGTGAGCGGATAAGAAAGTGCACGTGGAAGAGTGGTATATCATGGATTATGGAAGCCATAGCGAGAGCGGCGTCCCATCCTAGGCCGGCGTTCTCATTGAGGTAATCTGGATATAATAGCTGAGGCGTGGTGGGAGGCTCCGGAGTGGGTGGCCTGTTAGGAGAGGAGGCATTGGACGGGGCTGAAGGCGATTTGACACTGCGTCTTATCCTTGCGAAGAGTCCTCTGGATGGCATGAGGCCTTGGGCAGCGAGAGAGGTCAAGGCGAGGCGATGCGAGGCAAGGCAGAATATCACTTACCCATTGAGGATGTATTCAAATCTTTTGAGCCTGAACAGCCCAAATCATTGCTACACACCAGAGAAGACAAAGACACGATTGAAACGCATTACTCGATAAGTTATGTGATTCAGCCGTCGACAAGTCCCTGGATGAAGCTTCCTATGATTACCAGAGGCTCCGCAAGCGCTTATTAGCACAGGTCGTCGAACATCGCTTCATCGGTCCAATTCCATAATCGAGAGTAATATTCCGTCTTGGTGGGTCTTGGGCTCTCATAATTAGGTATCACAAGAATGATGTAAGCAACTCTAACCGCTGTTCCACATACTTTGCCCAGTTCTTGTCCCTCTCTCCCGACATGTCTTGGCCATGCATATCCAAATGTCGTTTCTGGATCCACGGCGGATCGCCTAGCTGAGCATCCAATGGCCGGTCTTGTGCATCAGTTGTACCAAGACCCTTGACTGGAAATGTGGTTGAACTTCGTAACAAGCTTACGCGGTCCTGTCAGGCCTACAACACTGTAGGATCCTACATGATTGTTGCGGGGTGTCGGCTCGGCGCCAACCCCTACGCGCACACGGTACACCTAATCGTCCATATCAGGTGGAATATCATAGTGTACGTGCCCTTCACACCTTCACCCACAAATGTCATCATCCCAAGAACTTATGTAGGTCGTCCCACCGAAAACCCGAGGTGTAATCTGATTCCCATATAGGTTTGAGGTGGGCCATGCACGTCCCCCCTCCCCACTACCAAATCTATGTGCTAATTTCCTCACTGATGTGGATAACCCAGGTGATGTCGCGGCGGCCCTTGTTCTGCGCAAGAGAGGGATCATCGTTCGTCTTATAGAAAAGGCATTGGATAATCAGATCGGTGTCCGTAGTACTGGAATTCAAGTAAGCGCACCGATTCCCTGGTCTTTGACCCCCCACCTGATGTTCGGCTGTAGCCTAGGATTCTCGAGCTATTCAAGATCCTGGGTCTGGTCACAGACATTCTCTCGAACCCCCTCAAATGAGAGCGTATGACGGAAATCTGTCATTAGGACGTTGGACTTGGATGTGAAAGGACCCGCGACTCCAGAAGTTGTGCCATTTCTTTTATGGCTTGATATGGCTTTTCCTCACTGTCTCTTCGTTGCCCCAGCCCAGTCCCCAGATGCCTGGTCAATGCAGGTACAGAGGCAATCCTACGTTCGCACCTGAGTCGGCTTGGCGTTGCGGTCGAACTTGGGATGGAACTCGTGGACTTTACACAAGGTGCTTACAAGGTGACTACGAACCTCCTAAAACGTGCCAAACGTGGTTCTTCCCAGAATGAAGCCTTGAAAGTGGACAGGAGGATCGGAGCCGATGGAGCGCGAGGTTATTTTGCTCCTCTCTTCATCTCATACGATATCTTCAATTAATGTCTTGCTCAAAAAAAGGGTTACTCGAAAACACCTCGGGGTCAACTTCTCGGGAGAAACGCTGGAGAAGGAAGCTTTCCTTGTCGCTGATGTAGATCTGGAAGGTTTGGATCGTGAGGTGAGGTTTCCACTCTTACATACACTGTTGATCGATGGTTTTTAACTCTCTGCGTCACGAAAGTATTGGGCCGCTTATGGAAGTGCCGCCACCAGGTTGTATGTCTTCTTTTTGCATGACAATTTCGAATCCTCGTGACTAATGGCGTGTCATTGGTTCTCATTATATTGTTCAGAAGGCTGGCCTTGCCCATGGGTCCGGCTCACTTCTCAGTACTGGGTAATGGGATCCCTGACGAAATACAAAAGGTCGTCGATGGCGGTTTTCATGCATTCAAGGCATATCTGAGGAAGATCGTGAAGGATGATTCCGTGGTATTGACCAAACGTTAATGCGTATCGTATCCAAAGTGCATCCCCCCCGCAACGAATTTAGATGCCACTTGTTGACGTTACAGCCTATTGTAGACCAAACATTCGATGCGCTGACCAGTTTCGCGTCGGTCGTGTGTTCATCGCCGGAGGCATGTATTAGCACGATGCAAGTGTGTGCCACCCTATCTCACCTCGCCTCAACAGGCGTACACGCTGTGAGGGAAGGATGGCGAGCCGATACAAGTGGGCGATTGCCCACTGGATGCCTCCAATCTCGTGCCCGTCACCGCCGAGGGTGATGCCATACCAACGACACTCTTCAATCTCCTGACGCCTTTTGCCCATACTGCATTGGTATTCGAACTCCCGCAAAGACCTCCCACTGACACCGAACCCCTAGTCCCCTTCAACCAGTAAGGTCATCTTGAATGTGCTTGGAAAATACAATAAAGATGGTCATTGCCTCGGCGATTCGTAGCTCATTATTCCCAAGGATACACCTAATGCGGGGTCAGGGAGAGTGGCTGGGGATGTGGATTGGGTGCTCGTCGATACTCAAAGGTCACGCCCGGAGGGAATATGAGGTCGATGCCCCCCAAGCCCGCAAACCCTTTCCCCTGGTCGTTATCATTCAGCCAGACGCCTACATCTGTGCATTTATACATGATGCCGAAGGTGTACTTTCCAACAATCTTTGTCTGCCTTTCTGTGGCTGTGTAGTTACTAGAACCTAGAACACTATACATCCCCGCCATCCCTCGATACAACCGAGAAGGGCCTTCGCCTCAGTCCTCTACCGTGGGCTCGTGGCGTCCATCAAGAATTTCCTGGAAGATTGGCAACGCGCACGGTAGCTGCAGTAGTCAACGCAAATCCACCCTACAAGCAACTTTTGGAGACTTGGGAGTATCCAGTCGAATCCCAGTCTGGCGAATCTGTAGTGTAATTGGATGAGGATGGAGGATATGCATGGCCAGTCAGCAAAATCCGTTCCCTATTATATTGGCGTTGATTTCGAGTTTCAGGCCAACACCCGCGGTAAAAATATAGGAATATCAGGCTGTCCTATAGCCTCCGAGGAACCAGTAAGGACGACCTCCACTCCTAGCGGGTCACAACGTCGAAAACTCTCAGCCTGATCGTGAGCTTACAACTTGAAGGAATATAGCACAGTAGGTTTCCTGGGAAAACGGCCCGGTCAACGTCAGTCAACCTCCATGCAAAGCATCCAATTTTGTACTCAAAAATCTGCTATATACTACAGTTGCTCATGCATTACTTTCAGCACACGATCTCATATAGTATAGCTGAGGATGATCACCACCTGACCGGGAGCCGTCAACTTGACTCGTCTGCTGAGCGCTTAAATTCGATCGCTTCTGCACAGCGACGAGCAGGACCTCTAAAATGTCTTGGCAAAAAATGTTAATATCGTCTATGTATTATACAGTATGCGGACCTGTTCACCCTTTCTGTCGACCTGGAACCCCTTATATTTGGCGTACTCGTACAGTGAGCAGCCTATGGACCCCTCGCCGACTACTGTATCGCGTTGAAGGGGGCGTCGACCCTGTCGGTCGCTTTAAAAGCGACAGTTCAATCGAAACGAGACAGGAGTCGCGCAAGGCACGCAGGAAAGGGGGCTTAAAATAGGAAATAGTATTATGCCCACCGGGTAATTCCATAACTTGGTAGGGTGCTGGCCCTCGGTGGCGCATTTCCACATTGGGCACCATTCGGATGCAACTGCCTTGCTTTCCGTCGGAAAAAGTACAGCCAAATTCGGGCCTTCATTGTCTTGGATAAGATTTGCCAGGCATGCATTAGATGCTCAAAAAATAGAATTTGAAATAGAAGAGATCTCGAGAGTACATTTATAGATGAAGGAAGAATTAACCATAGCGCTACAGTAGTGAGAAGAATGTAGTAGACAACATAGAAGTTCCACACCAAAACCCCATCATCCGTTGCCATCTGCACCCCAACTCCTTATATGACGGTGTGGACCAAAGAATCCAGTGCTCCACGAGAACACCACGGCGGATTCGACATTCATTGACAATAATCGGTTCGAAGGAAAGGCGGGATTATCATGGCCATCGTCGCATCTTGAAGGTCACGGTCTATGGAAAGGATTATCGGTCACCTTTTAGAGAAAAAGAGGCAATGGGACCCCCCCCCCGATAGTACGAGGGAGCACCTCGGCGCGTGCGTAAAGGAATCATATAATCGTCCGTGAGATCATCATCATCTACCTAAGAAGTCCAGCACTCGATAAACACCATCGATACCAAGTTGGGACCCAACTTCAGAGGGGGCGTTGCATTGGTAAATTCGGGTACGAGTTGATATCTGGAGACTCATTCACACGTCCGACGCACGTCTCACGCAATCATTTCCAGGAGAGAAAGGCATGACGATCGTGGTGCATCTGTGGGTCACAAACAGGTTCAATTCCAATCCAGCGATCGGGTGTCAGGCCAGACTTCTCGTGGGGAGGGGGGGACACTAATAGCACCCCGTCGACTTCGGGGCCACTCCCAGGGAGGATAAACGTGAAGGAGGGACGCAGATGAGTGGTTGCTGCAACATACCACTAGTCACTAGCCACGAGCACGAGCCAGTAGCGGGGCGGTCTGCTACGTGCCTCGAAATCAAAATCAAATAGGAGCCGCAGGGATGGCGGCAGCCCCGTCAGAAACACAAACATCGCAGTAAACAAAGAAGCACATCCATCGGTCACTGTGCCTCACCCTCATTGTTTACGCATGGGGGGCGGGGGGTGCGCCTGACTCATCACTGAATTTCGTCTGAATCAGGGAAGTGAAGAAGCCAACTGTGAAGCCTTTCTTCTTCTTCTAGCATTTTGACCGTGGGAATGTGTACGTTGTGATACCCATCCATCACACACGCTCCAACTTTGGCACCACTGCATGAAATACAGTAATGAGATAGGGTCGCCGACGGCTGGCGTGTGGGTATAACTCACGAAATTCGATATTACCCAGTTAGACAGGTCAGACAGGTTGGTTCACACTCCTGAGATATTTCAAGAGGATTTGGGTTCCTTTCGATCAAATCTGACGCCTACTGTGCCCTACCTTCTTCTTCAGGTGGCTCGAATTACTAGCTCGGGTATTCTGCTAGCTGGGAAATAGAGGACATAAGGGGTCAGCCTAAGCATCCTACCTGCAATGCGAATTGGGATAGCGTAACCTTGATATTCTCCTGGTTATAAGCTGGTATGATCGAAGGAGGACCATTCGCGGGCCCCAGGGCCGGGCATTCGGCAGGAATCGGTGCATGCCCGATAGTTGCACCTCAAAAGGAACTGGGCACGATCCAGGGCACCCACTGAGGACCGAAACAACTCCATCAAGGACCTATGATGAGCCAGGATCACCAAAGTTAAAGATCACCCGAGCGATCAAGCACAAGAACAACAACACTCCGGCAATCCTATTTACCACCAGCTCGATTAAAAACATGCCGATAATGTCTTTCGGTGTCTCTGCCGTGTGTAGGTGTGGTGTCAAGTGTAAAGTGAGGCGACAGGAAGCGCTCTATACAAAAAGGGGGAATGAGGACATACTCTACACTATAATGGACAGCGCAGAGCGTGAAACCACTAGGATGAGTGGGGATGGAGGGAAGGGAGGCTAGCCACTGGGGGAGGCGCACGGAACGGAAAAGATACGGACGCCAGTGATGTGGGGATGTGTGAGATTAAGTGAAGAATTCGTAGAGTAGAGCATCCCAAACAAGTTAGAGTGGGTTTAAAGGAACCCAGGCAAGGTACGAAGACAAGAGAAGGCAAAAACAAAACCTTAAACCATAAGAGGACGCACCCACATGAGAACGTGTCGCAATGGTTTGAAACGACGGGAAGCAAAATGGAAGTAGAGAAATCGACACAAATTGAGAGAGGAAAATGATGCTTGAATGATCGCATCGTAAACATGGGGAACAAACAAAAGGAGTTAAAACGAGCCACCGCAACCTCGTGTATTGAAGAAGGCGACCGGCGAATGTTACTGATTGAAGATCTCATGTGCTTTTAAAATTCGTTCCACAATTGTGAGTGGACTCTATGTACTTTTTGCCCCGAAACAAGCGTCTGTGCTGTTTCGGAGCACCGCGTATACACGTGGATTAGGTGCCGAATTGCACGATATTTTGGAATGGTGTTCACAGTTTTGGTCGATAATCGTTTCGATCGGGGGGCGCTTCAAGAAACTATGGCTGAGCGCTGGGGAACGTAACCCGATACAAGCCCTGTTATGCTTGTGTCGGTGAACCTTCTGGGTGACGTCCATAGGGCGAGATAGGACTTGGACCCTGGCTATGGGGTTTCGGAAGGGATGGATGAACTAGGAGATGATGTTGGAAGTGGGGGTGGGTCGAGTGAAGGTGTAAGTGAGACTCCGGAACTTGCTGTTGCTGGTACTGTGGTTGCTGATAGTGTTGCGCTTGCTGCTGGTAGTGTTCCGCTGGCAAGTCCACACCAACATCTTTATTTCCAGTCTGAAGAGAATGTTGGCCGGACGCAAGAAGGGCAAGCCCCATCGCTCCATGAGCACCGCTATGCTGGTAATGATAACCTGGAGAACAAGATTAAGGCGGAGAAACGCCCATTTTCAACGATGACTCACGTAAGCCATTCATGTTCTTATATCGCCGTGTACATGAGCCAACCTGGCAAACATATGGCCGCGACTTTTGATCAGCTTCATGGTCGTCCAAACCGTCCAAGGAAGGGTCACGGGGCATGAAGTTACATTGTCCGTGAGTAATGTGATACTTGAGACCATTAGCTTGCTTATAGGACTTGTTACACCCAACAGTAGGACAACGGAACGGTTTGGAAAGCATCAATGCAGCTGCCGGTCTTGAGAGAGTCGTTGAACTACCACCTGCATCTTTCGCAGAACTAGCCGCAGATTGAGACGATTTCCGAGCACTAGCCGAGCCATTCCCGTTTGTTTTGTGAGGCACAGGAGAAGATATCCGGGAGCCAGCAGGTGATCCGGTGGGTGTGGTTTGGGCGGAGGAAGAAAAAAGGAGTGCAGGGGGTATGCATTTAGCATTGGGTGATTGGGGGGAGTCGGGAGGTGGCGTTTCGACTGCTCCGGGCATAAGTGAGGAAAACCGAGAGTAGGATGCGTATTGGTTGAATGCATCAGCCCGGGAATCAGGGTGTGGGGAGTGCGGACGAGAATGGGAAGGAGTGGTATAAGCGCTCGTGGGCATGCGAGAGGACGGTCGGAGCACGGAAATGTCGAAGGCAGATGCAGAATCCATGGGGGGAGTAGAAGGAGGAGAGGAGGCAGATGAGGAAGGACTAGAATCAGCATCCAGTTCCATTGCGTCGGGATCAAGCGCAGATTGAGAGTCCCTGGCGAATCGAGTTGGGCCAAGAGGGGGGGAATCAAGGACGACGACATGCGCTTCTTCGAAGTGTTCGAGGAGGGCGTGGAGGTCCTGCAGGTCAAGACCACAGCATGCGTAGTTTTGACACTAAGGGGACATGCAATTAGTGGAGGCCTCGTGGCAAGGGACAGCGGTTACGGACAAAGTCATCTTTGCCAATGTTCTCGTCGCCATTGAGGGCCTTGAGAAGACGGCCATGGTCACTTTCGATAGAAGAGGCGATGCCACCATGGACTTTGAAGTCATTGAGGCTAGGAAGAATACATTAGTCAGGAGGCTGGTGGCCACAGCGAGCGCAGGGCTTACTCCAGAGGGCCGGAGAAGGGCCCAGGACTAGAGCCAGGATAGAAACGATTGCCAAGCGAGCCTATTAGCTTGTAGGACATGGGAGAACCAGGCCAGCGCGTTGAAGGAGAGGTAGAGGACTGAGCGAGGAGGTCGGTAGGTGATGCAGCGGTGACAACGCCACCATTGCGGTGTGAGACCTGCTTCGGGAATGTAATGGGGACAGCGGTCGGCATTGGAGAAGGAGGTGGGGGGCTGAAGGTGAGAGAGGGAGGAGGGTAGGGACGGGGAGATGTTATATGCGATGGCCCTATACCGGTCATTCCTCCGGATGCAATTGCCTGAATCAATTTCCCCCTTCGCCCTCGGCGCCCCACCTCACACGTTGGCCTGGAGATCCTGCGCAACAACCCCAGTGTACTCAGTGCATCTATGGCTTACTGGGGTTTATCGTGGGTCGGGCCGTCTGGCTCAAAACCAGACGATGGAAGCAGACCGGTGGGGGTTTGAGCTTCTCGCCAAGACGTCTATGGGCCGAGCCCATCCTGCTGTACAATCGACGTTATTCTGTTTATTTTACTAGTTCGTGTGTATGTTGAGCAATGGACAAGAAAGTGATCAATCGATCTACCAATTGTAGAAACTCAAGTTCCAGCTTGAGCGGTTGTCACAATATTGATCTATTTGAATCTCTATATCGGGGAGCCACTATTCCTAGAGTGATCGGCGCGGTGTGACCGCAGCGTTCCGAGGCACTCTTTTCTCAGGGCTTTGATGTGCAAGGCCCCCGTTACACAGGCTCACAGGTTAGGGTTTACTCGTTCTACAGAAATAAAGCCAGAGCCTCATGGCTTTTCCAAAAATTGCAAAGCGGTAAACCGGTTTGACGGGTAGGATTTATAATTTGCAACCAGCAAAAAGATCAAGCTCCGTAGAAACGTCACTGCTATGATCTCGAAACCCGAGCACAAGAGATGGGGGAATGTTTACGGCGGACGGCTGGGTTTTATACCTCGAAAATACCTTGTGATCAAAACGAGTGCTCAGGGTCGTAACTATATGTCTGTGCGCGACCGATGTCTAGTTGTGGTGTATACAGGCCCAGCTCGGTAGGTTGGCGGTCCACCGAGCAATATTAGTGCCCTTCTTTGCGGTGAAAGCTGGTCCTCGACATGCCTATTAGAACCCCAATGTACTCAACTGATGATTACATATACTCGGCATCAGTGCCTGTTATGGATAGGGAAAATGGTCCTCGAAGTGTCAGAACGCCGCAAGCTCAGAAGGCAAGTGGTCCTGGAAAGAATTCACACTTCACGTAGTAATCACTGCACATTGCCGGAATACAATATCCGTGACCAATTTTATTGCTCCCACATATGTGTGTGAGACCAAGGACGATTCCGATGCATTTTATGTAACTCTAAGGAACTCCTCAACACAGACGGACGCAAACTGGACCGCTGACCCAACCGCAGATAAATACTGTTAATGAGCCTCGAATTTAGATAGCCCCGGTCCTCGCGAACCACAGTACGTCAGTAGAGCCCTGGACGTAAGTACTCTCAGAGAATCAGGACGTCAATAGCAGCGTATCGTAAACACGATAGATTTTGGGACATTGCGCAGGGCACCGCAGCGGCTCGTCACAATCACAACAGCTAAGCGGGCGTTCATTGTTCAGCCCATGACAACAACAAAATTTGCCGCAGAGAACGAACGCCGAAGTGACAGGGCCGCAGCGGAAACAACATCCCACAACTACATCCTTGTTGCGCACAGACATGTCTGGATGCAATTTGATCCTCCGCACCGAACTCCGCTCGGCAACCCCCTGCGGGTATAAAGGCAAGCCAAGTGCGCGTATGTTTCCCCATCTCTTGTGCTCGGGTTTCGAGATCATAGCAGTGACGTTTCTACGGAGCTTGATCTTTTTGCTGGTTGCAAATTATAAATCCTACACGTTGATTCGGTTTGCCGTTTCACAATTTTTGGTGGCCGTGAGGCTATGAGCCTCTCTTTTTTCTTAGTTCTGATCGAGCTAACCCTAACCATGGTGGTGGCCAACTCAGGCAATTCCCGTATGTGGCTGATGCACCACAATCGAAACGTGACTTTGCTACAGGTAGCTCCACGTGTAGTAGCTCGTGGTCATATGAAAAGCGATGGGACAGCACACTGATTTCATCTATCAGTGCTTACGAATGAAGGTAATGTTCTTGTGGAACCAGCCCCCATCCATCGTATTTCTTTGGTGCCACACGTCGGCGGAGTGGCTTGCAGGCATCGATGTAGAGCTCTCTCCAAATGGGCCTATCAACGTCATGGCCGTCATGATCGGAGCTCGTGAAGTCGCCTTATGATTTCTGCACTCATTTAGGAATCAGACATACATGGTGAACATTAAGCCTATACTCTCAGTGAAAATGAGGAAGGACGGGGCGGGGAGACAAATCGGGCTCGGCTTTGGAATGTATGTATGTGTGTATGTGGAGGGGGTATACGTCAGTGTCCGCCTGCCGCTGGTAACATAATGACCGGCACTATCTGGGTCGGCGATTTCCACGCAAGAAATAGTTGCGGAGGTACAGCATGTTCTTGCGTCCCATCTTAGGATCTGTCTGGCCAACCCAGCCCCTATTCCTCCATTCTCTCCGCGCATGACAGGCCAAAATTCAGGTGGTGCCAACGAAATGAAGGAAAATCGTACATACCTGCCATTCGAATCTATAGTAGATACTCTGCACCAGGGAGTCCCGTCTTTGATATATAACCATAGCAGCATGGCCAACTTCTTTCCCCCAAAAAGGATCGATTGGAAAAAGGGTAGAAGAAGTTGCTTCAAGCCGCTGCCGCCCCCCCGAGTAGCGAGCTCAGCCGACTGCATGAGTCATGAGTAACCGAAGCCAATTTGAAAGTCCTCCTTTGGGGAGTACAAGTTTTTCTTCAAGTCAAATTCGATAGCCAAGCAACACGCAGAAGACGCAACAAAACGAGGCGGCCCCCTAGATTTATCCCTGGAGCAAAAAAGCCAAGAATGGGTGCTCTCGCAGGCCGACCACATATTTTTACGGTGAATTTCGTTGGCATACCCGTTGCATATCGCAAGAACAGGGGAGCGCCTCAGATATCCGGGCCAGATAGAAGAAAAAGTCCACGCTGTGCACCGGGCAACAAACCTGCCTTGGATGAATATGACGCCAAATGAGGAGGAAAGAAAAATGCCATGCCAATATGAGATAGCAGGGATGGTGGAACTTTTTTCCCGTTGCTAAAGTCCGATTGACGCGACAGATGAGAGAGCTAACTTGAGCAAGGAGCAAGCTTAAGGTTGGTGAGTGTGGGGGCAGAAAGCGCTCGGCAACTTCCGACTATCGTCATGAGCAACAGCACTCTCAAGCTGATCGAGTCTTCCAAGCTTATTAAACAGGGCGCCGAAGCCGTTCGTGTTTGCCAGTGCTAGGGCTCGCATTATACGAGAGAGAAAATAACAACAGTTTTTTTTGTTCGGGTCAGAAAATCTACGTCACGACATTACACCCCAATGAACCTCCCATTCTCCTCAAACACCGATTCTCAAAGAAATACCGACACGCTGCTCTGGACTCTTCTCTCACTCGTGCACGAGTAGCTGGGGAAGCCCGTGCCATATTGCGATGTCTGAGGAGCGAAGTGCGTGTCCCAGGCATCCGGATGGTAGACGCAGAAGAGGGCGTTCTTGGACTTGAACTCATCGATGGCAAAGCCGTTCGGCAGATTCTCCCCGGTGGTGGAGACGACGATGATGGGGGTGGCCCTTGGACGATGATATTGAGAGCCAATCCCTGCATGAGGAGATACCTGGTGAATCTTCTGATGACACTACCGATTCTGTAAAAGAATTCGGTGTAACGCACGGTTGAGTACGGTTCAATGTGATTCGCGATACGGTTTCTGTGGCGCTAAACACCCTCCGCTTTAGATGAGATTATGACGTTGATCGGAACTGAAATTGCGAAAATGCACCTCGCTAACGTTATCCATGGGGATCTGACTACATCCAATATGATGCTTCGGCGTCGTCCCCCGAACTGTCATCCCCCCGCTGAGATCGTACGTACAATTTTGTTGTGGGCGAAGGCGCTAATGCTGCCTTTCTCATATCTCCTCCTCTATATGCTCACTCAAGGTGTTAATCGACTTTGGCCTGACGTCGACATCGGGGCTCCCTGAGGACAAGGCTGTCGACCTCTACGTCCTCGAGCGAGCATTCTCATCAACACATCCAGATTCCGAACCACTCTTCCAATCAGTCTTAAATGCATACGCCGCCGGTAGTGGGAAAGCATGGGAGGCTATTTCCCGACGCTTGGACGAAGGCAAGTTTCCAGAAATTCTTTTACGTTTTGAGGCAGTTACTAGTTGACGTAGATGCTTCGCTCACACTTCACTAATATATCCACAGTGCGATTGAGAGGTAGAAAGAGAAGCATGGTGGGATAGGGCGATCCAAAGATCCATCTAGGAATGTAGGGTTCGAACGAACCCCCAAACACCGTTTTGAGGGTCGACTGAAAGCATTTTTGAATTTTTTCTCTAGTGATATTCCCAACCATTTGTGGCATTATACAAGACCCTAATGTTGCATCGCACTGTCAGAAAAAAAAGCCAACGCCGCTTCGAAATCAAGTGGTAGGCCTAAAATCTGGGCATGAGAGTAGTGAGTCCATGTCAATTGTGAAACGTAAGTTACACGATGTAAATATATGGCCGTGTGAATGTGAATGATCCCTTGGCCACGGAGGAAGGAATAGAAAAAGACGCGAAGAAAGCGGACCCAGAGTAGTTGGGAGAGCCACGACGGATAGACGTCTGGTGCCTGTGGATAGGTTGATTTTCACTTGAGCGTCCCAAAGTACGGATAGAATGGGAACTGTCACAGACGGCACGGGTAGGAAAGCCGTGGGGAGTGTGCGCGGGATGACGATGGGTATCAGGAGGATGCGAGCATGTTCGGGAACGATTAATGACGCAGGGGAGGATGGGTACTGCAGATACACGATGCGTAATCGTGACTGGGACATTGGATATCATAGCTAACAAACACCAACTTAGCGTCTCGCCAATCGCATATTGATTGAGAGGAATAGCATACCAGACTCAGCTCTAATGTCCATACACGTCTTGCCCACAGTTTAATCAGCCGAGGGTCTGATGAGCCTGGGGCAGGTACATCTACGTCAACACCATCCCACCAGCACTTTCGCTGAGACATATATGAGTCAATCGGATTCGCAGCTCCTAGGATGAGAAAATCAGAAGCTTACTGCAGGTTTTCGCCAGAATAGTAGCAGCTTTTGTGCTGTCCCCATTTGTTGTTGGTCCACAGTGACTTCGCCGTTCACGTGGGATATCCCAGTTTTGAGTAACACGAGCGCAATGGAGGAGATGCAGCACCTGTTAGGTTCTATCGCGCGGAAGCCCCAAGAATCATCACGATCAAATCCACTCATACACAGCATGTCAATCAGGTGTTGCTCTGCGACATTGTTCTCCTTGTTCACGTTTCGCTGCAGTGCGGTGAAGATGCTCTTCTTCTCTAAGAGCTTCAAACCACATTGGCGTTTCAGTGCAAGGTGTTCTTCGTTTGCAATCCCACTTTCATTGGTGAACTTTTCTTGGGAACCAACGGGGGGTATGCGAAGTATTCGAGTTCCTCACGGAGGACGATGATGGCTTGTTTGGTGAGGAGTGGGTTACGGGAGCCCGTGAAGTCATTCGGTAGGGGATTGGCCGGGTCCACGAGCTGTAATTGGGCCGGATATGGGCCAGGGGCCTCGTTGGTGCCATAAAACTCGTCCCGTGAGCGGTGGAAGAACTCGACGACGAAGGTAAAGCATTCTGGATCAAACTGAGAGCATTCGATGACGGCGCTCAGGCAGGGCTTTATGGATCAGTAGATATGAAAGACGCACATCGACAGCATACAGGTATTCGTCCTCCTCGCTTTCAATGCCGTCATGCCATTGAGTGCCACCGTTGACACGGCTCAGGACGAGCCCATTGGGGAAGAGACACAAAAGGACCGATTCGGGAAGGTTCATGAGAGTGTCTCGGTCCACTTGAAATCGATGTCCCCTCAGGTCGAGATGCACCGTAGTGAGGAGTTCGGGATTCAGAACATGTTGTGCAGTTTGGGGTGCTACCGAGGTGATGATGGAGGATGTGTCAACCGCCGCCATCTAAGATGAAGGTATTTGGAGGGCGTGCCGAATTTCAAAAAGATTATTAGGATGGTTACGGACGTCGAGGGCGGACTCGACGCTTGAGGGAGCAATGTGCACGCGGCGTCGCGTGTTCTTCGGCAAGTCCCAGGTCAGGCTTTACAAGTGTTGACCACACTTTTTGATCAACGGCATATTTCGGTCGCTTCGGACGACCAGGGGAAGGGTCGCTGGAAACGTTTCGGAAGACGAGTAGCAGCTGATGAGAGTTTTTGGCCCTGTGCTATTGGGACAGGTTCTTGTCTTCCTTGTTATCTTTTTGGAGATATTAGTGGCCTACTCGCGACCTGTCTTTGGATGCCCTGAGTACCTTGCCTGCCAATCTGACATTCCCCGGATCTCCATTGACATACCCGTTTGTGCTGGAGGCAATTATTCCTGTGCCTGGGCGTTTACAGCTGCGTTGCTACCCCACGGCCCGCCCTGGTTCTCTGCTGCGGTGGCTGGTCTGAGCCGGGTAGGCCACCAAAATATTAGCGAGGCGGGGTAGCAGTGCCCGAATTGGCAATTAATTAAACTATTACGTAATCTCTGAGAGCTGCCAATGTCAACAACATTTTCTGAGCCAGCGGTGCCCTGCATGATGTGCAGACAGAAACTGCCCTCAGGGCCATGTCCATGACGACGGCTGGTGACAGCAGGAGCCAGAAGCTATTTCCATTTTTTACCACCTCACCACGTGTATATCCAACGTACAGACCAGCCTCGGGGGAAAGAGCCGGAGACGGCCCAAATGTAAAAATTTGCTTTAGTGTAACGATCCAAACTGTCGTGTCCCCCGTCGCCCTCCACGTTTTCTTTCGCTCGTTCCCCCAAAATTCGGGCGTCGTGCCCCCAAACGCCTCGCCCAGCGCATGAGGCCAAGTCCCGTTTTATCCCCATGAAGAATCAAAATGTGGTGGCGTCAGACACGCTTTCCCCCGCGTCGACTTCTACGCGACCCTCCAAAAAAAAGAACAGGCTGTCCAAGTTGATCTCTCCGATCTCGGGCTCAGCCTCTCTTGGTCCATCGACTTCTGATTCGACGCCTACTCTTATCCTCGAATCCAGCTCGAGCTCAGCTGCCACTCGGTCGCCGTCAACCCCTGGCACCATGAGTAGTCTCCGCCCTGGTGCTCGTAATAGTTCTCGAACTCCACCACGCACAAGGTCGACGAGCACCGCATCCCAATTGCTGATGACCCCGCCTGTGCCACCTATTCCAATGGAGCTCCATGAATTGGCCGAACTGACCCAGGAGCCCGTCGACGATGCTGATTCCGAGCCTGATGCGCCTCTTTTCTTCGACCGACGATCACGGGCCAACAAAAGTTCGGTGCCTTATCCTCTCATCAGTAGCCGCGCCTTGCAAGACCAGTACGCATTTTCCTTATTTTCTCGTTCCTAAATAAACTATTATTCAATACAACATTTGTAGTGACGCGCATGACAACAATGCACTCGCTGCAGCTGTTGGTTCAGTCTCCCTCATCCAGTTCCAAGTGCCTCCTTCTCGAATATTGGACATTGGGTGTGGAACGGGATCTTGGATTCTTAATGCGGCGCTGGAATGGCCTGCCGCCCGGATTGTTGGGCTCGATCAAGATCCAATCTTTCCAGATTTGGAAACACTTGAACAGCATGATGACAACCCTTCGTCGAGCATGTACTCGAAGATCCAGTTTGTCCAGGCTGATTTCCTGGCAGGATTGCCCTTCCAAGATTGCGAGTTCGATTTCGTCCATGTAAAAGGGATAGCGGTGAGCATTCGGAATCGGTCCGAGATTCTATGCGCCATTCATTTACTAGAACACTTGGGCCCAACCTCAATTAGGCCGGTATTCCGGAGGATAAGGTTCGGAATACCTAATTATGATTATGCGCTCCGTCCCTAATGGCCGGCTTTTAGTGGCCTTTCCTTTTCTCAGAGATCCATCGAGTATTACGTCCTTCAGGGGTGCTCGAGATGATAGAGGATAACCTTCATTGGCCTCTTCCTCTCAATCATTCCGAGATCGGAAAAGCATACGAAGACCTTCTCTCATCCAGATTTATCAACATCACCCCTTTGAGTCTGATCCCTGGTGCCATCATCATGTATTTGACTAACTTACAGGTCATTGATTTTGAAGATGGCGGAGACAGCCGCTCTCCCATGGAAAATTGCCGCTCCTCCCGGGGCCGCTTCTCGTAGCCGGGCTCAGAGTGCTTCGTCTACCACACCCCCTCTCCGTCGAATCCCACCGCCCGCCACCCCACCAACCTCTAGTACTCCCGCCATTGAAATTTCCCCACCTCCGTCTACTCTCGATATTTTCCTTTCTCCTTCAACAATTACTGAATTATCACCGCCTATTCTTGGAGCATCGTCTTTCCTTGTCCATATTCCTTCCCCAGAACCTTCCCCAAACCCTCGGATGAGGGTATACCAATTTCATCAATTTACCTTTATTCTCGCCGCCGGCCGCGCCATTCGAGATCAATGGATCAAAAGGGGCAAGGATAAAGCCGAGTTTGACGACCTGTGGCGGGCCATGGAACGGTAAGTACCAATCTTTCTACATTCTCTCGACTCCCTCCTTACGCTTCCTTGAGTAGGGAGCTTAGTATTCGTAGAAGAAGAAGCAATATCACAGGCTCGATGGCCTCTTACCCCAGTTATGAGGAGTTACCTCCTCCTCCACCTAAGCGGAAGAAGAAGAAAAAGCCCCACCACCACCACCTGAAGTAGCTCAACGCCGAGTGACGAAAGCTTTTCTTGCTCGGAAACCCACCTTGGATTCCCAGGATAAAATACCCAGTGCGATCATCGCACGCTTTCCCGCTACCACTCCTAATCGATCATCGTAATCAGCCCAGTTATCGGTGACAAATGCCGTGATCAACCAGTGCCGCTGTCGTTGTTAAAAATACGTTGTCCAAAAACCCTTCAATAACAGGGCACCCAGCACATACTTTCACCCGCCTCAAAAGTTCCATTAGTTTCAACCATTCGGTTTATAGAATCCAGTATCCCCCCGCCCCCGCCTCGCTTGCATTACCTTTTGGCATCGAACATCCGCATTTTCTGCCGGACTACCGGACTACTTACTGTGTGCAGTTTTTATGTAATTCACACTCCGCTCTCACGTCGTTTTGCACCCCTCCACCCTCTCCCTCCAGCCTGCCGTAGATCGTATATTAATTGATATCATATCCGTTGCACACGTTGGATCCTTGTATTTACAACCTTTTTGTTTCACAAGAATCCACCTCACCGCCCCACGCACTTCTCACACTCTCCCGTTCCACTCGTCATCTGCAATGTTACATTCGTTCCATCCAACTGCACAAAACCAGTACTAGCATATCTTTCTTCACATTTCAACCTTGCGTACAGTACACATGCATCTGGCGGCTAATCGAGCCTCCCCCCTTTCCCCCCCCCAGGTTCATTGGTAAGCTGCTCTTTCCAATTCCATGCCCGCTCATCGAAATCAAGGTCAGGCACGAGTGCCAAGCGCAAAGACTCTTCATACCACGCCAGCTCGGCCTCAATGGCCCGCTCAATCGTCTCCGCCTTCCGCCATCCGTGCCCTTCGCCCTCAAACAAGACGTACTTGACCCGCCCGCCGTGCTCTCGTATTTCCTTCACCATCAGCTCTGCCTGGTTCGGCGGCACAACGGCATCGTCAGTGCCTTGCAGAATCTGACCCCCCCCCGGAAAAGCGCACAAATATTTGGTTATGCAGCTGTGGGAGATAGATAGGAAATTGCGGACGAACGAGGAGAGGTGCCTTGATCTTGTCCGCGTGATAAAGGGGACTGCGATCCTTGTAAACCCCGGGTACTTCCTCAATCGTCCCCCCGATCAGCTTCTCCAAGTAACGACTGACAGTTTTGTTTGTTTGTTTCAGTTCAGTTGCAATAGGCATCGGTGAATACATCGCGACTCCAGGAAGACGTTACCTTTCAAATTTATGCGTATCTTCCGAGAGCCCCGCGAGGTTTGTGACGCCATAGAAGGAATTTCCAGCCGCAAAGGCACCGGGGTACTTCACGAGCGACGCAAGGACTGTAAACCCACCGGCGGATCCACCGCGGATGGCCGCCCGCCGTGGATCGATGATACCCTGCTCGCCAAGCAATCGTACGGCCGCGACGCAGTCATCTACGTCCACGATGCCCCAGTTGCCTCGCAGGCGGTCGCGATAGTCTTTCCGTATCCCGATGAGCCGCCGTAATTCACGTCCACGCTATTTTTACCACCAGCGCACCAGAGCCATGTGTTTTTTTTTTGTTTAGTCGTTACACGGAGTGAAGGTGCGCGAGAGTAATAAATAGACGTACAATGCCCAGCCTCTGCTTGTGAAATATTGGATGGTCCAGTTTAAGCCGGGAGCCGCGCGAGATGTAGGTCCACCGTGGACATTGACGATGCAGGGGGGCTTCTCTTGCCCATCCGACACATAATCGGGGTTCTTGGGACGAGTATACAAAGCGTGGATAGGACGATTAGGATCCGCAAAGAGCGTTATGGGCTTGGTCGCCGAGATGAATCTTTTGAGACGGTAGAAGCCAGCGTCGAGGACTCTTTGAGCGTAGTGAACGAAGCGGAAACAGGACCGACGTCGGTATATTCCAGTTTAATCTTTACGAAGGCAAAGGCTTCTGTGTCTTGGGCGCCGACGAATACTGCTTCCGTTGCGCTGATGGCGTGCAGCCCTTTGATGTCCACGTATGGTGATGCGATGGGACGCATTTCGCCAGTGGGGAGGTCGATGAGTGTGAGAACGGTGTTGCTGTCCTGAATCGGAGTCGCGAGGATTGTGGTTGGATCAAGAAAGTCATATTGATGCATCCCCAGTTGCCAAGCAGGATCCGCGAAATCTGCAGCTACCGGAGTGGGGAGGATTGGTCGAGCACTGGACGTTGCGAGGTCGTACACCCATGGATTGTAGAACCCGTGGATATCATAGAGAAACGTAAGTGAGGAATTAGAGGCCCAGAGAGGTTGCGAGACGCTCGATTCGTCGCTTCCAGATACGAATGCAGGACGGCCAGAAACAGCGAATGTCTCCAGGGCGCCAGATTCAGAACTGACTGTTGGAGCGATTTCGGCGATATACACCTGCGACGCTTCCCAGGGCATGTTGGGATGGCTCCATTGTACCCAGGCAAGGTGCTTCCCGTCCGGGGAGATGGTAGGCGACGCGTAAAAATCAGCCTCTTTGGCGAGGGTCGATATAGTCGATGTCGCCGTATTTACACAGACGAGAGTGTTAATGACGTCGGCAGGAGCTGGCTTTGTGTGATCTTCAAGAATAGATACCAGAATGTGGGGGTGTGTCGGATGGATGGCAAAGTCGCCAAATCGATGTGCAGGATTGTCTTCATGAAATGGAAAACAAGGTTCTGGCCAGTGGCACTACTTGACGAGCCAGCAGAACCATAACTGACCAGGAGTAACGGGGACTGGGGCATCTCCAGCTTTGTCGACCCGATAGACACGACTGCTCTTGAAATCGGTGAAATACAGCACACCGCCGTGCACCGCAACAGCAGCCCCACCGTACTCGTGCACGCTTCGAATTCATTCATCATCGGCCTTGTGTACTCGGCTAGGAGGAACGTGCCACTTGCAAAAACTACACACCGAGTTCGAGCATTCCAGCCAGTGGGGATTACATCCTTATTGTCCATAACAGGAACATTTCGACCACTCTCGTAGGGCCTCCCTTCCACCCAGTATATTTCAGACGATACATGATCGATCAATACCTCAGCAAGCGACAAAGACTGCGAGAGCGTGACTCAAAATCTGCATTCCCATCGATTGAACCCCGCTCACCTTCTCAGTGAGTAGATCTGCACGGATTGGTGATTTCCAAGACCCGTAAGGGGCAGTGAGTGGCATCAGTGTCTCTGATTAGGGACGAAGCTCAGACAGTGTGTGACTCAGCCGCACGTCACGGGGCTTTGCAACATTACATAATTACATGTGTATTCGCTCGCAATCCTAGACCATCTCATGTAAGGACCTTGCATGCACATTCAACGATGTATTCTAATGATACTATTCAGATATCATCGTTGTTATGGCCAGTGTTATTCGATCTGCTAAATCGGGTAGTGACTGGACTGACAATGAGCTCATCGCGTACAACATTATCGTCGAATCTATCTCGCCGAGCGAGTTCTTCCCTAACTCCAGACCCGTCGCTCGACCTCATAGATCCTGCCATCTTACTCTCGCTGTCACAGTCCTGCCATTTCCGATGTCGCTGCTGAATACCTTGGCTACCTCGATCTCCGCCAGAGCTACCCACGAGAATTTCATCGATGACTTCGCTGCCGAGACACTGAAGCTTCTAGGCTTCAACGAACGTGGCACCACTGTATCTACGCGTTACATCATCCCTCTCACCATCTGTGCCGAAGCCAATCGCGTCGCTCAGATGGATGTGTGTCTTATCCATCGCCCAACTTTCATTCTTCTTGTGCTCGTTAAGGATAAGACCCTCAGCAACAGGACTGATGCGGAAGCCCAGGTCATAGCAGAGGCTATAGCCGCCTTCCAATTCAACAACAGAAAGCGCAAAGAACACGGCCTCGACCCTCTGGACGCGATGACCATTCCTGCCATTACGATGGCTGGCACTCGCCCTACCTTCTTTCTTGTCCCTGTCACCCTGGAGTTGAGCAATGCTGTTATCACTGGCCAGCATCCCGTTATTCACACTCGAGTCTTGCGGTGTGCCACCGCTTTGACCCACTTACGACGCCCCATCACTGGGATGGAGGATACGGAGTACAGAAAGCTTGCCTTGAAACGTTTCCTCGCTTTCAAGAGGCTTGCGAAAAGCCACTGGGTGCTTATTTTGGAGGGTGTTTAGATGATGGGTGTGCAAATCTCGATTTATAGACCGCAAACAGGCTGCTCCCGAAAGGTGCCAAGGGCGGTGGGTTTCCCCAAGACAACTATCATGCATGAGGTTACATAAACAGTCGGTAGCGTTCATATCCCATATCCGTGCCCAACTCTATTGTCATAAACCCAAGGGGTGTAAGGAACCAAATGCTGGAACTCAGGTTGAATTATGAACTTAAGACCTGAGGGGGGTGCCTTTAAATTCAAATCGGGGGGTCTCAGATTATTGAACCTGAGCACCGATCGCAGGTCAAATATACATTTTCGCTCGGTCGAGTGACTCTTCGGCACCACAAATACACAGCCACTATGGTGTCTCCATGGGGCGGAAATCTGCGGGGGCTGGGACTCGTAGTACCAGACTCTTTTAGAAGAGTGGAATGGGGATTTCCGTTAAATGGCACAACATACTTCCGAAACTGCCAATTTAGTGAACAATTTTTCGGTTGATTTTCGAATACAAAATACATCTACGGTTAGCCGAGATTAATGAGCTAGTTGCTAGCGTACGCGAGATAGGCTCGAGTTATGATGTCCGCTTCTGCGGACTGAAACTCCTCGCCAATGCTGGATGAGATGAGCTCAGTGTCTCTTACTGCGTGTGGGCGGAGAAGTCCGAAGGACGCCGAATTCTTCATCAATTCGGGCAGCGCTGAAGCCTTAGGCTTGAAAGAAGCTCGACTGAAGAATAGGCTTACAGCGTGTACTTCGGGCTCTCGAAGCGTGGGAAAGACAAGCTGCAATGACTATGCAACCCTGTCTCAGACACGTGTTGTTTTGACCCGATCAAAAGGACGGAGGGCGGGTGAAAAGAGAATTCTTCGTCTCGAGAGCACAGCAGAAGATATTCTCGCTAAGCGACTACAGTGAGTGAGCACTGCCTCCAGGATCGCATCCCGACTGCGCGCTCATCCAGCATACTCGCTCCGCTACGCAAACTAGCCAGCTCGCTCACGTGTCTAAGCTCATCATTGAATTCAGCAACGAAAGTGCTATCGACAATTGTGATGGTGACGGAGCATGTGACAGTCACCGACCCATTCCACCAGACTCTCTATAAAAGAGAGTCTGGTTACGAGACTATATACTCGGGCCCCAAAATCCATGGAACCATGAAAAGCGGATCAGGTCTCAGGTCTCGGAACGGGTTGGCCAAGTTGGCCTCTCGATTGATATGACGACGACTTTCGATGCCCTTGATTGTAACATACATTCTGAATATATGATGAACAATGCAAAACAACCCAAAATTCATTCAGTTGACCCCCGAACTTCCCTTCCATTTGAGTTCTACTCCGTTCGCGGCCCACGATGTCATGCAGAGGGAATGCCCTGGTGACGTATTGAGCTGCAGTAACTGAAGACGTAGGTCTGCTGCCCTAGATGATGAAGTTGTAGAGAGGGACCACGGCTACTATATATACCAAGGCGCTGGGGCACTGGCGCTAAGCAGAGCTGACCGGGGATCAAAAGTTGCGCAGGCGCCGCAACAACAAACGCACACCAAGTCTAATAAACTATTCAAGTTCACAGCCACAGTATGGTAGGTGGCTTCCCACGGGGTGGAAATCTGCGAGCGGAAAAAGCGGAAAGATCTGGACTAATCTAGGTTTGCCCCTATTCGGGCGCCAAAATCCGTGGATCCATAAACCGCGGATCAAGTTAGGGTCGGCCAAGTCGGCCTCTAGACGACAGTTGTCAGGGGTGCAATTTGCGATTAAAAAAGGGTAGCTTGTCGGAGTTTGAATTAATCATGATGAAATTACTGTGAATGATAACCGGGGCTCAATTGGAAACAAGCATTACTGATTTTAATAGGCCTAGTGCATCCAGAATATGTGCCTCTACAGCCTGCAATTAATCCATTAGTCTTCATCATATAGATCCAAATCACCAGACTTTTTAGGGTCTGGTTGCTCCATCAAGGCGACTGCTGGTCCCTACCCAGCAATTTCCGGGCCTCCATCCTCATAATTATCGGGCACCTTGGCAAGCAATATGGCTGGAGTCCGTTTTAAAGGAATCCAGAGGCACAATATTCCACTTCATTCACTGGAATGCCTACAGCAACATGGAACTCTAACATTGTCCGCTTTGCAGCAGTTTGTATCCATCACTTGGTTTGCTGCCATTTATAGTATCTCAACCAGTTAAGGGGTGCCGGAAGCAGTCTCGGCAAATTCCGGACTCAGTTTTGTCATGCGTGACAGGGGACAGTCACGCGGAATTCATTTCCGTTTCGTCCGGCTAGAACGCTTAACTGATCCCTCTGGTCAACTTGGTCCTCTGTGAGGCCCGACTCGCGTTAGTGCTGGTGGTTCCTGTTCTGGGGGAATCACGAATCCCGTATCATGTATTTTTACCCAATGTACGGATCTCGAGATGGATTCTGCACTGTATCAGCTGTGCGACAGATCTGATCAATGAAATGATTACATAATTATATTGTCGATCATATACCGTGGACTCGTCTCCCTTCTCCGTCCTCCCTCAACCATGTCGTCGCCAGCTATCGTCCTTCCACCGGGGGTCCCTGTGCCCAACATCGACCATATGCTCGGGGTCATCCTAGTATGCCTGATCATTGCGGCATAGTAAGTGCAATTTTGGCTATGCGCCATAGCCCCCTCTGACATCCAGACTCCAGCTTCTTTGGCATGTCCTCTTCCCAAGCCTACATATACTATGATCGCTTTCCGAAGGACCCTTGGACATTCAAGACACTGGTCGGCCATCTTCCTGCTCTTACTCCCTCATGGGCGCTTCTTCTCATCCTTTTTCGACAGGTTGCAGTGACATGGGCTCTAGACACCCTGCATACTGCGCTAATGAGCCACACCGTATACTACTATACTGTGACTCACTTTGGGGACTACCTTGCTTTGACCACTAAGCCAACCTGGTCATTCAACCTCGAAATCCTCATTGTCCCCATCATCGCTCTGATCGTGCAATGGTTCTTTGCCTATCGCGCATATTCTATTGACCGTAACAATTGGCCACTCGCCTTAACGATCGCAACCCTCGCTGTGATCCAACTTGGGTTTGGCATCGGTATGTCAATTCCACGTCTATACCGAACCGGGGCTCAAGCTTGGGCTCCTAGCCTCCTCCGTCTTTTCGTTCACCCAAGTAAAGGGTTTCTATGACATCCGGAGATTCGATGTGCGTTGATTCATTTAGAGTACTACTATAGACTGATCGCTACGCAGTGGTCCTCGATCACATGGCTTGCAACTGGTGCAACAGCGAATATCTTGGTCTGTGTGTCTCTTGTGTGGACTTTCTATACCAGCAAGACCACCTTCAATGAGGATGATGGGTGGATGACCAGGATCTTGATGTACGGTGTCCACACGGGGGCCTTCACCACTCTGACCACCATCATCGATGTCATCTTCATTGCATCATGGAAGGGTACCCTCGTGTCCACTGGTCTTAACTACAGTGCGTCGATTAGCATTGCTATTCGTTCCCATTATCACTGATCCCGGGTCGTACTCAGTTCTCGGCAAATTGTGGGTACATTCTCACGAAGTTTCCATGTATACACACCTTATTTCTGTTGACCCAGCTACACGAACACTATGTTCTACGCCCTGAATCGGCGGATGGTCACCGATCCTCGGTACCAGACTAAAAGTGGGAGTGCTAGCTCCCGTAACGCCAAATCTGGGGGTCAGAATGCCAGCTCCATCATGCCCACCTTTGCGCCCAATCTACACTCACTTTCTGCGCCTCGAGTGAGTTGTGCTTCCAGTCTGCGGCTGTACTGATCTGAATGCCCACTTATCGTCATGTTCAGGTCCCGGTCCGCGATCCTTACGCACCCGATGCGGAGTACGAGAACGATAAGCCCCCATCGTTAACAGAGCCTGACCCAGAGCGAAATGCACCGGTGACTTAATTCCTCCCTGTTCCATTCATTATCATCCTGACATGTCGTTCTCGTTCGTTACGGCAGCTTGACTTGAAAGTTGACCACCACTCAGACGTGAGCTTCGTCTCGGGAGACAAGGATATTCCTGACGCGCACAGGGACCGAGACAGTGACTTGTAATAAATTGCGGGCGATTGGATGAAATCAAAATCAAGGAGTCCAAGCCTATGCATGTTCTCTGCCCCCGTAGCATTCTTTGCCAACTGGATCGGTGTCCCATCAGTTGGGGCTCCTGACGATCGGTGTAGTGTATCTCCCTCGCCTCCCCTCACTTACCTTACTCTTCCGCCTTCATTTATTTACTGTGTTTTCTTCTCATGATCTCCATACCACTCTCTCTTCGTGATTTGTTGTTGTCGTGCTTTGTGATTTCCCATAGGTCGACTACAATATTACACTTCGGAATAAAATGGAAAATAATTGGCGAAGAGACCGGATGATAGATATCCTTTGGCGCTGGTGTTGCGTGACCAATGTGGGCTTATCGCGGATGGTCATGGCAGTCCGAGTTTATGAGGAGCTTATTAGATATATGTTCGCTTTGTTGTACTGTAATTAATAATCTAAGCGAATAAACTCGCATCAGGCTGTGAGACGAGAGAAATTGATGAGCCGAGCTTCTCGTGCTAGTAACTATAGTGCTATAGTGAAGCTTGATTGTGAACCCACGTTTATGCTCAGGTCTCTGCGTTTAATAAATCAGCCAATGACTAACAAAGTAAAGAGATATACAACCTTCAAATATGTAGAATACCTCTTGAATCCTTGAGGCAATGCAGAACCGCATATTGTGCACCCCCTCACCCAATTTGTCAAGTATTTGAGTGCTGTGGCGCATGCTTACGGGAAGCTTGGTAGTTATTCCAAAGCCGCTGATGGTGTTGAATTTACATAAGCATCCTTCACATGCTATACTGACACTGCTCATTTCAGCCAGAGAACCCGCCTTGTACCTTGTGGCTTGGGATCGATCCCGACCCTGCTAACTGATCCACAGGATTCCGAAATGTGGAGGTGCATCCACTATTGAGTACAATCTCTCTCGGGCGCCTCTGAAACCGGAAGCAAACGAGCAGTCTTTGTCATAGCTCTTCCAACGCTTGCATAATGTGTGCATTACAGCAATATAAGCTTGAGTTTGTTGCGATAGAAAAGCGGCCAAGATTTTTGCTTGAGCAATTGAATTAACCATGTGTGTGCAAGGTCTCACCCCGTGACTGTGCTTGTGACCGCCCCTGGTCAATTCAAACCACAATGATTGAATTGCCAGACCAGCTCCAGTGTCATCCCCAAGGGGCTCCTGGAAATTTCAGGAGCACGGCGACAGCTTTCAGGCATGGGTTGTAAAATGCAGGCGCGAGTATCCAAGATGAGACGACATGGAGATCGGCATTCTCCGTTATAGCACATGACCCCTTAAATCTCATCTGGACCCCGGATACCCTCGCCAAACGTCTCGGTCAAATCAGCCACAAAAAATGAATTTCCCTATCCGATGTGAGTGCGCAAGAAATAACGGCTTGGATGAAAACTGAGTGTGGGGACCGGCATCGGGCGATGTATATCCGTAACTTGCCGAAATGATTATTTGTTCGCACTCGATCGGAGTTAAGAAATTCGATGCAGCGATCGCAGTGAAGGTGCGCTCCTTGCTGCCTCGAACGCTTGTAGTCCTTGCCGCCCAGTTGCCATCCTCTATCTCGCCGGATTATACCTTGAGCTCTGGCCTCTAGAAATTCTCCCCACGTACAAATGTCAATGAGCCCAAGACCCGCGCTCTGTTCCCCTTCTCAAACTGTGTATACTGTGTAGAAATGTGTTCGATCGACTCTGTACTACCGCCCGAGCTTATCATGGATTGCATGTCGTATCTTGCCGTCCATGATATCTTGGACTTGATGCTCCTTTCGCGACGATTCTTCCATCTTGGATCTGGCGTTCTTCGCCAGAGGACCTTTGCCTTGCTCTATCAAGCGGGAGCCAGCTTGTCGGTCTGTGTAACATCCATTTCTCCCGCAATCGAGGGATCCCCCTGATTCTAGAGATCTAAGAGCTATTTTTCGCTGTCTGTGTGTGTGTATAGTTCGAAATAGGGCTTCCCTCTGACGCATACTGGCATCGCCATGACTTGGTCTTCTCTCATCTGGAGCCCATGCCATCATCACAAATGATCCCAAATCCCCTTCCCTCGACCTTGTCCTCTACTTCCTCCTCCTCCTCCTCCTCCTCCTCCTCGACGGATTCTTCGGGCGCAGACTCGTCGTCGCTGGATGATTTACGAGCCCCACATCTTAGTTTCAAGTTTCGACCCAGCGACGTAGCCTTCCCGGTGCATATCGACGTCCCATACGAAACGTTCCGAACGGTCCTTTGGGGAGTGTACGTTAATCGCCCCATTACGTCTGGGTCCAAGTATATCTCCCCCGTTGATCCTGGGTCGAAAGCATTGATTCATAGGGACAAGAACGCGTACGCGTATTTTTCACACTCACTTCAAAGTCCCACGCACCGATGTCTTTCTTTCTTTCTTTTTTACTTTTTACTTTCATTTTATTTTATTTTTATTTCGATTGCATTAGATTCGGAAATCATCCTTCGCGCCGACCCCTAAAGCCCATACATTCCGACTGTCCCCCTCTCCAACCTCGTCCGTCTCCATGACGCTCCTGCCGTGGTCTGAGCCCGCGGCGAAGCACCGGCTGCCCCAGTTCGTGTACGCCCATCCGCGACGCATGTACCCGCGCCTCTGCACGTGCAATGTCGAAGCGTCTCCGCGCTACGCGCTGAAATTCGAGGCGCTCACGGTGAGCTGCGCGAGTCTGTTGCGGGCTCAGGAGGAGGCGAGCAGGAGGGATGGGCGTCTGAGCGTGGTGTACTTGTAGCTTGTAGGTTTTCTCAGGATATGTGTTTCGTTTTTTCGTTCGACTGTTGTGTTGTGTGTGATATGGGCTCCGCTTTTTATCAGATTCTCTAGGAGGATCTCCAGGATCGGTTGTTCTTTCTGCTAGATCTGGATTCGATTAGAGAGCGCTTGTGTTTTTTTGTTGTTTTTGTTTTTGTAGTCCCTAATAGACTCTAGACTCATGTCATGGTTATTCTCCTTTGGCCGTCCGTGCCCCTCTGATGGATTGCAAATGGGGCATATCTGCCAAACCGTGGGTGCTTCTCGGCAGCTCCTTATTGTGGGAGAGTAAGGAAAAAAAGAAGAAAAAAAAAAAAAGGGAAAACCTGCCCTCGATCCTAGCTGTTGAAATTTAAACTGGGAAGCTTTTTGTCTCCCTTGCCGTTTACTCAAAGCACCTAGCTTTTATGTGGATTCAAATCATTTTCCCTTAATGATATCAGCTTTTTTTTTGTCCTTCGCCCCGCTTTACATGCCTTGTACAGTCCTGTCAGCCTGCAGCCGCGATCTTCTAAAAGAGCATCTGATGCGGTCTTTGTTCCCTCCGAAGAAGCTGCAGAAAAAGCGTGCGCACTACCCAAGGGGGGATCCGCTCCCCGGGTGCCCCCCCACCGCCCCAGCACCGCCCAATACCAGCCAGGGAAAAAATGGCGGCCCGAGGAGGAACGGGCCATAGAATCGGCACATCTATGGAAACTGGCTACCCCGCAGCGGCGGTACTCTTCTTTCTTGTTTTCTTCTTGGCGGCTGCTCCTGCTCCCCCTGAGCCTGCTCCTGTGCTGCCGACTCCTGTGGCAGCGCCGGAAGTTAGGAGCTGAGAACCGCTCGATACGGGAGCACCCGGGGTCCAGTCCACGGCACCCGCCCGAGCCGGGATATGTATAGGTGCCGTCAACGACAGCGCCTGTTCCGGCCTAGTCAATCGCCGATCAGAGTTTGATATATGAAAAAAAATATTCGTCAGTGGAGATATTCCGAGGTCAGGACAAGAAAAAGCTCAGGCAAAAATTGCCAAATGAGAGGGGAATCAGAGATAGGGAGAGCTCACCCAAGCTCCCTAAAGAGGACGCGGTCGAGGACAGCGTCTTTGCTAGATCGGAGACGTGCCTCTTCCCTTCTGATACTCTCTAATTCATCGAGCAACAACTCGTGCTCTGCCAGAAGATAGCGATGTTTGGCCTTGGCTATCAGATATTTCACGCGTGGTATCGAGCGCCCGTGGATCGTGTTCTTTTGTGGGTTGTAGAATGTGGTGAGGGAAGGGGGTATGGACTGTTCTGGGTCAGAATCGTCAGTGGGGAGGAAAGAGGGTGGTGGAGGTGGAGGAATATGCGAATCGTATGGAGGGGTGCCGTTAGGGCCAGGCTGACTGCCCTAGTCTCGTCATATGACGCGCCGCCAGCGCCAGAGGGGTCCATAAGTTTTCCATAATCGTCTTCATCTCCATGGAACTCGCTCTTGACAGGATAGTGGTCTTGAGCGATAGTTTCGAGACCGGCTAGGCCACTGACATTCGAAGTGGAGGGGATGGAGGGGGATGATATCGAATCCGTATCCGGTCGTTTCCGTTTACGGTTGCCTCGTCCTGGAAGCGGGGGGGAGATGTTGTGTTGAAGACGCATGTGTTTGGCAAGTGCATCTGAGCGGGTGAAAGATTTGTCGCATTCTAGAGAAGGAAAGAGGAAACACGTAGGTTCCGAGAAACAGCTTCTATCGCGGGGAGAAGGGGGCGCTTACCTGGACGGGGACATGTAAAAGGCTTTTCACCGGTGTGGGATCGAAGATGGGATACAAGAGCGAAACGAGAGGTCTGCGAGAGACCTCTTCGAGGACATGTAGACCATTCACAGGTGTAGGTAGACTTGTGAACGCCTACGTGGTCGTCTACACCAAGATGGGGGGAGAACAAGGAGACCAGGCACATAGCACGTCATTTGGACAGGCCAGCATGTCAGAAACAGCGGAAAACTGGAATACTTGGGGATGAAGGCATACCATGGACGTGTGAAATCAAAGGGTGGAGATCGTCGAATTGGCGACCACAGTTCTCCCACATGCAAGTAACGACTTCTCTTGGAGGTGGGGTGGGCCTTGCATTGTAATCGAAGTAACCTTCAGCGGTCGCACCACCGTCTACACCATTCCCGGCACTGGTCTCCGGGGGCTCCTCATCATCTGACGAGGAAGAGAGGCTCTCGTCTGAGTTGTACAGCACAGGGGGAGAGAGGGAACGGTACATTGGTGAGTCCTCCAAGTGTGAGTGGAATAAGTACCGGAAGTTGCCGCCCCACGCAGTACAGATCCTCTAGCTTCCTGAACATTCAAAACCACGCGTAAAGAAGCGAAGGCGTTCACTTTCGGATATCATCCTCGGGAGTTTTTTTTTTTGTTTCTTTCATGCCCTGCTATCTCTGCACAGCTTGCCGTTGCTTGGTTCAGGGGATTCATTGGCGCTTAGAGGGCTGATGTTTCTGGGGTACCCTCTGCCCTGCATCGAATGCTCGCGGACAGACCTCCAGGCGCCACTTCTTATTGCATTCATTTATAAAATTGGGGCGCTTCAAATCTACGCGTCTCCGACCCTGTCGAAGAGACCTCTGTCCCTACGCATGTGCCCTGTTTGAGGATATTCCCTGCACTGAGCAAGAAACGGACACAGGGAAGAGACACAGAACATAGGTATTGAGTCCAGAGTTCCCACATTCTCTGTTGGCGTGCCTCGAATACCCTAGTAGGGAGTTCTAATCTTATCTAGAATTCCTCGCTCAATCCATTGACATTCTCTTCCAATCCCTTCACCTTTGTATAAGATTGAAATATAGGTTGCACTTGATTCTGCGGAGACTTTCATGTGATGCAAGGAATATCGAACCCTTGCTTTTTGGATCAAGGGTGAGCTATCTTTATTGCGGTCAGGACACATGATGCCGACATACGAGAGGTCTGATAGGTCTGATAGGTCTATCCCCCCACATAGCTCCACATGGCCCCACTAGAGCTCCCGAACAGGTTATGGAGAATCCTACACAACATCCCAAGATGGCCTACCCCAACGTATTCCCAATACTTCACCGCGACAATCTCGGGATTCCCAGCACCTCCGGAAACAGTCTCGTGATCTCCCCCCTCCCTCCAACCCCAGAAGCGAGTCCCCGTGAATCCTCCGAAAAAACGTTTCCGAATTGATATGTCCAATGGAAGCTGTAGAAGAAGCTGCGTTCATACGGCCCGCCGCCGCCAATGGTCCAACCGAGCCCAGAGGCCTCGAACTGCTCAAATGGGGTGACACATGACTCGAGCCATGGGATGCGGCGCCCTGCAACCCTGAGACGCTGAGACGGTCAAACCGGAACGCTGGACTGATTCCCCTCTTCCCCGCGGAAATATAGAAACTGCAGCAAGAAACTCGGAGTAATCTCGGGGATTTTGATGTTTTCGAGTGACAACAGAGCTCCCAAGGCATCTGGCTCGATTACTCCAATGGAAATATTGACACAGTACGCTCATAGACTCTACTTGTGATCGCCCTGGCCGAGGTCGGCCAAGGCACATCATTCTTTCACTGTAATATAAGTATCCTTGCGCGGCAGGACTTGCCAGGTCTCGACAGGACTCTTGAAGGACTCAACGGGTTGGTTGAAATAGCTCTTCTGGGATGGATGTTGATGAACTCCCCTGGCCGTATCACTATGCTTCAGAGATCAACGTCCGGGAACATGGGGTGATTGAGCAGTAATTAGGGAAATTGCAAGACACTACAACCTTAGTTAAGTAAAGGACTATAGGAGCGAGATACTCCTCTCTAGCAGACAATTTGCGTGCCAACTGATATCAACTGGATATTGGCGTGGGCTGAGGGGGGGGGGGGTGGGGGGTTGCAGAGTAAAAGCGCCATTATTTACAAGTCAGCGCATGCTAGCCGCGTCAAGATATAAATTGAACATGGAAGGTGCAAGGCACCCTCATTGCTGCTGCATCATAGAATGAGCTAGCTGCGACATCTAAAACGCAGGTTCAGAGAGTAAGTTCTAAGATCTGTCGTTTCTATTGCCGCGACTTCTGTTACCTGTGATGCCATATGAGGGAATTCTTTCAAGAATTGACGTTGCGCAGCTGTAGCCTATCGCATTTGAAAAGTAACCCGTCAGATCGGACACTAATTATCAGACGGGCTGCCGGCAACCCACGTATTTGAATGTCAACGCTTGCTCCAGCTCAGGCTCCGTTCGTGCGATAGACGCATGCTTAGAAAACAGTTCTACGGCATCGTCCAACCTTCCTTGTTGAAGGGTGAGCTGCGCGAGAGTTGCAATTGCAGAGTCACAGTCCGGATCGATCTTAAGCGCTTCGCGCAGGAGACGCTCCGCCGCGGGAAGGTCTTGTTGCCACTGATAAATCGTTAAAGCCTTATTCGACGAGAGGCTAGTACGTTCATAGGCTTCCTGATGGGGAGCATCAATCGTCAAACGGGTCAACACAACGAAATATGCAACGCACTTCTGGCGCTCGAGTTCGATGGCACGATCGAACTTCTCAACGGCATCCGAGAACCGCCGTTGATCCAGAAGAAGCTCGCCACTGAGATGAAGCGTGGATTAATGATCATCTCATCCGGCGGAAGGAAGAGTACACCCACTAGTAGTTCTGGGGTTCGCTTCTTTGGGGGAAAGCCTTCATTGTTCTCCGGAATGTCGCCATACTGGCTGCCGTTTGTTCCGTTTTATATTGGGCAACGGCGAGCTGGATATGGCTGAAGACAAAGGTTGAATCCAATGCCGTGGACTTGACATAGTCTGCTTCAGCTTCTTTGAACTGTTGGAGAATAAAGTTGACTGCATCAGGGGAAACCCAGTTAAAATCCTACTGCAACATGATTCCTATTAAATGCCCACCCTGTCCGCGATGATAGTAGATATCGGGGTCGTCCGGGTTATGCGAAAGAGCAGAGGCAAAGGCAGCAAAAGTAGCCTCTGTATTGCCGAGCTCCATGTGTACGCTCGCAACTTTCACCCACACTTGGATGAAGCCAGGAATAATTGCAAGAGCGGCTTCCAGGTCATCCCGCGCACCAAGGGAGTTACCTGTTAAAAATCTGAACCGGGTCGAAATAAAACATGCGCCATACAGAGGGAAAAAGTAAGTACACGCACTTGAAGGTACCACGCAGGTTGAAGCCCTCCGCTTTGCCTAGATCCCACGAGATGCCCTGTTCGATGGCCTCATTGGCGAGGGAACACGAGTGGGCGTAATCCTGAGCCTCTAGTGCTTCATAGGCAAGCAGTAATGTTCGATCGCCCTGTGAGGGTTCGGCTGGCAACACCGGCAATGGCCCTGAAGGAAGACTTCACAATCAAACTGAAGAATGAATACAGCTCTTGCAGAAATACATACGAGGTCGGAAGGCGGCAAGATACGCATATATAAAAGTGAATGAAGGCAGTTGGGGCTCGCGTGTCTGCAAAAAGTTACGACCGTTGCAGGTGCACTGAGGTGAAGCGAATCCCATTCGGAACGTACCGATATCGTCTGTCGTGCTTCAGCTTGAGCTATTTTTTTGAGAACACGTTCTAATGAGGCGCCAGCTGCATCATTCTGGAATTTGTCCAATATCGTGGCTGTCGTGAAATCTGGACAGAGTGCATTAGGGGGGAAGCAACTTCTCCAAGGGCACGGACCAACTTGCCTCGTAAAGCCTCATGAAGCCGATTCAGGGCTTCAAGGGCATTGGCTCTGCGGTTGAGTGCCTTCAGATAGGCAGGGTCGCGCTTGAGGGCTTCGTCACAATCGCGAACCACAAGTTCGTATTGTGGCGGTGAAAAATTGACGTAGCCTGTAACGATGAGAGAGCAGTCAGCTAACGCGCATAATATTCCTGATAATCTGGCCTACAGGCAGCCCGATTGCTGAAATACACTGCTTCAGCATGAGGAGAAATCTCGATAGCTTGTGTGTACAAGTCCACAGCCTGGGTGAACTTTCGGGCTTGGTAGGCAGCATTCCCTTTTATTTTAAATTTATTGGCAGTCTCGAAGCGCTCCTATAAATCCAAAGATTGTTAATATTTACATGCATCGAATATTTGGAGAATGGGCGTATACTGTTTCAGGTAGCGCTTCAATCTCTGTCTTAGTTAACCTCGGTGATTCATCTAATTATTCCCAGAAATTGGTTAGGACGTGATACCCTCGAAGGACAGCAAATTACACACCCTCCGTTTCGGAACGGGGTTCTACGGATGGTGGCGTCCGCTCTTCCAATATTGGACTATCCTTGTCCTTATTCTTTTTCTTCTTGGAGCCTTCTTCTTCTTTTTCTCAGGCGCTTTCTCGGCTTCGCCCTCAGGTGAGGAGGGCGAGCCACCGGCACCGGGGCGCGTCGCGTACAAGTAGTATCCGGCACCAGTTATAGCCAGGGCAGCAACCGCACCAACAACGATCGCTCGTCGATTTTCGGACACAAGGTTTTGTGCCCGCGAAAGCAATCCTTCAGAAGAAGAATCGGACGCCATAGCTGCAGCGTTTTTCGAGTGACGATTACTGAAGTTTTGTGCCGGACTCAACACCGGATATTCCCGATATCACGTTTCACAGTCTCTCGAGCCCCGACCACGGACCAGCAGATTTACGTTCCTCCCCGCTCTATCACTGAGACAGGGACCCTCCCAAGACTTGTTCATAATTCATGAAATTTCCAGTACCACCTAGATCCCGTAACTTTTGTGATCTTTGGGAACCGTTACTGGTGAAGATGGAGTGAAAACCGTCACAAGACGAAAGTGCACGTTGGGGCTTAACAATGCTTCTGCTGGACTTCTCAAGGCGGCCACTCCCTAGTTAACTCGTTGCGGAGCCAAATTAATCCACAGGCAGCTTTGCAGTGTTTCGGGTAGGTGATAATGTCCTTTCTTCCAGTTCCACAGCTGGTTGATATTCTCCTTGCCCATTACCGCGAACTATGTCCCCCAGAATAACGGAAGATACTGAGCTGTTGTTACTGAAGGAACAAGCTCACAGTGTCAGTAAGACCAATTCCGCCTCTAATTCAAAGGCCCTGAATCTCAGTACTGTCCAACTCCTTGAGGAAAGTGGAATTAATTTGGCTGACGCATCACCTGGATTGTGTAACCATATACTCATCGTGGCCAACAATGTTCGGCCACTACATTTGGATACTCTTTAAATGTTTGCACGTTCAAGTAGGATGCAATGTACAGCAAGGTGCTTCGGATAATTTCTCACGCGCTTAGGTCATAAAGAATGAGATCTGCTTGAACACTTGGCCGCCGCCGCCGCCCCTAGCGGCAGGAATATCAATTTAACCATCCATCTTGTCCCCGGTACTTGAAGTAGGACAGGCGGGGATGATCCTTCATAGCGTGGCGCGGTGGCAGTGCCGGTGAGGTCGGCAATTACCGACACATGCAAGGTGGCAATTGCACATCTGCATGCACCTAGCACGGAGACTGGTTTCTGTGTGTCGAAATCTAGCCAAAGACCTTATTATCTGAAGCCTGGTGACCTACTATGGCAACGCTTTCACACAGAAGGCAGGTTTGGGGGTGGCTTAGTTATGCATTTGCAAGGTGCGAGCGGTTAACCGTTGTTGAAACTTCAGATACCTTCTAACGGACTGTTTATAGCGAGGTTAGAGTCTCCTCCCATACTGGCGATGCGACAATCTCATATTCATGTCCATATTCCCCTAATTCTTGTCCGTGCTTTCGTCAGGTCTTTGCTGTGTGCAGCCTCTCATTCTTCCTGCCCATTTGTCTGGAGCAATTTGCCCGTGATAATGGATTTCTCCTTCCCGATCGTACCGTCCCTTGCCCGACAATAGGCTCGGCAGACGATGCGCGCTGTGTTGTTCGACTGGGTTGGCTCTGGGTGGACTCTGCGAGCTATAGCTTATATGTGTATTCGGCTTCCGTTGCCCTGCAAGCCCTGACTGTCATATCCCTTGGAGGAGTTGCCGATGATCGTGAGCAGATCCCCATTTTTCGTAGAAGCACGTGTGCACTTGCTTAGTGTGGAATATAATAATACAGCACGACGGCGCAAACGTCTTCTGCTAACTTTTGCCGTCTTGGGGTCACTTTCGTCGCTTTTCTTCCTCGTCCTTCCTTCTACCTCTGTTCTTTGGCCTGCGAGTGCTTTCCTCGCCATTGTCGCGAATGTGTCTTTTGGAACGAGTATCGTTTCCCACAATTCCTACCTGCCACAGTTGGCACGTGGCGAGGAAGACGTCCGAGGAGCACTCACGAAGATTTCGATCTCTCGAGGCTCGCCTTCATCCGACATCCTTCTAGGAGAAGAAGAGACGTGTGAAGATGATGAAGATGAAGATGACGAGAACGCGCCACTAACAACAGGCGATGCAGAGGCTTCCGCTGTGGATGGTCATATTCACCCTGACTCGGTAGGGCTCGCGACCTACAACGAACTGCTCTCACGCGCTACGTCGCGAATATCATCACGAGGAATAGCGATTGGCTACGCGGCAGGCTATCATGCTTCTACTTTTAATTTTGATCCCTGTCACTCTCCTAAAAGGATCCACATTCTCCATGAGACTCGCTATTGGAATGACAGGCCTATGGTGGGCGGCCTTCACTGTGCCTGCGGCCCTGTGGCTTCCTTCCGATGCTGGTTCCCCCGTTTCTGGCGTGAACCAGGAGTATGTTTTATCAGGGAGGGATGACTCTGCAGAGACGAACGAGAGAAGTGACATATGGGGAGAGGTACTTGCAGCGTGGCGTCGATTGGGGTATATGCTACACCCAAAGGAGATTTCAAAACTCCGTAATACCTTCTGGTTCCTTCTTGCCTGGTTTCTCCTCAGCGACGGTAAGCTCTTTTCGATTCCAACCACATCGAATCTCCCCCTTTGCGCTCTTCCCTCCCCATGAGCTGATTTTTCTGTTAGGCTGCACAACGCTCACCTCAACGGCGGTACTGTTTGCCAAAACGGCAATACACATGCCTGCCTCTTCCCTCATTATCTTGGGCGCGCTTGCGCCCTCAGCTGGGATTTTAGGGGCTATTGTTTGGCCCATGGCGCAACGTCGCTTCAATCTGAGCAATCTACAATCAATGATCATTCTAGTGGGCATGATCTTGCTTGTTCCGATCTACGGATGTCTTGGCTTTCTTCGTGTCTTCCGGGGTGATGATACCCATGAGAATGCCGTGTCAATTGGGAATCGCGGCGGGGGGTATGGAGCGGTGAAGTTTGGTGGACTGACCACCCCCGGAGAGATGTATATTTTCACGACCTACTTTGGTAAGTGATGACTCCACTTTGTCTTTCTTCCACTTGGAAACTCACTGACCTAAACGGTATACTAGGATTGAGTTATGGGGCATTTCAGAGCTACGCGCGCGCCGTTTTCTCTGAACTAATACCTCCTGGGGAGGAAGCGCGATGGTGTGGATCCTCGTACTTTTCTGTGGGCTGTTCTTCTCGCTGATGGCTGCAAACCACTCTTAAGGTTCGGATTGTATTCCATAACTGACAAGGTACTACTGCTCTTCCTTTCCGATGACGGAGCAATGCTAATCTCTCTTTATATGTAGTCCAGCTCATTCTTTGGACCTCTTATTGTTGGGTTGATAGCAGACGCGACTGGGAACATCCGTTACGCATTTTTCTTCCTCGCAGTTATGCTCTCGACGCCAATACCAATTTTGCACTGGCGTGTAGAAATGACGAGGGGGCGGCGAGACGCGAGAGCGTATGTGCGAGAAACGGCAAGAGGGGGAGAGTAGTTGGCGATGTGATAGATATGTGACAAAACGTGACCGTTAGTTGCCGACACCATGCCAGACGTGAAACCTGACATCAAAGAGCGAAAACCCGCTACGCAGGATGAATCGGAAGTCCCAGATGGGAAGGTACAAATAACTGTCATCCTCGGCGAGCAGAGTGCGTGTTCCCATCCTTCATCCTGCTATATTCACTCACCTGCACCTCGAACACCATGGCGTTCGCGATTGTGTGTATCATTAGCTTTCAAGTATGCCGTGAAACCAACAACCGCGTTCAAGAAAGTCTTTGAAACCACCGAGGTTCATGATCCACATTCTCATCTTTATCTATGTGCTCACAAGCCTGACTTCGCAGAAACAAGTAGCAGCATCTCCTGGGACTCTCCGTTTTCACTACAACGGCCAAAGATTGCGTCCTCAGCAAACACTGGAAGAGGTAAGCAAAATCTTTGACCTTGGAGAGGGCCTGCTCGTATTTTTCATATTTTATATTTCATTGCCCCCCTATTCTGCTATCGTCTTCCGACCGTTAACTCATAGATTGAGGCAGAACTTGATGAGCCTGTCGAGTTCCATGCGCAACTGGAGCAGGTGCGCGAAACGCGATTCTCGTTTTGCATCTGAATAATCCTGCTCACCACCCTGTGCCATAGATTGGTGGGGCTTGACCCACTCAGCTCGTCGCTGTTTCGTGGATGCTTCAGCATATACAGATATTCTCGAGATTTTAATCTTGACCTTCGTTTGTTGTACTACTGTTTTGGGCTCTTTCTTGTTTGTGCGCCACAATTTATCTGCGGATTGCCCTCTATAAAATGCCCACGTCCTTACAGTAAAGATTGTCAGTTCAAGGACGTGCACTCCACGCTCCTCCGATTCTTGATCGTTGGCGTTTTCGCAATAAGATGATACACCTATCAACGCAGAGGTCCAGGCGATGTCATCTCGCCATCCAACCCGATCTCTAGGATGTGGGCTCATCACACAGCGGAGACTATCAGATTAAACCCTGCAGGAATCCCCAAAATGGCCAAAACGCATACAGTACTGTACTTGCGGAGCGTACCGACAATGGCGGAATCAAATACATAGTTTAATTCACTCGAGCTTCGAAATGTCCTCTCAAGAAGCTGGTGCATCGGCCGTGTCGCTAAACAGTACGTCCGGGGGCCGTGTGTCGGGGAAGAACTGGAAGGCCCCAAAATCAGCAACGAGGTACGCAGTTGATCTTCCTTGACATCTTTTTAAGCCATAGCATAAATTGTCTGACGACCCATCGACTGGCGTTTCCCGCGTTTTCCCCAGACGGTCACATCTCTCGGAAGGATTGCGGACCAAAAGATGGGAGGATCGAATGCGGAAGACAACCGAAGCAGCTGCTGTGAAAAAGTTGGAGGTGGAAATGAAGGAGGAAAAGCAGGCTGAGATTGCGGCGTACGTACCATACCAAAGATCTCGATTTGATCCGTGGCTGCACCCCATCGGAAAACTCACCCTTGGCCTCTCTTATATTATTATCATCTTAGACGGAGGGAGAAAATTCAGGAACGGCGGAAAGCGAAGGAGGAAGCGTGAACGGTTAGAGCTCATGAAAGCTAAAGTGCGTCGTTTAGTTCTTTCCTTTGGAACCCACCCGTCGAACTCTTATATTTCTCACAGATGAGCCAGAAAAAGCTTGATCGACAACGGCGAAAAGCCTGGGCGAACCGAAGAAGATCAATGGATGATTCCTACTCACTATTACCACAGCATTGTTTATTACAACCAATTATAATACCTTCAAACAGTGACCCACGGCATAGCAAAGAGGATAAACATGATTATAGATCCCATGATCTGTCGCTCTCCCCAGGCACGACAAAGGGCTTATCCAGACCCGCCACAACGCTTTCGCAAAGCGGACACCCAGAGGCCAAGAGCAGATCCAACTCCTCTCTCAACTTCTCTGCCTTCTCTCTCATTCTCGTCGGACTCATCCTTGGGCCCTCCACAGCCCCAGCTCCTCCCCACGGATTCAATCCAAGGTTCATATTGAGATTGAGAGAGATGTTCCCAGTAATAGCATTGGCAAGCGATTCGGGAATAATAAGATCGCGCAGACCCGCCCCTGCTGCTGCAAATACGTTGCGGCCGACGACGGCGGGTGCCGCCACTGTGCGCCCCACGATCCCATTTCCGAAATTCGCTGATAGTAATCCTCGTTGCTGGGCTGCCGGGGCTGTGGGGGGATTCGGAGGCTGAGGCAAATTAGCACCATTGACACCAGGAGGCGAAGTCGTCAATTGAACTAATTCGTCTTGCAACAAGATGATTCGTCTGAGAGTATGTGATGGCAAGTACTCCTTGGCCTGCAATAGAAGCGAGTGTTAGCAATTGCTTTTTGCCACTGATGGTGACGCCACATTACCTGTCCAATTAGACAATCCGCATGGAAAGTATGATGGCAAGGAAAGACATAAAATTCCCTAGTGAGCAATGACAGCTCGCACGTTGCGCACTTGTCGTTCTGTTCTACGGTGACGAAGCGATTTTTGAGCTCAGCCATGTCACGCTTGATGTTCTCCGCCGTCTTCGTGGCGTCGTTCATCTCGCTCTTGAGCGAATCGATATGTGCGCTGTAGCCTTCGAGTGCGGTACAGATCTCGTCTTTAAAGTCGTCGATGACGACGAAGTCAGGGAAGAATGGCAAGATATCTTCAATCTTGAGGACATTGGTGTTATCAAGGAATCTCATTGCTCTGGGAAGTATGATTCGGTCAGATCGACCCCATCAAGCGAGATTCAGGACACGTACGTCTTAATGTCCTTCTTGTCCTGGACAACGTACTTGGCAACCATAAGCCAAAGCTTTTTCCTCAAGACCTCATCGTCTTCCGGCCGGTCCGCATTGATCCTGGCCAATTCCAGCTCACCCATCTCAAGTGCCAGCTCGACACTCTCCTCCCACATGCCCATCTGAGCATAGATGTGCACGCATGCTTGGAGGCGGTTGTTCCGCTTGCAGAGCCGAAGCGCGTAGTCGAGATCGTAGTATGGGCGCAAAGTGAGAGGATCTGTCGGTGCCGTGGAGAGGAATCGCAATAAGGGGAGATCTGCCGAATCCACTGGATTGTCGGCTGCACCACTTGCACGATTGGAGAGTTTGGAAGTGGAAGATGGAGAAGAGGGCAGGAAACGTGGCGGCGATGCCGCGAGGAATGTTAGGAGGAGGTTATGGATCATCGGTGAGGTAGATCCTGCATTGAAGACTAGATAATTAAGGTATCTCAAAGCATGATTTGGAGTGAGTGGCGAAGTAGGAGCGTGTTGTGATTGAAGAAGAGCGGGTATTAATTTGTGGGGATCGAGTGAACTTTGCCGTAGCCACGAGTCAACGGTCTCCTTGGGGGCATGCCTCATTAAGACTGCGGAGAATCGATAATAAAGATTCCTATCGGACTAGCACGGACACGACTTAGAATACAGGGAGCAAAATCAAGCAAATACATCACTCACCTGCTTGTTAAGAACATCGACAGCCTTGGGCCATTCCTCATTCATTATGTAGTGCTGTACGACACGTTCAAAGTCCCCAATAATGGTAGCATAATGCAAAAATACATCCGTCCGCCCGTGGCTCAAGATGAGCTCGTACACGGTCTGCTGATGCAGATTGGTCTTATTTATACGTGTCCTTCATCAGTATTCAAGTGAACAAAAGGGAGTATCATGTAATTACCTTATACGTTTCGAAGAATTGGCGGAGCTCGTCCTCGATCATAGACCGTTCTGTGCGAAGATTATCGACATCTTGAGAGGCGCTCTCAGAAGCGACAAGATCGTCTAAAGTGTTCAATTTCCCCAAATAGAACTCTACCAGCCACGTTGCGAGCATCATTCGTTGGGCGGTCATCTAATGAAAAGCAACACACTGCCTAAATATCGACTCCAAGGATTCATTGATTTAAACACGTAAAATTGCTCACCGTTTTTGGGAGTCGCTCAAGCCGACAGACAAGGAAATACCGAAGGGCGTCGTTTTCGCCCGCATCAGCGAAGGCCAGTGCTACTTCCTCGAATCCTCGACTGCTCTGAGCATAACATTGCGCAGCCTGGATAAACTTGCCGTCTTGGAAGTGTTTGTCCGCCAGGGCGGCGTTGACCAAAGCTCGCTGCGCCGGCGCCTATATGCATGGTTTCATCGTATGAAAATAGAGAGATTCAGACACGAATAAAGGCTAAACGATCTGGAGGCATCGTACCTTGGCATACTGAAGTGCAGTATCATGTTGTCCACGCTTCAAGTACACCTTCCATACATCCCTGCTCTCGTTTCGAACCGGGATTTCCAGGATCGACGCATTCGTATACACCCAATACGTCTTGTTTATCGGATCTGATGCAAGTGCTATCGGTTTCTCGTTCGGTTTCTGCCCCGCGATCATATTCCGTTGAGATGTGTATCATTGACAACACGAAAAGACATCCTACCAATGCTAAGAGCTCTTCATACACAAGTTTCTCATCAAGACTGCTGACGGCGCATACTCGATCGGGATATAACAAAAGGAAGTGAAAATCAGTAATAAGGATTGATAGTGGGACCGACGCTGAAGAGGTTTTGGGCGAGGAAGCAGGAGATGTCGACGAATTGGATAAGGATAAGGGAGGAGAGAGGCTGAGTCTATGATATCGGAACCAGTGGCTGCGAGGTTCAGAGTTCCATGATATATTCCTTGCGCTATAGAAGAGGCGACGATTTCCAGTCAGGTTTGAAATCAATACTATGCACACCAGAGGCCTCACCTGTCAACCAAGCCATTGTTCGAGTCGTCGTTGAAGTGGTGGATGCATGCAATTCGGAGTGCAGAGTTGCGCCAGGGAGCTCCAGAAATTCTATGAAAAGTACGTACAAGTCATACACGCCATATTCAGTATGGGAACCTTACTTGGAGCAGCATCACGATATGGTGTGAACATCGCATCGTAGAGCTTGCCAACCTCATCGGGACGACGATCAACCATTCCAACGAACTGATATATTCGACTCGAAGAAGTGACGAGGACGAATATGCGGTTCCCAGAAGTCAAGAAACTCGGATTGAAGGCCAGTTATTGGCTGGCGGTCAGGAAGATGATAAACAGGCGACACATAGCGGTCGTAAGATTTGAAAACGTCAGAATGCGCATCGATCAACATCTCATAGATGGTCCCATTGCGACCACCGAGCAATATTTCCCGTGTGGATGTGCGGGGATAGGTGGTGGACGGGGATGATCCCTGAGGATTCCAGGCGACGGATTCGATGATTAATTTGCACCTGGGGAGATGTTGCGCTTTCGGCCACCCCTCGTAAAGATAAAAGTTCTCGCCCTGGTGGGTGGCGATTATGACGTGCTTCCCTGTTGGGTCGCTAAAAATCTTGTAGATAGTATAGTCACCTTTCTTGGCTAGAGCGACATTGGAAATGGCGTCTGAATTAGTCAGACTCAGTTGCTGGAGTGTGTTGGATTTGAAAGCCATAGTAAGGACATTGGAAGACACGGTGAGAGACACGAGTGCCGCAGGTAGGGTATGCTGTACCCCGGCAAGTTCGAATATTGGTTCGTATTCCGGCTGCACACCGCCTGGGATAAAACCACTTTCGAACTACAATACGATAAAGAAAGCGGGGATTACTTCCAGGTAGTCTTGCTAAGTCTGTAGACTGACTGCACCGAATCCAGCGGCCACATCATCTGAGAACTCGTCCTCGGGATCAGGGTGTGCTCTCAAAGCCTTCGTAATGGAGTTGGGGAAGGGAACGCGGTGGTGGCGATAATGCTGGCGGGTCGGAAGCGTGCTCTACATCTAATAGTGGATAAGGTATCATAAGTAACGTCCCGAAAACCATTAGCTGCCTAGCTTGCATTCTTCAAACATCGCAACACTAGCAGACGTGAAGTTCGATTATTCCGAGGAGAAGTCAACTAAATGGCTATTCCCAACAACTTTCAGAATTCAGCATCTGTGGCACGTAGTAGTGCTTGCCTGAAAGCACCATACCCTTGGAAACTTGAGCAATGTAATAGTAAGTGCTTCAGCGGCAGTTGCCGTATATCGTCTGTGCCTCCAGTACAGAATGCTGAGGTAGAATTCTTTACCTTGTATGACGAATAATCGCGCTTCCCACCCCCCTATGATGCAACCCCATCCGGTGGCACAATAGGTGCCGTACTCGAGACGAAGGGAACCTTGACAACAACAAAGAATCCTACTAGGACGTTGAACTAGGCCGAGCACCTCTGGGTCTGGCGATAGGACCCGTAAGGACGGCAAGAGAGCCCAAGATCTATTCATACATGTACAATCGGAGGAGCATCATCAACCTAGGCCCAGTTCTTGGACCCCCGTCGGGTCTGAGTACAGTGGCCTCCCAGTAGTCACGCAGAACCTCGTACTACATCGTCCATGAACTCGCTTGTCATACTCCAAAATACACAATCTTAGAATCGGGGTGAATTGGCCTAGCTTATATCCATCGCTTCCCCACCAGCAGGCACCGAAATCTGGGTCACGCTCTCATCCACGACAAACTTGCGGACGCTCTCCTTTGTCCATGCCGTCGTCCCCAGTCTGAACTTGTACCGTTTTTCCTTGGCCCCCCGCTCGTTGGGTGTCACATGATTTCGCAGCATCGTCGTACCCTCTGCAGTGATGACGCACACGTCCACGTTCGAACCAGAGCCGAGATCGTTGAAGATACCGGCAGAAATGGCGGCACTTACGAGATTTATCGCGCTTTCCCGCTAGATGACCACGATTAAGTATATATGTAAGATGCTCGATGGGTGGATAGGAGACCAAGAAACTCACGTCAAGGTCTTTCCGCCATTGGCTTTCGAATACGGCCATCGCAGCCAGACTTCCAGATCCCATTGTGACATATGGTAGTTTATCTGTGCTCCCGTGAGGTGCTACAGTGAAGAGATGTGCGCCTGTGGAGTCGACCCCGCCGAGAACGAGAGCTGCACCAATGGCGCCCTGGTGTCTGAAAAAAAAGTAACGACAGCGAACAATCCATTAACATGTAGTGAGCGCGTACAGCTATATTAAGGAAGGTGACGAACCGGAAGAGATATTGCTTCAGCATAGTCATGGCCGTTACGACGCGTGGCTTACGCCCAGAGTTCAAAGCATGCAGTTCCATATTGGAGGAAATAAGTGCTGTTGTGAATTCCGTGTCGGCAGCCGTGCCAGCCCCGCAACATCGGATGTTGTCAGTGATGTAATGAATCTAAATAACCAAATGCAGGGAATGACAGGCAAAATAGTGATCATTGCCAAAGGTCAACGCGGTAGTACGTCAGACTTGGTGCTCGCCTTTTCGCAGTTCTTGTCCGCAACGATGGGCCCTTCTGTAGCTCGCGTATCAGCGCCAAGGACAATACCATCTTTGAACAAACAGCCGACGATGGTGGTTCCCGTGCTCGTGGCCTTTGGGAATGGCACGCCCTTGCTCTGGAGAAACGAGTTCCTACGGAGATCGAATGCAGCACGAATAATGGATTTAGTGCCCAGTATTATAAAGCAACTCGCTATAAAGGCTTTACCGGACGTGGTTGGAAAAGTCAAAGCCCGCTTTGTTGTACACGTCGGCCATCTTGAGAGTGGTATTGCTTCGAGGTTGACGACGCGCGTACTCGGAATGTACCGGGACCACGTGCGATCCCTTCCAAATCTGGAAAACGCTCGGCGGTTACAGGTCCAGTCTCTCCATTGGAACAAGTGGTCATTGGGCTGATACAGTACACGCCGTACATTAAAGTTGTACGTGGTTATCATTTTGTTAAGAAACGGGCCTGTTTCTTCGCTTGCAGGCCAGGTAGCGATGCTAGCCTATTTGAAAATAACAGGGCCCAAGGGATATAGAAAGGAATTGACGAGCCAGCGACGAAGTCAAGTGAATGTATGAATGATTGAACGCTCAGGGATCAAGCTACTGTCTGTCTGTATAGAGGTCTCACGCCATGTTGCTCGAGGACTGGTCAATTTTGCGCAGAGTATTTTGGTCAGAAAGAGGGCCTGGTGGGCCTGAGTGTGGAGTAATGACGCAGGGGGCTTTATAATAGTCAATACCGTCCTCCGCATTCCTAGACGTCATTATATGTTATAATCAGGTAACGATAGATGATATGAAGCAACAGCGTACGGGGGGAACACTTTCAAGGGAATTTCAAGCGAGACCTGGCCATCATCCACGTGGGAAGGCTCAAGAGATGAATCTCCCGAAGGTTCGCCTCCGTCACGCCAGTGAAGCCTAGTTATCTTGCTTGAGTGATCCAGACGCTCTACACATTTTGAAGGCAATTGAGGCTCGTCGGGAACTTGGATATCCTGTGTCATATCCGCCTTTCCGCTGCGGTTTGATAAGAGACGAGCCTCGCGAGGGCGAATAGGGAAGTTCTCGTTGGCCAGACTGGACGAAGAAGTATCGCTGTTGAGGTAGCCGCCCATGGGCTGATTCTTGTACGTTGGCGGAAGGGAAAAGGTTCTATTCCTGGGTGGCATTTAGGAATCTCCAAAAATTCAAGAAGAATAAGGACCAAGAGGTCACCTAGGACTCAACTGGGGAGAAACGTCGCGTTTCGAATCCCGGAAAGGGCCAGGCGTGATCATGAGCCAAGTGAGACGTCGCACGGAGCGAGTGGCGGCAATCGCAGTGAATGTGGCAGCAATTGGCGTTGCCATGCTATCAGGTTGTTTAGGCGTGCTCAAGACTGAGTGGAATTGACAAACGACTCACAAGTCCATCACAGCTGATTGAGATATATCAGCTATATTATGGCACCGACAAAAACAAAAAGGGCGTACGGTTGAGATGACAGAGCATCAGTATGCTTGGGATCATATTCGCGAAAAAAGCAGAGAAAAAGTATACCAAGCTACAGAGTTCATGGGTGAACCAAGTCTATTATATTAGCGGATAGCAAGGCATACCCGTCATGCAAGATCAAGTCCCGAACAATTGTCTTCATGGGGAATCTCACCAGTATACCCACGACCGTGACACATAGGATCACGAAGTCAAGTACCATGGCTGGTAAGGTTTAAAATGAGGGCTCTATGCAGGCTCTGTACTCGAGAGAGCAGGAAATGACTTACTGAAGATAAATTCAATAGCCATCCAATAGTGGAACATGGCGTCCACCGCCTGGAATAGGATGTGCGCATGAGCGTGGATGGTAGTTGAAGAGACGTATTCTTACACAAGTGCCCGCATTATGTTCCAGGATGCGTGAGTCCCAAGGATGTCTGTGGGCGTAATGAATTGTAGACAGATGGACGCATCCAACAGGAATACATACCACGAAAGATGATCCCCCAGTGGGCAAGAGAGAGAAAGAGCAACGGAATCATGACGCGCTTATCGAATTCCCACACCACGAACCTGGGGAAACTATGAACTGGTTGTTTGAGTTTCCAATGAAGGAAAAACATACGAGCGCATCATAAGGAGAAGAGAGGCAGTTCCAAGGGTACAACCGAGAGCCAGCTACAGGTTCAATGAGAATTAGGGTGAAACTAGCGCTACTATAATGTCCGTGGGTAGATACATTGTTGAACCTGTAAAGGGCCTCGCAATTGATCATGGCAGTTGCTTCCATAGCAATGTTACTTGTAACACGTTGGTCAGTGAGCATGGAAGATGCGTGGGCAGCATGTGGCTCACACTCCAATGAGAAATCCAAGGATAGAGTATCTACACGCAAAATAGACGAGTTGTGCTGGACGGAACTTGCGCAGTCCGAATATAATCTCGAAGTCGACAGACAGAGAGGTCAAGAATTCCCAACTATGCCGAAAGACTCAACATAAGACGCAAACGCATTGTAATCCAATACAAACCCATATATGCCCAAGAAAACGAGACATATTTTGAAGAATACTTGAATCTATGAAGCAAAAGAAGGGAATGAGCAAGGGTTTGGTGGCACTGGGGTCATCGCTCACATCACGCTGGATTTCTCTGTGCACGGGAGGCGTGAATGCAGTTGAAAATGGAGGGAGAAGAGGGCGCACTGGGGACTATTCCAGTCTGTAAAGGTCATTGCGAAAAGAGGGTGGTGGGGGAAAGGAAGAGGGGTGAACGGCTACGTTATGTTCACTAGGAGAAATACAAGCCAGGAGAAGATTCGCATCCGGAACCTGGAGACTAATAGAGAGAGACTCAGAGACCTTTCGGACAACGCTCTCTCTAAGAAGGCAAAAACCAAGAGGGGCACTTTATTTAACACACACAGAGCTAGAGACCGTGAATTCGCAAGCGACAGACTCGAAAAAAGAGCCGGGTGTTAGATGCATGGATATAGATAAACTGTATAAAGGGGTAATCGGCAGGGATCGAAAGATGTTCTCGGCGGGTGCCGAATCCACGACAGGAGAAGCGGGCTTCGTACTAAAATAGGCATGATGTCAAATTGTGATCGGAGTCGGCGGCACCGCCACGCGGCCCTTCCGACAGAACATGCTCCAACCAAGATACATTGGCAAGGAATCAGTACAACTGCGCATATAGATCACACTGCTTGTTTCTCAGAACAGATCATAGCAAAAAGTACTGCATCCCATGAGTGTTTGAAGGTCGACGCTGTAACCATTATATATAGTAACCATCATGCGATCTGTATAATCGCCGGGCTTCTTGGATAAAATCACTTCCTGCGTCCCCTTCTCAGCGCTGTCACTTGGAAAATTCTATTTGATATCCCTCGATTGGCGCACCGTCTCATAACGATTCCTTTGACCGAGCCTTTGTGTATTCACATGTAAAGATCGCACTGGATCAATGTACCATATGTCCGGCGTCGGACGAAATCAGGACCCAAAATATTCATTTCTAGCATCGACCGGGCGGAGGCCTTCCCTTCCCTCTCTTGTCGACGAGGCACAGCGTCAAGAATTCAAGAAGGATACAGCGACGGTAGACTTTGAACGTTCCCCTTCTTTCAGCTTGCACCGGCTCAGCGTTTTGAAGGGGTCACCCACCCAAGAGAAGGTATTCTCTGTATAACCGGGAGCGAATACAGAATACAATCCACAGTATGTTTCTATGAGTTTACCTTCCATTCGTGTAGAGACCTCGCGAGCCGGCTAAAATTCAGGTCGAAAACATCGCTACTTTGGCATGCATTCGGGAGCTTAGTATGGCGGACGCTTGGATTGTGTTCTAGGATGAAAATGAGTGATGCCGTCTTCCCCCGCCTTTGCTCCAACCTGATCACAAGTCAAAAAGCTATCAGTGCGCTCAGTGTGTTCAGAGAAACACAACGAGGCAACGTCTCGTGAGCGGAGTGCGGCTGGCCTTGACCATATAGCCATTGGCAAGAACATCTCCGAGATACTCATATGAAAGTCGGGTCTTGCCTGGAAAACAATCGAAGCGCACTTTCGTGCACAGTGTTCCGGGCGAATCACGGATGATTACACACCTATTACAACCATTTTTTTTTCTTACCTGGCTTCGGGAATGCCATATTCCAGTCTGGTCCAAATGCCAACAGCCTGCATGGATCATTCCCATTTAGTCAGTGAAAACAGACATCCCAGACAGCCCGGACAAGGAACACGGGCCAGGGTCTTTGGATGGATCGAAATGTATCGGCTTCTCGGGAAATGACCTGGACGACGACAGACCCACCGTGTCGCCGTTGGCTGGCTACCCTCGAAGGCACTTCGGATCGAGAACGATCGTCAGGGGTATCCATCAGTGCTGGGGGAACAAGTGCGAGAACGGCGGGTGATACGAAGTACGCTTCGGTGAAGGTGCTCGTGGTCATCTTGTATGTTCCGGCGGTGAGAATATAGGACGGCTGACGGACAGAGATCTATCTGACGCTATATGGATGTGCATCAGCTTCTGCAGGTGGCTTGCTGTCCGCAAAAGCGAAGTGCTCACCTTAGTCGGTGTTTGGAAGCATTGGATCGTCGGTGTCCTTTGATCGTCATTGTCGTCTTTGCAGACGTGATGCGCGCGAGAGGAAGAGAGAATGCAAGTGCAGCGATGAAAAAGAACGAGAAGTGGTCGGTCAGTGCGTGCTGTTAGAGTTTTGAGGATCGCGAGGTTTAGTGATGGTTAGGGAAAGGGCGTTACATCGCTTTACGCCCCAGACATTGCATCGGTAGAGACTGTCCCCGTCGGGGAAGATTCATCACTTGCTGTTCCCAAATAGATTCCAATATGCTATAATAGCCTTCTGGATCCATGTCAGGTAAACCTACCCTCCTTCTCAACGCTGTTACTTGACGAATTCTAGCCATAAAATCATGTGGCTTGGTCAAAACGACATCGTCAGGGCATGGTGACCACGAAATGACGCCTCTTCCAGCGGTCTGAAGTAAGACACCCCACATTACAAATTGACCGACTCGAGGCCACCTCGCCACGATACCTCCCGCACCTCCCAGAAGTTGTGGTATCATCTCAGGCATTGAAAGCTGAAAAGAAATCGTTGGAGAAGAGAAGGGAACGCGAATGGGTCAGACTAGAAGATTTCATAGGTGAGAATTTGAATTGAGTGATGAGTGTGGCAAGCTCGTCTCTTTGGCTGAGGACACCATAGCTCACACGGCCAGGTTATGGGAAAAACATCCCGTGGTGACATTACGGGTAATGAAAGGGTCGTCGCAGCGCATATACAGATTCAGATACGTTCAGTGTTGAAGCACGGGACATGAGCATTGGAGGAATATGCCGGTGCGGTGCCGAGATTCTTGCGTATCGACGGATTCAAATCATCTCGCCCCAAATCCCCCCTGTCCGTGCAGAAGATTACAGTGCACGGGTGATATTTCCCAATTGAACGATACTGCCCTTGTATATTCGCCCTGAGTGAATCCTTCCAACTGATAAGGATCTTGCCAAGGGAGGGGCGCACTTGTTGATTACAATGCAACACTCTGTCTCTATCAGTGAGCTGACTTCCAATCTTTCCGCCCTGTCCGTCTCTTCACTCATACTTCTCATCAGTCACTGGTTCTGGGGGTCATGGCGTAGACGGCGGTACTGGTGGTCGTGCAGGGGATGTCCATCTCCATGACGGTAATAGTTAATTCCTCGCGCGGATATTAGGAATCCTTGCCCGTAATTAATGTTCTTCCAGATAGGACTTCTCTTTTGATGTCTCTTCCTCGCGCTCTGTATGCGGCCACGATTCTGTCCGCGAGAACGCTCCATCGTCATGTCTCGAGGGCACCCGTGTTGCTGTATTGGAGGAAATTCTGACATGGTTGGAGAGCGCAAACGGCGAAAAGCCGCCTGTATACTGGCTTAACGGACTCGCTGGTATCGGGAAATCGACCATCGCGAAAACCGTCGCAGAGCAAGCCCAAGAGAAAGGCCTGCTAGGCGCCACGTTTTTCTTTTCTCGGAGCGACAAACCGTTACGAGATCCGGGCCTCGTACTACCGACCCTTGCTTTCCAACTCGCCCAATCGGACAGCATGCTCATGGAGGTCATCGTGGATGCCCTAAAACAAGATCCGGGAGTCGGGCAAAGGGGACTGTTGTCTCAGCTTCAGGGATTAATCCTGACACCCCTACTCACTATCGATCGCCATCGGAGGCCGATACTTCTCATCCTTGATGCGCTCGACGAGTGCGAGGAAAAGGGTGCGGCTGAAATTTTGCATCTTATGTTTGCACACCTCGCCCGAATACCGTTCCTACGCGTCTTAATCACAAGCCGTCCACAACCTCACATATCCTCCATATTCAACAAAGTCCCGAACCTGGCGAAGACGGTTCTTCACGATATCGAGGCATCGGTCGTTGAGCAAGACATCCGCCTTTACATCTCCACGTGAATTGGCCGAAATTCCAAAGAAACTTGATCTTGCGATGCCTACTGATTGGGTGACGGAGGCGGAGAAGAACTTCCTGGTAAAGAAGTCCGGGAAGTTATTCATCTACGCCGTAACGGCGATCCGCTTCATCGGGGACGATCGTGTGCAAGATCCTCAAACGCATCTAGCGCTTATACTTAATACGCAGTCCCTCCGAGAAGCCGGAGCGACACCGTATGCGCAGCTAGACAAGCTCTACATGGAGGTGCTCCGTAACTCGCTTTCTTCATCGAATCATCGCGAGATTCTGAGGCGGTTTCAAATTGTCGTGGGGAGCATCGTGCTGCTGCGCGAACCCCTCCCGCTGCGTTCGTTGGCTGAGTTTGTTCAGTACGAAACGCGCGTCGTGGAGACTAGTTTACGTCATCTTCACTCAGTCATCGTCCCCCCTTCTAATACTCACGAGGCCCCTCGTATCTACCACCCTTCCTTTCTCGAGTTTATTACCGATCCTTCGCGATGTCCCATGTCAGAGTTCGTGATTGTTGCCGTACCAGAGCAGGAGCTGCGTCACGCTATCCGATGCTTCGAACTCATGGCAACACATCTAAGGCGGGACGTCGCTGGGATCTCGGATCCGTCCCTACTGAACAGTGAAGTGGATGGCTTTGAGGAGAAAGTGAGAGAGGCGCTGGCACCAGAGGCTCAGTATGCATGCCAGTACTGGGCGTCCCATCTATCGTCTGTGGAGTTTGGGGAGAGGAGAGTGGTGGAGGCACTGGAGGGATTCTCGATGCGGTCAATTTTATGGTGGTTTGAAGCAATGAGTCTCCTTGGGAGTATCTCGAATGCTGTAATGTTGATTAAAGAGGCACACCACTGGGCAGTATGTGTATTCCTATTTATCCTCAGGGCAGTGACTGAGTGCAGAATGATTGTAATGATAGAAAGTTTCAAAAAGCAAGCCAACTGTTGTGAGAATCCTGTCTGATTCTCATTGATTCATTCTTGCATATGGGGAAGTGATAAGAGAAAGTGCACTGCATGTGTATCATTCTGCACTGCCTTTCACACCACATGACACTGCACTGTACAAGACATATAGTGGAGAGGGTGTGGATTCTATTCAGGTTCTCCAGGGTGTGGAGCCTGAATGGCAGCAGAGCTTGGGTACTTTATGTGGCCATTCTGGCTTTGTCATGACTGCTGCATTTTCACCTGATGGATTGTGTTTGGCATCAGGCTCCACTGATGGTACTGTACAATTGTGGGATCCCATATCCTGCACATCTATTGCAACACTGGAGGGCCATTATAATTCGGTTGTGGCCATTGCATTTTCACCTGATGGATCTTGCCTGGCATCAGGCTCCAGAGACCATACTGTGCAATTGTGGGATCCCATATCTGGTGCATCCATTGCAAAACTGGAGGGCCACTCTGATGAGATTCAGGCCATTGCATTTTCACCAGATGGATTGTGCCTGGCATCAGGCTCCAGGGATCATACTGTACAATTGTGGGATCCCATATCTGGTGTGTCCATTGCCAAACTGGAAGTCATTCTGGCCCAGTTTGGACTCTTGCATTTTCACCTGATGGATTGTACTTGGCATCAGGCTCTTGGGATCACACTGTGCAATTATGGGGTCCTATATCCACTGCATACCTCAGAAGACTGGAAGGCCATTCTGATAGGGTCAATGCCATTGCATTTTCACCCAATGGATTGTGCTTGGCATCAGGCTCTGAGGATCATACTGTCCAATTGTGGAATCCCATATCTGGTGCATCCATTGCAAAACTGGAAGGCCATTCTGCACACATTACAAGCATTGCATTTTCACCTGATGGATCCTGTCTGGCATCAAGCTCCACTGATGGTACTGTACAGTTGTGGGATCCAATATCTGGTGCATCCATTGCAAAACTTGAAGGCCATTCCTATTCAGATCAGACTATTGTATTTTCACCCAATGGATCATGCCTGGCATCAGGCTCCAGTGATTGCACACTAAAGTTGTGGGATCCTGTATCTGGCATGCCCATTGCAAAGCTGGAAGGTCATTTTGGTTGCATCACCACTGTTGTATTTTCACCCAATGGATTGCAACTGGCATCAGGTGCTGAGGATAATACTCTACGATTGTGGGATCCCATATTAAGTGCCTCCCCCACAACACTAGAAGGCCATTCTGATAGGGTCAATGCCATTTCATTTTCACCCAATGGATTGTGCCTGGCATCATGCTCCAATGATAGCACTATACGATTGTGGAATCCCATATCTGGTGCATGCATTGCAAAACTGGAAGACCACACTGATTGGGTTAATGACATTGCATTTTCACCTGATGGATTGATCCTGGCATCAGCCTCTGATGATGCCACTGTACGATTGTGGGATCCCCTATCTGGTGTATCCATGGCAACCCTGCACCATTCTGATTTAGTTATGACCATTGCCTTCTCACCCAATGGATTGTGCCTGGCATCAGGCTGCTATGATCATGCTGTACAATTGTGGGATCCTATATCTGGTGCATCAATTGCAAAGCTGGAAGATCATGGTCCAGTGTGGACCCTTGCATTTTCAGCTGATGGATTGTGCCTGGCATCAGGCTCTGATGGAGACACTATGCCTGGACAATTGCAATTGTGGGATCTCACATCTGGCACATCCATAGCAACATTACAGGGCCATTCTAAGCCAATTGACAAGCTTTCCTTTTCTTTTGATGGTTGCAGTCTGATTTCACACTCATGGACTGAGACATTCATTTGGGATTTGACTTCTCAACCCCCCTATCCCCTAGCCTCTGGATCATCCCTAGCAACCCCTGGGCAGTTTGTTGGTATGACACCACCCATTTGGTCTCAGCAAGGCCAGTGGATACAAGTGATGCAGGAACACAATGGCCATGCCAGACGAATATGTTACAT
>MU128992.1:82251-100984 GCA_014904985.1 Hydnum rufescens UP504 | reverse complement strand
ACCAGTTGAAAGCATACCTGGTCTCCATAGAGTTCTGGAAAACCTCAGGGCCACATCCTTGTGTTAGCAAGGCAGATGTCCATTAACAATATCTGTTCATCCTTGTAATTTGTAGTATTCATAGGGTTTTTCACTGATGCAGCCATAAATGGAGGTCTGATGTCACCTTACACATTTCAGCATGGCCCTGGGGTGTTCCTGCAGAAGGAATTGGCAATCCAGGAGTGAATCCCACACCAGCCATTGGGGACATGCCCCTGATTTAATGAAAGAATGAGATTGCATGCTGGATAGGTCAGCTTGAAAGTAGGTTAGGTCAAAGGGGCCCATCCCATTACATTTTCTCACTGAGTCATAATTTGATCACTGGAGAGTCCATCATATTGATAATGAGAACAGGTTCAGTCTCTATCCAGGGCAAGTCCCAGCTCTGAACAAGAGACATCACATTTGGGGGTTGTACATCTCCAAATCTGACATACTTTTGTCCACCACCTTCATGGCATGCAAATTGACATACAAGACACACCATAATGGATGGAAGAGGTGTACCAGAGCTGGGGGGCAAACCCTTTAGCCACAGATCATTGGCCATAAGTGATCAGTGGGGTTCTCAGATCTCGATCTACCTGCTCGGCCGTTCTTGTAACTCCACTCGTCCATGGATTCAGTCTGTGAACATAATATCAGATTGGTTCACATGTGTATGAGATCACAATCTCACCTTCCACATTGAATGGATCCATCCTTGATACTTCTCAAAGGAAATGGTCTGGAAGGGTCCACTAGATGAATAATCATTAGAAAGTATGGCACAGATCATACCGTACCTGGCCCCCCAGGAATCAGTGCACACGAAGTTCTCAGAGATTAAAAAAGTCATTATCATGTCGGGTTTACAGATCATTCAGACATTATGACAGTGTAACTGGGCTGGAAAAAATTTGTAGGGCTTGTGAAGGGAGAGCACGATCCCCACATTGTTCAGCCACGGGAGGAACCGTCATAGTGACCCAGGTGTTGAAATTGGAGGGAGACATTCGGCACACGATACAGCAGTGCGTTGTGAACTAGCGAGACACATCCTAGCGCGTGACCGGTGAGATACTTTGTCGCAATTGTATTGCAGTTGAGAATGTTGGGAGGCTACATCACTCGACCTTACCAGATGAACTTGCCCGCACTTGCCATGGTCTAGGCCGTCGTCCCCAGCCCGAGCTTGTACTGGCACCCGCTCGTTGGGCGTCATATAATTTCGCAGCATCGTCATATCCTCCAGTGATAGCGCACACGTCTACGTTAGAGCCAGAAAGTTGAGATCGTTGAAGACACCGGCGAAAATGGTCGCAATCACGAGATTGATCATGCTTTCCACCTAGATAAGATAACCAGGATTAAGTAGATACGTAAGATGCTGTATGGTCAGGGTGCGTAGACAGGATGTTAAGGAACTCTCCTCGAGGTCCCTCTGCTGTAGACTTTCGAATACGGCTATAGCAGCAAGACTTCCAGATCCCATTGTGACACGTAACAATTTATCCCTACTCCAGCGAGGTGCTATAGTGAAGAGATGTGCGCCTGTCGACTCGACTCCGCCAAGGGCTGGAGGCTGCACCAATGGCGCCCCGATGTCTGAAAAGAAGCAACGTCGGTAAATAACTGGTCAGCATGCCCTGAGTGCCGGGCAAGCAACAGGTGAACAGTTATATTAGGGAAGGTGACGAACCCGGAGAGATATTGCCTCAGCATTGTCGTGGTCGTTATGACGCGTGGCTTGTGCCAAGAACTCAAAGTATGCAGTTCCACTGGAGGAAATGAATGCTGTTGTAAATTCCGCATAGCAGCCTTGCCGGCCTCAACATCGGATATATTTTCACCGATCCAGTAGATCTGAATGAACAAATCCACGGAAAGAGAGGAGAAATGATGATTATTGTCAAAGTTCAACGCGGTCACGACGTCAGACTCGGGCACACTTGCCTTTTTCGCAGTTCTTGTTCACCAGTGATGGGCCCTTCTGTGCTCACGTATCAGTGCCCAGCAACAATACCGTCTTTGAACAGACAGCCAAAGACGGTGGTTCACGTGCTCGTGACCTTTAGAAAAGGCACATCCTTAGTCTGAAAAATGAGTTCCTGTGAGATCGAATGCAACATGAATGATGGATTTAGCACCAGTATAAAGCGACTCGCTATATATGCGTCACCGGATGTGGTTGGAAAAGTCAAAGCCCGCTTTGTTGCCATCCTTAGACTGTAAGGTTGTTGACGACGCGTACTCGGAATGTACCGAGGCCCCCGTTTGAGGAAACACTTGACAGACAATGGGATTACTATTATTCACAGAGCAAGTACTGAATACAGGACGGATGTGTGTGGGAGTGGAATAACGCAAGGGTACAGTAACAGAAACAAATAAGATCATCGATCACCCTGCTTCAAAGTGCCAACAGCCTGCATGGATGTTGCGATTTGTCAGTGAACACAGACGTCCCAGACAAGGCACACATACCTAGGGTCTTTGGACGGATCGAAATGCAGCAGCTTCTCGGGCAATAGCCTCCACGATGGCAGACCCCATCGTTTTCGCCGTTGTGGCTGGCTACCTTCCGAAGGTACCTCGGATCGAGAAGGATCGTCAGGGGTGTCTATCAGTGCCGGGGTGGGCATCGGAACAGATGCGAGGACGGCGGGTGATAAAGTCGGAGTACGCATCGGCGAACGTGTTTGTGGCCGTGTTGTATGTTCCGGCTGTGAGAATATAGGACGGCTGGCGGACAGAGACACGTCTGACGCTATATGGATGTGCATTAGCTTCTGCGGGAGGATGGCTGTCCGCAACAGTGAACTGGCACACCTCGTCGGTGTTTAGAAGCAGTGGAGCGCCGTTGTCCTTTGATTGTCATTGTTGTCTTTGCAGAGGTGATGCGGGCGAGAGGAACAGAGAGTGCGAGTGCAGCCATGAAGAAAGAGAAATGATTGTTCAGTGCGTGCTGTTAGGGTGTTGGGGCTTGGCGGTTAGGATAAGGATGTTTACATCCCTTTATAACATCCGAATACATACTCCACCACATTGTATCGGTAGAGGCTGTGCCCGTCATCAAAGATTCACCACTTCTGCGACGATCCCAGTAGCCGCTACTTTTGTATTTATGCAAAGTAACACTAACGCCTTCTCAGCAACGCTGTCACTTGGCATATTCTGTCCGTAATGTCGGGCTAGAGCCATCCTAATTTACATCATGGAGCCCAGCTCAAAACGGACGCGATAATCATGAAACGATGCCTCTATGGATGTGCAATCTATCCCGGAGCTCCGAGTGTCCCATCGGCGGTGGGGAGCGACTGGACGAAAAACATGAAGGGGTCACTCTATGGCTTTGGTTTCTCCGCCGTAAAGTGTTAGAGTACTAAGGCAATATATTTGATGCAAGGCCCCACAAGACAAATTGACTGCCCCGAGACCACCCTGCCACAATGCCCCCTGCATCTTCCACGGCCTCAGGTACCAAGCCGATCCAGTGGGGGTCGTGTAAGATAATCACGCTCCATCCATGTGCGTGCGACCCAAAGAGTTACCAATGTAGATGATCCTTTCTCCCCCAGAAAGTGTCCGACTCCCAGCCCGCATACATATATATGCAATGGTCGGCATAACCTGATGCCCCGTCCCCAATACGTCGGCGACGACTGATACAGTATCACCCTCGCGTATAGATCGGGTGAGGAGAGACCATCTTTCCCATCTGATCCCAGGAGTCATATGGGAGGCAAAGCGGATGATATCCACTAGCCATCACTTTTCATCAGGCCATTGGTTCCTGAAGAGTCCATAGAGGCGACAAACACCACTCGAACGCCCCTCGAAAAGAGATCCACCAGGGGGTGTTCATTCGTTGTCCCATGCTCCCGTTCATAAGAAATTGTCCTAGAAGTTGTTGATGAAGAATCGGTGCGGAGCCACTTAGATTCACACAACAACAAGAATGATAGAGCATTTGATCGGAGCTCAAGCAAACGCTTGAGGGAACTTTGGTACATCCCGAGAAAGTATACTAGTCAATATGCTGACTAAGCAATGAGTGCTAGAGCTCGCACTTCCCAGTTCCAACAGTTGTGATACCATCGCTCCATCACCCATTGCCTGTCAAAGATAAGGCGTGTGATCGGCCAATGAAACGCAAATGGGTTGGTCAGACTGAAACATTTCATGGGTGATGAATTGGACACGATCGTCTCTTTGGTGCTCAGCAGGGGACGTCGAGGGGACTGTAGCTATGTGATTATAATTATTCTGACCCCACGACATTGCACTACGGGAGAGTGAATCGTCGTCCCACAGCATGTAACTGACATGCTCAGTGTGGACTCTGTGGAGGCATGGGAACGGGGGCGACAGCGGAATATGCCGGGCAGGCACCGAGTACATCCAAGGGCCAAGGCATACACGCTATAAATCTGAGAGCCCATCTCTCCGCTCACATCAGTGTGATATACCGATTAAGCGCTGCCTCGTATCCCCAATCTTGCATTTAACGAGCGAATCCTTCCGGCCGATCTTCCCAAGGAGGCCCACCTTTGTTGACTACGATGCAACAGCATGTCTCTTTCAGTGGGTTGCTTTTCAATCTCTCCTCCTGGTCCTCATTCCTCACCCGTCCTTTTGCTTAGCTACTGGTTCTGGGGGTCATGGGATAGGCGGCGGTACTGGCGGTCGTGGAGGAGATGTCCATTTCCACGACGGTAATAGTCAATCCATCCCTTGGAATCTTTGTCTATAATCAATGCTCTTCCAGACAGGACTGCCCTTTTAATGGCTCTTCCTCGTGCTCTATATGCGGGCTACGACTCTGTTCGCGAGGACGCTCCATCGTCATGCCTCGAGGGCACGCGTGTTGCTGTATTGAAGGAAATTTTGACGTGGTCAGAGAGCGCGAACGGCGAAAGGCCGCCTATATACTGGCTCAACGGACTCGCTGGCATCGGGAAATCGACTATTGCGAAAACCGTCGCAGACCGAGCGCAAGAGAAAGGCATGCTAGGCGCTACTTTCTTCTTTTCTCGGGGCGACGAACCTTTGCGGGATCCGGGTCTCGTACTACCGACCCTCGCTTTCCAACTCGCCCAATCGGACAGTACGCTCATGGAGGCTATCGTGGATGCCCTGAAGAAAGATCCGGGAGTTGGGCAAAGGGGACTCTTGTCTCAGCTTCAGGGATTAATCCTGACTCCCCTACTCACCATCAATCCCCATCGGAGGCCAATATTTCTCATCCTTGATGCCCTCGACGAGTGCGAGGAAAAGGGTGCGGCTGAAATTTTGCATCTTATGTTTGCACACCTCGCCCGAATACCTTTCCTACGGATCTTAATCACAAGCCGTCCACAACCTCACCTGTCCTCGGTGTTCGACAAAGTCCCGAACCTGGCGAGGTCGTTTCTTCACGATATCGACGCATCGATCGTTGAGCAAGACATCCACCTTTACGTCTCCACCGAGTTGGCCAAAATTCGAAGGAAATTTGATCTTGGGATGTCTACTGATTGGGCAACGGAGGCCGAGAAAAACTCACTGGTAGAGAAGTCCGGGAAATTATTCGTTTATGCAGCAACTGCGATCCGCTTCATTGGAGATGATTGTATGGAGAATCCTCGCAGATGTCTAAGGCTTATACTTGATATCCAGTCCCTCCGACAAGCTGGCGCCACACCATATTCGCAGCTGGACAACCTCTACATGGGGGTGCTCCGCAACTCCCTTTCTGGGTATAACGATCGAGAAATTCTGCAGTGGTTTCAAATCGTCGTCGGGAGTATTGTGCTGTTGCGCGAACCCCTTCCCCTGTATTCGTTGGCTAATTTTGTTCAATACGAAACACGCATGGTTGAGGCTAGTTTACGTCATCTTCACTCAGTCATCGTCCCCCCTTCTGATATTCACGAAGCCCCTCGTATCTACCACCCTTCATTTCTCGAGTTTATTACCGATCCTTCGCGATGTTCTATGACTGAGTTCGTTATTGTTGGTGTGCCAGAGCAGGAACTGCGACATACTATCCGATGCTTTGAACTCATTGCCACACATCTAAAGCGGGACGTCGCTGGGATCTTGGATCCGTCGCTGCTGAACAAGGAAGTGGATGGACTCGAGGAGAAAGTGAGAGAGGCGCTGTCACCGGAGGTTCAGTATGCATGCCGATACTGGGCATCCCATCTATCGCGCGTGGAGTTCGGGGAGAGGAGAGTGTTGAAGGCACTGGAGTTCTTCTCGATGCGATCAATTTTATGGTGGTTCGAAGCAATGAGTCTGCTTGGGAGTATCTCGAGTGCTGTAGGTTTGATTGAAAAGGCGCACCACTGGGCGGTATGTGTATTCCTTATTGATCCTTGGGGCAGTGCAGTGACTGAGTGAGGGATGATTGTAATAATAGAAAGTTTCGAAAAGCAAGGGGATCGTTGTCAGAATCTTGTCTGATTCCCGTCGATTCATTCTTGCACATGGGGAGGTCATAAGAGCGAGTGCGCTGAATGTGTACCACTCTGCATTGCCTTTCACACCGCACGACACTGTGCTGTACAAGATATATTGCAGAGATGGGGCAGATTCTGTTCAGGTTCTCCAAGGCATTGAGTCTGAATGGTCACAGAATCTGAGTACTTTATGTGGCCATTCTCGTCACATTGAGACCATTACATTTTCACCTGATGGATTGACCCTAGCATCAGGCTCATTTGATGCTACAGTGCAATTGTGGGATCCCATATCAGCCACATCCATCACAAAACTGGAAGGCCATTCTGGTTGGGTTAATACCATTGCATTTTCACCTGATGGATTGTGCCTGGCATCAGGTTCCAGTGATCATACTGTGCAATTGTGGGATCCTGTATCTGGAACATCCATTGCAAAACTGGAAGGCCATTCTAGTTGGGTTAGCATCATTGCCTTTTCACCAAATGGATTGTGCCTGGCATCAGGCTCTGGAGATTTCACTGTGCAATTGTGGGATCCCATATCTGCCACATCCATTTCAAAACTGGAGGGCCATTCTGGTGGGGTTGAGAGTATTGCATTCTCACCTGATGGATTGCTCCTGGCATCAGGCTCATATGATCATACAGTGCAATTGTGGGACCCCATATCTGCCACATTCATTGCAAAACTGGAAGGCCATTCTGGGAAGGTTTCCACCATTGCATTCTCACCTGATGGATTGTGGCTGGCATCAGGATCCAGTGATCATACCATACAATTGTGGGATCCCATATCTCATGCATCCATCACAAAACTGGAAAGCCATCTTGGTGCAGTTCTGACCATTGCATTTTCACCCAATGGCTCATGTCTGGCATCAGGCTCTGATGATCATACTCTCAGACTATGGGATCCCAGATCTGGTGCATCCATTGCAAAGCTGGAAGGCCATTCTGCTTCAGTTGAGACCATAGTGTTCTCATCTGATGGATTGCACCTGGCATCTGGATCTTTTGATCATACTATACAATTGTGGGATCCCATATCTGGCACATCCATGGCAAAGCTGGAAGGCCATTCTGAGAGTGTGTCACCATTGCATTCTCACCTGATGGATTGTGCCTGGCATCAGGGGGTGGTTCTGTTCTACAGTTGTGGGATCCCATATCTGGTGCATCTGGCACAAACCTGGAAAGCCATTCTGCTCCAGTTACAGCCATTGCATCTTCACCTGATGGATTGTGCCTGGCCTCAGGCTCCATGGATCATACTCTCCAATTGTGGGATCCCATATCTGGTACATCCATTGCAAAACTGGAGGGGCATTCTGGTTGGGTTAGAGCTGTTGCATTTTCACCTGATACACTATCCCTGGCATCAGGCTCCTCTGATGGCACTGTAAAATTATGGGACCCCATATCTAGTGCATGCACTGCAACCCTGGACCATTCTTCTTGGGTTGAGAGCATTGCATTTTCACCTGATGGATTGTGCCTGGCATCAGGTACTTCCATTGGCACTGTACAATTGTGGGATCCCATATCTTGTGCATCCATTGTGAAGCTAGCAGGCCGTTCAGATTGTGTCAGCACCATTGCATTTTCACCTGATAGACTGCACCTGGCATCAGGCTCTGTGGATCACACTATACAATTGTGGGATCTCAGATCTGGTGTATCCATTATAAAGCTGGAAGGCCATTCTGATCAGGTTAACACCATTGCATTTTCACCTGAAGGATTGTGCCTGGCATCATGCTCTGATGATCAAACTGTATGATTGTGGAATCCCATGTCTGGGACATCCATCACAACATTAGAGGGTCATTTTCACCCTGTTTTGGAGCTTGCATTTTCATTGGATGGTGGCACCCTGATTTCACAATCAAAAAAGGAAACCTTCATTTGGGATTTGACTTCCCAACCCTCCCATTGCTTATCACCTGTGGTAACCCCTAGGCTCTTTGTGGACATGACTCAGCTCTTTTGGTATCACCAAGACCAGTGGATACAAGTGCTGCAGGATGGCCATGCCAGACAGATATGTTACATCCCACCATGTCACCAACCCAGCACCAATATTGTTGTGCTAATCCAGCAAACATACTCTCAGGTTTCAGTTGGATGTGATGATGGTCACATGATCATTCTTGCTGTTCCACATCACCTGTTTTCCCAGTACCTCAGTGAGGAACCAGTTTAGACCCACAGGTGCTTGCTGTTGTAACTTCCCACTTACCTCTCCCAAATCCTGCTACCCTTCTCATGAATAATGGCTCCACATCAGGGGTTTGTCCCCTTTTCCAGCTAATTCCAGTTTTCTTCCATTTGCTCCTGATTTCATTTGCCTTGGAATTTTGTTTGCTTCTGGCTTGTGTCAATGTTATGCCTGCCTCCATATCTGCCTCACTGTGGGAAGTATGAGACACTGAAAATGAGTGCCCTGCAGTAAGGAATATTTAGTTGTGTGAGGGCCATGCTCAGACTCCTACCCAGTCTCTTACATAACAGCACTGATGTTTGGTGTTGTTTGCTGTACTACAGAGACTGGAGGCAATCATTTCGAAGTCTGGTTCAGACTCCGCCATGGGGCTAAATCGAAATAGATCTGCTTCCGAAAATCAATCCCGATACTTAGCTTTGGGCGTTGTGTGTGATTGTGATGCGGAACTTCCATAAATTCATATCAAAAAATTAGTTTGTGTTGAAAATTACTGAGATGGGGCTTCCTGCAACCAGAACACGAGAAAGAGAATGTTAAACTTGTGGTGTATTGAAATATTACATAATAGATGGGCTACCAAATTTGCACCCGAAACATAGTTCAAGTGGAGTTTGAAATCATTGCCTCCAGTCCTTATGGTAAGTTTCTGCCCACCAACAACAAATGTAAACAAACCATAAGGACTGGGTAGGAGTCTGGGCCATGCTGTGACAAGGGCACCAAACAAATATAAACATGGATAGGTCCAGCTAAGTCTGGATAAGTCTGACTGAGTCTGAGTAAATCCCAGCAAGTATAGAGGAAGAGAACAATAGAGAGACAAGTCCTGCAGCCTGGAAGGGTCTTGTCAGGGCAACACTGCCATTGAAGTCAAAAACAGAAAGAGGAAAGAGATTAATTAACCACATGCTATTGCAGTGGGAATCCTGAGCAACAGCAACAACCAAACAGCTATGCACAAGTCTTGCACCTATCACAGTGGGAATCCTGAGAGATTGAAACTGGTGATCCCCCAACTGTGAAGGGCTATAAGTCTACTTCCTGCACACAGCCACCACAGCCCATCAAGATGACACATCTCTATCACTGACACAGCCCATCACTCAGCCTCCACAGCTGCCTTCACTAAGCCTCAATAAGCTGACACAGCCATGTTTACAAATCCTGTGTGCACCTCCACATGGCTATGCCCCAACTTCCATATGCATCCCCCTTAGCACATATACCTCCAAGGCAAGGTAGTGTATGCCTGGGTACCCTGAAGGTGTCAAAGGATCATAGTGATGGTGAGGGAGCAGGGATTGGGATGGGTAGTGAGGATTCAGGGAATGGGGGAGGAGCAGGAGGAGTCAGAGTCTGGACTGGCAACTGCATTGACTCATGTGGGTGGCAAGAGGATGAGAGGTGTTGACAAGGCTGCCAATGCTGCCACTGGTTGATTACCCAGCCCACAGCCTGCTGGTCTAGGCCTGATAATATGAGGGCAATAATAACAAGAGAAATGCCAATAATGGCAAGGATGACAATAACCCCCTGACCAAATGGAGGGAGAGAGGAGGCAAGGGCATTTGAAGAAGTAGGCACCATATGATAGAATTGATGAAGAATGATACTCTGACAGGTAAGTCCACAGGTGGAAGCAAATGTCAATTTGATCCTGACAGGTCTAGGTGGGAAAGGGAGGAGCTAGCTCTTAACTTGTAGATCACACCAATGAACACCCAGAACTGTAGTCCAGAGTAGAAGTGGAAATCCTGAGTTTAATATTAGAGGAGTGGGTACAGTAGGGCTGACCTGTAGTCTGGAGTAGAAGTAGAACTCCTGAGAGACCAAAGGTGGGGTCCTAGGATCTCACTCTCAGACTACTTATACATGGTTTCTATACTATGGGGGAGTGATTGCTTAACAAGAAGTGGTTACAGGGGTGCAGGCACAGGAAGGGGAAGTGGGCAGGAAACAGGAACAGGAAGGCAGACAGGGAACAGGAACACGTGTGTGGGAACTGGAAGCAAAGGAAATGAAGAGGAAATGAAATGGATGTGGGAACAAACTGGGGAAAAGGCAGAAATAAATTAGAACCAGAACCAGAGTTACCCAAGAAGCAGTGTTGGATGGAGACATCCCTACACCATAAAAACCTTGTTGAAGGTCCATTTTCTATTCAATTGAGTTTATTAGTCATCAATCCACTCATTATTTTTCCCCCTATTCCCTTGCTTATGAATTTGTTATGAGTCATACTTGTAACCTCATCACATGACCACTCCTCCTTGCTACCTGGATTACTTACCATTATCAATCCCATATTTGTGCTTCCCAGTCAGCTCAATAATACCATTAGCAATACATCTAGTTCTAGTATATAAGTAGCTACCTCCTGTACTATTGCTTTTTAGAAGATTGAGAATATATGTCTATTAATTGACTCTCTTCTCACTCCATTCATTCTCTCATGTTAAGTCTCCTTGGGAATCAGTCACTCTGCTCCACTCTCTCTCACATACTTGTCTTCCATGACATTACATAATCCTCATGCCATGAACTCACACATCAATTATATTAAGGGGTTACCCCTTGTGCTCAACATGATTACATAATCACTCTTTTGTACCACAAACAATCCTTAACAGAATTCATTGGAATTCCCTTCATTGAAATCCTCAATTTTACCACATTCCCTTACCATGACAAGTCAATTTACTGTCAATTTCTCAGACTTCAACAGTTCACACAAAGAGGTTTGTTTATACCTCCCTTCAAGTCCAATTTTCTTGGACAAGGCAATTCAACTTGCCATCCTTCTCCAAGTTTGATGTACTCTGCCCTTTCCACCAACTCCTCCTATTGCCTTAAGGGCAAAGAAATGTGATGAGGTAATGACATGGGCTGTGCCTGGCCTTGTTCTGGACTCATGGATACATCACATGATCCAAAAAGGAGTTATGCCACTCTCAAGGAGTATTCATTGAATTTCTCTGTCAGTTCTGATCAGAATGATTTCAAAATGCCACACCCAGGAATATATGAGTCATACCTATCTAATGGTACCAAATAAGCAATGAAAGGATCAAAAATGTGGTCCCTGTAACATTATCTTTCCATGTTTTACACTCTGAAGGAGTATTTTTGAATTTTTGAAGCCAATTATTATCCAATTTGCTCATGACTATCATGCCCTAAAAGCTGCTCAAAATGCACATCAAACAGTATCAAGGGACAAATCATTGGATGTGAACTCCATTGTTCACAAGACAACCCCTTCCTCATGACTCCCCCCTTGCTCCACCATTACACACAGCAATCTGGCTCCATCCCCCTTATGTCTGAAGGAGATGAGGCTCAGGGAAACCTATTCCACCATTCCTTAAGGGAATATATCCAGTTTCAAAGGAGGAATGGCTTGTAAAGTGCAATTCTCCCCTTATAACTTGATTTATGAATATCTCCACCAGTTTTGAATATTTTAACTTCATTTATTTTTCTCTATGCTTCCCTTATCTCTGACCTTTCTCCCATCAGTTGAATTGTGGTCTGAAATGTATATTAGGTGCACCAAGCACAAAATCAAGTAGTCTTCCCCCTCCCTCCAGTTTGAAGCTCTTTGGATTGCTGCTGGTCCCTGGGTGATTTCTCACTACAAAAAGAAAATTCTAACTACACTTTGACTAAGGCCTCAAGAAGAGATCCTTAGGTGGTAATTTGACAAGAACACACATTTTCACTTAATTGCTTGGGTTTGTTGGCTCATAGCAATTCTCCCCTGTTCAAAAAGGTCCTCCCCACTTGAACCTGAACATTTGGATTAATCCCATGGCCCCCCCTTTGTCTTCAACTTAATGATGTGGACTGTAGCTGGATTGATCCATAATCATCCTGCTTATGTGGGTGGACTCTGACAAGTTGTGGTAGTCAGTATCAAGGTGTGTGAAGATACAGAGGATGAAATCCAGTCCCCTTTCCACTGTTTTCAGTGACAGTTAGTACTGGGGTTTGGTTCCATGTGGGATAAGGAAAATGTGGATACTGAATCTTACTATACATGCACAGTACACACTAATTGTACCTAGTAATCAGTGAAGCATTTGTTTCAATCTGAGGTAATATGTACAGATATATACTAGAGCATGATGCCAGAGATCTGAAAATGGCAAGCACAAGACACAGGGGAAGTGAGTGATGAGACATGGAAGGAGAGCATGAGAGAGAGAATGTCAGGATCAAATTGACATTTGCTTCTGCTTAAGGACTTACCTGTCAGAGTATCATTCTTCATTGACTCTATCATATGGTGCCTACTTCTTCAAATGCTTGTCTCCTCTCTCCCTCCATTCACTAAGGGGGTTATTGTCATCCTTGCCATTATTGGCATTTCTCTTATTATTATTGCCCTCATTCTATCAGGCCTCAACCAGTGGGCTATGGGCTGGGTAGTCAACCAGTGGCAGCAATGGCACCCTTGTCAGTACCTGTCATTCCCTTGCTCCCCACATGAGTCCATGGAGTTGCCAATCCAGACTCCCCCTCCTCCTCCTCTGCCCCCAGTCCCTGAATCCACACCACCCATCCCAATCCATACTCCATCCACATCATTACGGTCCTTCAACACTTTGGACACCTTTGGAGTACCCAGGCATACACTGTGTAACAAAGTGCCTCCCAGATTCAGGAGGGCACTTGTTGTTGTACTTGGACAAAGTGAGTCAACAGGGGAGGGAGTAGGATATGGGAGAATAGGGAGAGAAAGGGCAATCACACTGCCCTCAGCACTAGCTTTGGACAGAGGAGCTGGACACAGAGCTAAGCACTGGCTTTGCTCTGAGCCCAGGGGAAAAGGTTGTGAGGGAAGGGAGGTCATGATGAAAGGTAGTAAAGTAGTGACTGGCCAAGTGGCACAGTCACTACCTAAGGAGAGGAGGTGGGGTCAGTAAGAGGAAGGACTATCCTGCTTACTGCTTTCCCTGCTGGTATCCAAGGGTGTAGGTCCCAAGCTAGAGAAAGGCTGGTAGTTAATGGCTACCAGGCAAGCCAACCAGATAGCTAGATAGAAGCAGAGACAGAGAGGCAGAGATTCACGGTTTTCTCACTAGGTGACAAAGATCTGGGCAAAGGTTTTCTTAATTAATCTCGGCAACTGCCATATATACATGACTTTTGAGTCCTAACTTAATTATGTAATACACTATATTACAGTGCCCCCCAGTTTGGACTCAAAAGTCTCAACTGAGCACCTGGACATAAGGAAGGTGGATAAAGCAGAAAGAATGTGGGATGTCAGACAAAAGCAAAGAAAAGACAGGATTCAATGAGAGTTTATAATCCAGCAGTGGCTTGAATTTTAAAACAATGAATCTTAGCCTTTGAATGGGGGAAGATGAAAAGAGGCAAAAGAAAGTGGTGAGGAAGATGGAGAGAAAAGGGGAGGAGGAAGGCCAAGTGTTGTGGCCTTATCCAAATGTCTTCAAGCCTCTAAGATCCTTCTGCACCATGGCTGCTGCCCCCCCAGGCTTGATGGCATTGGATAGCATTGGGTAGGACACCAAAGACTGGGAGGGTGGGTGGGCAAAGTCTTTGGTGGGACTAAGGATTGCCATTAGCCCACTAGCTGTAAAGTCCTACAGCCTATATGTAGAGGAAGGCTGAGTAAGCAGAGGTCAGGCCCTGGAAGAGCATCAGGGTAAAGCCACAGGGAGGGGCAAGGCCATGGGGAAGGGCAAGGCCACAGGGAAGGGTGAAGCCACAGGGAGGAAGGCCATGGCAAGAGACAGGGCCATGGCAAGGGCAAGACTGTAGCAGGAGGCAAGGCCATAGTGAGAGGCCAGGCCATGGCAAGGCAGGGCCACAAGGAGCAAGGCCAAGGAGGAGGGCCAAGATGCCATACAGGCTAGACTGCATAAGGAGGATTAGGCTGCAGTCCATAGCCTGGGGCTAAGCTATGGCATCAAGGGAGCTGGCCTGCCACTGTATCTGGTGGAGGTGGCTGTGGCCCTAGAAGCAGCTGTGCCTGGCATAGTGATAGGCTGCAAGGGCCACAGTGATACAGAGGTGGCAGCCACAGCTTAGATGGCTCTGGGAAGGGCTAGTGCTGTGGCCATGGCCATGGCCACAAGAGATGCCCCTAGGGAGCCAAGGCACATGTCTTGGAGAGGCCAATGCATAGGGGATAGCTTCCTTCCCAGGAAGCTTGCCTATTGCAGGATGTCCCATCCTGCCTAAGTCTACCTTACAGCCATTGGGCCTGTAGTCATATTCCCATCCTGGAGGCCCATAGGCCAATTCTTTCCTTTCCCTTGGCCCCTCATACTACTCAGTACCCCCTACTGCCCCCCATTTTTTTTGGTGTTGATTTCCTTCCACACCAAAAGAAATCTTTCCCAGAGTATTTATCCATAAAGCTGGGATAGGGACATGTTTCTGGGGTTTGGTGGGTGGAATATGACTGGAAGGGGCACAATGGAGAGTAGGAGTTTTGAGGCATCCATTGGGGCCATTTGGGAGTGATTTTGAATAGGGGTAGACCTGGGAAAAGAGATCTAGAGGAGGGATTTTGAAATTCATGGACTGAAGCACTAGCTTGACAGTCCAAGAATTGGGGATGGCCAAGTGGAAAAAAATAAATAAATAAGACAGGAAAAGACAGTCATTCGCCATGGGAATTAAAACCATGTAAATTGGGCCAGAATTGAGGAAGACATGGTGGAACTGGTGGGGGAGTCCAGTTGAGCCTAAAGTGAGGGAGGAATGTCCCACTATTCCACAATGGAAGCTCCAAATTCCAATATTAAGACAAATTATGGGGGATTTTGCTCTGACACTTCCATGGGAATTTAAATCATCCAAATCCATTAGAAATTGAGGCAGATACAGGAAAATTGGCAGGGGGCTTCCAATGTGCTTTGGTGAAGAGAAGAGTGCCTCTTTATTCCACAGTGGCTGGACCAAAACCTCCAAAATAAATTGGTGATGGAAGACCAAAATTTCACGTATCCACAATATCTGAGATCACCCAAATTGACCATGAATTGGAGGAGATATGGGAGGACTAGTGCCCAAAGGAGACCCATTTGGAGACACCACTGCCCAGTTCTCAATATTTATCCCCTTGAGCTGGAATTAGGCCAAATGCAGAGGTGGAAAGCATAGCTTTCTGTGGGATATATTCACATGGGAATGAGTAGGAAACTCAGGGAGAATTGAGTGAAGGAGTGGGAGTGGGCTTAAAGGTTTGCCAGGATAGGACTCCTGAGTAGTGGTGTGCAAACTTGATTCCAGAATTATGTCATCCAGACTCTGTGAGCATGTTCATGGAACATGTGGAAATTGCCGCATTTGCTTCCAGAATTATGTAATCCAGACTGTGCAAGCATGTTCATGGAACATGCAGAAATTGCCACATTTGCTTCTGGAATCATGTGATCTAGACCTTGTATGAGCATGTTCATAGAACATGTGGAAATTGCTGCATTTGCTTCCGGAATCATGTGATCCAGACCTTGTACAAGCATGTTCATGGAACATGTGGAAATTGCCGCATTTGCTTCTGGAATCACATGATCCAGACCTGTACAAGCATGTTCATGGAACATGCAGAAATTGCTGCATTTGCTTCCGGAATCACATGATCCAGACCTTGTACAAGCATGTTCATGGAACATGCGGAAATTGCCACATTTGCTTCTGGAATCATGCTGGGCCTGGATACGAGCTCCTCAAGGGTTTGGCCAAGGTACTTGGGCTTGTGGGAAAGGATAGACTGTATATTTCCATTGAATGTACATGAATGTGAAGGGAGGAGTTTGTGCCAATGTACAAGGGGAAGAGGAGGGGGTGCAGGGAAGTCCAGTGAAATGATGAGTCCTCCAACAATATCCAGCCAATTATCTTGAAAGTCAGGCTATTGGAAGGCCACAATTGGGGGCTTTCAATCAAGTATAGAGGCAAGGGAATATGCAGGGAATCAGTGCATAAACTGGAGAAGGGGGGAATGGATTTCAGGGCCCCCAGGGTCATGCACCTGCCAGGCTGGTAATTCTTGCCAGATTGCCCAGCAAAGGCCCTCCTGGTGATCATGAGGTGCAGGGGCACATTCTGGATGCACTCCTGGGGCAATTAGAGGCCATTTCCAGGAAGGGGAATGGGAAAGGCCATATTGGAAAGGGATGAGGAGAGCATGACACTAGGCCTGCAATACTCATCCAATCCACTTGTGTTTGGGGTCATGGGGGAGCCTCTGTTAAGGGTATTCTGAGGAGAATTATGATGAGGCAGAATATGGAGGCTCCCAAATGACTGGGGGTGAGGAGAAGGGGATGGCTGTCCTCCAAGATCCTGCAGCTGTGTGGATTCCTGGATGATATTGACAATGGGAGGGGAATCCTTGCACATAGGGGCTGCAGATGAGGGAGGGGGAGACCTGCTGGAGGAATTGGTGGTCCAGGGAGCCTTCTTGCTGGTCCAGGTGGCTTAGGAATTCCTCCACTAGGAGTAGTCCCTAGCTGCTTGCCACCTTGCACCAGTCTGAGGGGGCATAGTCTGCTCCTAGGCAAAGGTTCCTGAGCTGGAAAACACTTGGAACTGTAGTCTGGAGTAGAAGTGGAAATCCCAAGAGACCAAAGCTGAGTCTCTGGATGTCACCCTGAACTACTTATACATAGTTCCTATACTATGGGGGATTGATTGCTTAACAAGAGGTGGTTACAGGGGGGCAGGCACAAGAGGGGAGTGGGCAGGGGACAGGAAAGTGGAGGGAACAGGGACAGGGACAGGGCCAGGGGTAAGTGTGTGGGAACCGGAAGTAAAGGAAATGAAGGGGAAATGAAACAGAGGTGGGGACAAATCAGAAACAGACTGGGACCAAAACCAGAAACAAACTGGGACCAAACTGGAACCAAAACCAGAATTAACTGGGAAATGGATGAACTCTGACATTACCCCCCTCTTAAGCCCAGTTGTCCCAAATGGGCTGGAAGGATCAATCTGCAGAAACATCCAGAGGTTTTGTGCCACATAACATGTCAGGCAATAATTGTTCTCCATTTGAAGAAGCTCATCTCTGCTGTGAAGAGGCTGTGCAGGCATTAAAGGAGGCACAGGAGGAGGAGGCCAGGCTTGCAGAGGAGGAGCAGAAGAAGGAGGAGGCAAAGTGGAAGGTGGCTGAGGTGGCATGTCATAAGGCAGCTGTGGAGGCCAAGGCCACTGTGGAGGCTAAGGTGGCCACAGAGGCTACTGCCAGAAGGGTCTGTGAGGACTCTGTGAACCAGCCATGAGTCCATGTCCTGTTGAAGTTCCACTTACTTTGTAACAATATCCTCCAGGTCCACCATGTGCATCTGCTGTATTCAGCACTGGATCTCCTGTGTCCTGCAGGACAAGCTGGGAGCATGGGCATGCCAGCCATGCTTCATGGTGAAAGTTCAATGCATGCTGGGTGACAAAGGGGCATCCAGAGCTGAGCCATCGACAGGTTGGGGCCATGGTCATGCTCCTGCAGTGGACATCCAGCTCCAACTGGCAGTAGCCATGGAGCAAAGTGTGCTTGCACACAAACTATCGAGAGACTAGATAATAGACTCAGTCTCGTTATAGAGGACTGATTTATATTGGGATGAAAATACCTAGATAATAGACTGGGAGAAAGGAATTTCGGCATTTGCTTGGCAGAAGAGAAATTTTCGGGGCGAACGAAACATTTCGAAGTTGGCCACCATTTTGTTCCGTGAAAAGCTCGAAGATGGGATTATTGCACTTGAATATATTCTGACGGAGCACCAACCCGCGGATATTCTCACAAAACCTCTTGCTGCAGACAAATTTCACTCCTTCACCGATATGATGGGCCTTAACGGATCCGCTAGTCTTGAGTGGGCATGTCAGTAATCAAGACATACGGACAATATCTATTATGTAAACATTTCTTTTTTATCCCACTCGCCCATTATACAGTTCTCGGATAGAGCCGGCTCTCCTCAGTCCTCTATAACGAGACTGAGGTGAGCCGAGACTAGTTTAGTCTACACAACCTTTCCCACTCATTCATTAC
>MU128992.1:40425-74245 GCA_014904985.1 Hydnum rufescens UP504 | reverse complement strand
CGGAGACTGAGGTGAGCCAAGACTAGTTTAGTCTACAAACCTTTCCCCACTCATTCATTACTTCCTTTCTCCCAGTCTATTATCTAGGTATTTTCATCCCAATATAAATCAGTCCTCTATAACGAGACTGAGTCTATTATCTTAGTCTCTCGATAGGTTATGGGCCCATCGACTCCATCTTCTAGTACTGCCGGTGTTATAGAGGACTGAGGAGAGCCGGCTCTATCCGGAGAACTGTATAAATGGGCGAGTGGGATAAAAAAAGGAAATGTTTACATAATAGATATTGTCCGTATGTCTTGATTACCGACACAAACAGTCAGCTGAGGCATTGGAGAAGCAGGCCCAGGCTGTGGCAGATATGGCATTGTCAGTGGGGGAGATGTGAGACTCCCTCCAGACATCACCTGGCACTTAGTCCCTCATCAGGTGGTTTCTTGTCCTTTGGTTCCAAGTCCGGAATGGATGGGGATCAGGTCTGGAACAGTCAAGCTGGCTTCAGATGGGGGTCCATCGTCTGGACACAGGGTCAAGCATCAGCATACAGAGGAGCCCATTGTCATAACAGAAAGTGAAGCTGGTAATGACAATGCTGATGATGAGGACAATGACAAGGATGATGATGAGGATGAGGAAGATGATGATGATGAGGGTGAGGATGATGAGTAGTCCGAGTTGTTGTTCTGTACTCCTCTCCTCCCTTTTTGTTTTTTCCTCATTGTAAATACATTGTTCCTTGAATCTGTCAATGTGTCAACCAGTCCAGGAGGTCCATTGGAGATTCTGTAAGGAACTGGATGGTCCTGAATGGTATGGTATGGATGTGAACTCCAAGGCATTAATGCATCTTGGGGCCTCCAGATGAGTCTAGTGGAATTCCTGAACAGCCTCCAGGGCATTTTCCAGGTTGGCTTCTGGGACCCACTCATTGTTGGAAGCCAGGTACCCTTTCCATTTCACTAGGTACTGGAGTTTCTGGCAGAAATACCTGGAATTTTTGATTCACTCAACTTTGTACTCCTCTTCACCTCCTTGTAAGATTGGAGGTGGTGGGGGGTGAGTTGTGTGCTCTGCAATTGGGTCTGGTCAGAAGGGGCAGAGTTTGGACACATGGAACACTGGGTGGATACACATGGAGGCAGGGAGTTTGAGATGGATGGCAGAGTGGGAGATGACTTTATCAACCTTATAGGGCCCAAGCCATTTGTCAGAGAGCTTTTTGGTGGGGCAGTCAGTGGAGATGTCATGCACATCCAGCCAAACTTGGTCGCCAATTGTGTATTCCCAAGTGTCCATGCAGTGGGCATCATAGATGTGTGCCATGTCTTCTGCAGCCTTCCATAAGGCTGCCTGGGCTTCATCCAAAGCCTTCCACATCTGGGTGATGAGGTCTGAGGCAGCTTCGATTGTCCCAGCACAGACTGGCTCAATGCCAAGGTGAGGGTCCTGTCCAGAGTCCAGCTGGAACAGGGTCTGGCGTGTAGAGGAGTGCACACAGTTGTTATATGCGAATTCTGCAATAGGGAGCCATTCCACCCAGTCATTCTACCAGTGGTTAATGAAGATCCAGAGGTATTGCTCAATTTCCTGATTGATGTGCTCTGTCTGTCCATCCATCTGGGGGTGGAATGCTGTCGAGAAGTTCACCTTAATGCCAAGGAGTGAGTTCAGTTCCTTCATGAACTTGGAAGTGAAGGTGGTGCCTCGGTTGCTGATGATGGTTTCCAGAAAGCCATGATGTCTCCACACATTGTCTTGGAACAGATGGGTGACCCCAGTGTTGGAGGGACAAATCCCTACTACATACAAACCCTATCTGAGGATGATCTTTCAAACAAATGAACCATTTTCTATGTCAATCTGGATGTCAATTCCTATGCTGTTATTCATTTGAGAACAAGCCTGAATGTGATATGTCTAAAACCCACAAATCCATGCCACTCCTTTACTTGCATACAAGCCAATTTATTGTTCATCTGTGGCACTTCAACAGGCCACCCTAAATTCCATCTTTTTATGCCATACCTCAATGTGGCAATAGCAATTCAACTTGCTTGCTTTGTTTGACCTTCAATTAGTCTCCACTTCTGATACATGCTTCCTGTTGCCTCAAGGGCAACTCTAATGAATTGTGATTATGTAACACAACAGATTACACACCCAGGCCTTGATTCCAACTTGTGGGCATGTCACATGATAAATAGGGGCTAATGCGGTGCTCTCAAGGAGTAATTGCAAAATATCTCCCTCAGTTTCAATTGCATTGACTCGGCAAGATAGCTCCCAGAAAGCCACAATTTACACATTTCAGACAATACCAAACATGAGCCGAATGAGTCAAAACTGCACCTGCCAGATCAATTTTACTATGTGTTTCATATTTCCCTTCAGTATTGTTTAATGTTATCAGTCAGTTTTGATCCAATTCATTCGCGACAAGCATGCCTAGAAAGCTGTCGACAGTCCACATCCAACAGTACCAAGGGAAAAACGATCCAATAAGAACTTGGCTCTCTACAATTTAACTCCCCATGTCTCATTCCATTATTGCCTCCGCTTTTTTGATTATTAATGGCAATTATTCTCTGCCCCTCTTATATCTGATGAAGGGTATGTCTAGGACGACCAGTTCCACCATTCCCTAAGGGATTCTGTTCAGTAGGAGAGGAGGAATAGCTTGGTTAAGCCAGAGTCCCCTATTCTGACTTGATTTTGGAATATCTCCTTCAGTTTTGAAGCTTTTGACTTGATTTCTTTTTCATCATTTCGCCTTAACCCCATCTTTCTTCCAGTTACCATAGAATTTTTCTGTGACATATATTAAGTCCAGGAGATGCGAATTTCAACAGTTTTCCCCCTCCCCAGTTTTGAGGCACTGATGTATTGCCACTGGTTCCTTGGGTGAATTCCACTAAGACTACTACACTTTTTCTAGGGCCTCAAGAGGAGAGCCTCAGGGTGTGGTTTTGTGACCCATATTCATTCTTTGTTCTATTGCTTGAGCAGGTGTTGCTTACAGCATTAGATTTCTATCCAAAAAGACTTCCTTCCTTCAAGCCTTAACATTCATATTGATCCCATGGTCCCTTCTTTTCATTCTCGATTCCATATTGTGGACTGTGGCTGGATTCCTCCCTTTGTTTCCTGCTTACACTGGCAGAATCAACTGTGGTGGTCATGGGCATTGCATGGATTCATTTGGATAATTGATTGATCATCATCATCATGCTGTCAAATCCATGTGATTCCGGGAGTTCTGTGATCATGTCCACGGATATGACCTGCCATCAATGGTCCAGCACAGGGTTGGGGTGGAGTGTTCCAGACAGCTTGGAGGGGAAGGTTTTTGTCTGGTTGCAAGTGTCAGAGGTATGGTTGCCAAAGTCAGGTTCAGGTCAGGTTTTGCCCCATTTGGGCAAAACCTGAACTTAACCAAAACCTGAATCTCCTCAATTGGCAAAACCTGAACCTAACCTGAAGAAAACCTATCTTAGGTTAGGTTCAGGTCAGGTTCAGGTTTACCCCAGGTTCAAACCTGAAATCATGAGCCCCTTCAGACATGAGAAATATATGACCTTAACCATGATCCAGAATGAGTCATCAATTCTGGCAAGTTCCAGGTTATGTAAGCAGGTTCCTTGGTGGAGACATAGGTTACTTTGAACTGAATAGACTATGTATAGTCAATATAAACTTTGCATGAGGTTTTATGTTTAACTTCAGTTCAAAGTAACCTATGTCTCCACCAAGGAACCTGCTTACATAACTCTGGAACTTGCCAGAATTGATGACTCATTCTGGATTATGTTTAAAATCAGTGTTGAGCTCAGATATTTCTCATGTCTCATGATTTCAGGTTTGAACCTGGGTTAAACCTGAACCTGACCTGAACCTGAAAACATGGGGGCCCAAAACCTGAAATCACCCATGAGGGCAAAACCTGAACCTGACCACAGGTCAGGTTCAGGTTCAAACTCAGGTTTCCAGGGTTTGTAACCTGACTTCAGCAACCATAGTCACAGGCAGAGACATAGGTTGCAATGTATCAAGACATCCCAGGCCACCAGTAGTGGTGGGACACCAGCTTGTACATCTTCCACCATCCAGGGTGACCCATGGTTGGGGTATCATGGTGCTTGTGCATGAGGTCATGATGGAGTTTGGGGTCTAGTGGGACATATACACAGCCTTGGTAGAGAACCATGGAGCCATGGAGTTCCCAATCCTTGAGGTGTGCCTTTGGTCCATCCCCATTCAGCTCCTTAATGATCTGGACTACTTTATCGTCAATCTCCATTGCCCTTTTAATCCATGCCATCAGACTCCAGCTGGGCTCCTCAACTGTAATGACCTCCAGGGAGTCAGTGGCTTGTGCCTGGGAGGCAGACAGTTTCAGGAGGACCACATCAGAATTTTCAGAGTCCCCACATGGATGGTCTGACCAGCACAAGAGGGCATCAGGCTTCCCAGACTGTGTCCCAGAATGGTGTTGGAGGGTGAAGTTGAACTGAGAGAGGAATATGCTCCACCGGGCTTGCCTCCAGTTCAGCTTCTGGGCAGACTGGAAGTACTGGAGGTTCTGGTGGTCCGTCAAGATCTCAACCAGGTGAGGGGAACCTTCAAGGTAGTGTCTCCAAGCTTCTAAGGCCCAGATGATGGCTAAGAGCTCCATGTCATAGATGTTGTAGTTTCTCTCAGCTTTGGATAAGCTTTTTGACAAGAAACCCACTGGGTGCCACTTCCCATCATCTTGGAGTTGGGAGAGTACAGCTCCCATTGCATACCCAGAGGCATCTGCTTCTACCTGGAAGCATCCAGACTCAGAGGGAAACACCAGGATCAGTGTGGAGGTGATGAGGGCTTTCAGTTTGAGGAAGGTGTTACATTCTGCATTGGTCCACCAGAAGGGTGTGTCTTTCTGGGTGAGGTCATTCAGAGGTCTGGCAACCTTGGCAAAATCCTGAATGAATCACTGATAGAAGTTAATGAACCCTAAGAATGACTGTGTTTCTTTCAGGTTTTTGGGCTCCAGCCAGTCCATTATGCCTCTTACTTTGACAGGGTCCATCTCCACATGGTCCAGTGTGAATATCATCCCCAGGTATTCAATCCAATCCTGGAAGAACTCACACTTCTCTGGTTTCAGGAAGAGTTTGTTCTCCTGGAGGGTCTGTAGGATGCCTAGGACTCCTCAGATGTACTCTTCTTGAGTCTTGGCAAAGCACAAGATATCATCCAGGTACACAATGCATACTCCATTGTCGATCCATTCCTGGAGGACATTGTTGATCATGTTCTGGAACATCCCAGGGGAGTTGCAGAGTCCAAAGAACATTACCAACAGTTCAAACAGTCCTCAGTTCATCCAGAATGCTGCTTTCCATTTGTCTCCTTCTGCCATCCAGATGTTCTGGAATCCCCACTGGAGGTCAAGTTTCCCAAACACTTTGGCTCCACAGAGTTGATCAATGATGTCAGAAATCAGGGGTAAGGGGTATGCATTCTTAACTGTGATGTCATTGAGTTTCCAGTAGTCCTGGACTAGGTGGAACCCTGCATCCTTTTTCTTCATGAAGAACACTGGAGCAGCCATTGGAGACTTTGAGGGACAGATTCAACCAGAAGCGAGATTCTCCTTCAGGAAGTTGTCAAGTTCTTTCTGTTCACCTGGGGACAGTGGGACCAGTTTAGTGGGAGGAGGTAGCTGAGTTCCTTCTTGAAACTTGATGTGGTGGTCCCATGGCTTCCATGTGGGGAGTTGGTCAAAAGAGTCTTTGGAGAACATGTCTTGGAAGTCATGGAATTCCTCAGGTACAAGCTCCTTGAAGGTTTTGGCAAGTTTGTTTGCTTTCACCAAAGTGGCTTCTGCCAACCTCTGAGAAGGGGTGGACATTGCTCAGATGATTTCGGAGTGTTTGCTGTCATCAGGGAAGTAGGCTGAAAAAATAGCATCCCTTTTTTTAAGGTCAGGGTCTCATCATCATCATCCAGTGGTGCAGGTTTGTTCCGGGGTGTCTCCATGGCTTTCTGACCACCTCTCTCTCATCGGCATTCTATATTCCATATTCTCCAGATCATTGCTCAGCAGTCAGACAGGCATTGGGTCAGCATCAGCTTCCCTGTTGTCCAGTCAATCTCCGGGTTGTGGTGGTGGAGCCAGGTGTGCCCTATGATCAATTTGGTTTTACCCAGTATGATCATGGAGAACACCACCCATTCAGAGTGGTCGTCAATCTGGAGGATGACATCTACTTCTTTGTGGACAGACCCCATCTCATTGAGCATTCCATCAACATTGTAGACTGGGATGGGGTGGACGAGTGGCCATACATCTAGTCCATTCTCCTTTGCAAAGGCTGGGTCCATGAACATCCTGGTCGCTCTGGAGTCCAGTAGAGCAGTTCTGGTGCAGATGGTTCCAGTCTGGGGTGATTGTATTTTCACCTTGACTTCCATGGCTCATCTAGGATCTTCAGAGAGGAGGCAGATTGAGGGCAGGGGGCTATAAATGGGGTTGGTATAGGTGGATACATTTTCAGAATCATCACTCTCATCATCAGAGAAAAACATGTCATTTCTGATTCCATATGTACAGTTTTGGAGGGGGGTGAATCTGTTGGTCAGGCAGGACACATCCTTCACTGCTGACCATTGGGAAAACCCTGTGGAGGGTTCCAGTGTGTCCTTCATAGGTGGTAACAGCTTCCATAGTTCCTCACAGACAATTGCTCCAATGTCCTCTGTTGCCCAGACAAATTGTCATGGCTTTTGTGGGTGGGGGCAGTCGCAAGAGATGTGTCCCAGCTCCTGGCAGTTGTAACACCATTGTGCCTCTTGCTTCTGTGTGGAGTCTACATCCATGGGGCAAACAAAGTTGATGAGGAATGTGTAGCCACAGGAGGCACTGGGGTTGGCCTGGGGGCAGGGGGTGTCATCTGGGGCTTCTCCATGGGTGTTGGAGGGTTCCTTGGTGCATAGGGGTTCATGCCTGCTGTGGCCTATCAGAACCAGAGGTATAAGTTGTCCAGCCAGTGCACCATGTCCTGCCATCCTCTGAGGGTCTCTGGTAGGTTGCTGAGGTGCATTTTCTCCAGCAATCGTTCATTGAGTCCTCATTGGTATGCATCGATAAGGGCCTCTTCTCTGAAGCCAGTTTGACCTGCCAAGGTGTCGAAGTGTGCAGTGTACTCCTCAGTGGACATCTTTCCCTGCTTCAGGTTCTGAAGTTGGGACTGAGCAGTGAACTCTCAATCTGGCTCCCCGAAGGCACTCTCGAAGGCAACCAGGAACTCCTTGAAGGTCTCATATGGGTTGTGAGTCTCAGGCAGGCTGGTCAGTCACATGGGGGACCTAATTTAGGTACCACTTTCAGGGCAGAAAATGGTACCTAATAGGTCCCCCAAACCTTATGGCCAAAATCAGGCCATTCCAATTCAGTTTTTGGGCCATCTGTCAGCCAATCCATGGCTGTGCTAGATTATATACCTATTTATTATTATTTGTTTACTATTTATCATTATCATTATTATTACTACTATTATTATATACATATTATCCCCCCCTGGGGTCTGCCACCACACCCGCTGCAGCAGGTGGGGTTCACACACCCTGATTGGGGGCTGGCTCCATTTGGGCACTCCCTCAAGGGGGCTGGTTTTCATTTGCAGGCTCATTTGTGGTTATTGTTGGTGGTGTCATTCAGCAGATTTGTATTTGGGAGTTCGCCCAGGTTCTGGTCTAGGATCTAAAGAAATAATTAAGGAAACATTAGTTGAATATTAATGCAGCACAAAAAGAGCAGCTTATGCTGCTCTTTTTGTGCCACAAGAAGAAATTTAAAAAAAATAAAAATAAAACATACCTCCTAGTACCCCACACCCACTGTGGTGGTGTGGGGTACTGAGGCTGTGTACATACAGCAGTTCCTACAGGTGTCCATTGTTTGGGTGTCAATATGGGGGGGCACAGGGGTTTTGCATTGGTATTTGTTTGTGGGGGGCATTGAGACCTGTGAGATAAAATTTTTAAATTAGTTAGAATCAAAAACCATGCAAAAAGAGCAGCTTTCGCTGCTCTTTTTGCATGGCTGTAGGTACTGAGGAGGGTGGGGACTTACCTGATATAGAACCACACACCTGCTGGGGCAGGTGTGTGATTCCATGCCCTCGTTTGGCACATTGCCATGGGCTTTGGTGCAGTCATGTCATTGGCCCATTGCTGTGTCATGTTGGTGTATTGTATTGCTGTGTATTGTGTTGCCATGTGGCACATTGCTGTTTGGGCACTCATTGTTTCATGGGTTATCATCCTGTGTTGGATGGGCCCCAATCTATAATAATGCACATCAGTAAAAAAAAAATTCCAAAGCAGCACAAAAAGAGCAGCTTACACTGCTCTTTTTGCACCACAAGAATAAAAAATGAAAAGAAATCTTACTTTGTAGTACCCCACACCCACTGCAGCAGGTGTGGGGTACTGGAGCCATACTCCAGCTTGCATGTGCAGTGGTTTGTATGGGTCCCCTCATTTGGGTGTCGACAGGCAGGGTTATGGGGGTTCTTGCATAGGTATTCATTCGCACAGGAAGTGGTGACCTATAATATAAGATTATACATTAGTTAAGAGTTAAAACCATGCAAAAAGAGCAGCTTTCAGTGCTCTTTTTGTGTGCCTGTAGTTACTGGGGGGGACTCACATTATATAGTACCACACACCCACTGTGGTGGGTGTGTGGTTCCTGGGGGCCTCATTTGGCACAGTTGTGTGCTTGTTTGGCATGTTGCCATAGGTTGCATTGCTGTGTGTTGCATTACCCTGTGTTGTGTCTTCATTTGGTGCATTGCCATGTTGCACTGTCATGCATCATGTTTCTGTGTCACATTGCTGCATCATGTTTCCATACATCACATGGCTGTTTGGGCTCTCATTGTGCATTGGATGAGGCCTCAATTTAAAATAAATAAAGAGATGTTAGTAAGATGTTCCAAAGCAGCACAAAAAGAGCAGCTCTCACTGCTCTTTTTGTGCTGTTGTATCTACTAGAAAAAATACTCACCTTGTGACCACACACCTGCAGTGGCAGGTGTGTGGTCATGCGGTTGCCTTTTTGGGTGGTTGCTTGTTGTGGTTGCAGAGATAGGAAGCAAGATGCAGATTCAACACCAGCAATTGCTGATACTCAAGAAGTGCCCAAGTGCTGGTGCTGCAAGCACAGTACACAATAGTACCAAGCATGTATATTATAAATAAATACTATATAATAAAAAATTGTCCAGGAAAACCTGAAGAAGAGGATGGTAATGAGTCAGAGCTCAATAAGGCATGAGATGGCTAATTACAGAGTGGATTGGGCCACTTCTACACATCAGAATTGGCCCAAATTTGAATATAGTAGTGTTATATATACACTCTACATGGGCAATTAATCATCTCAGACAATTTTCGCATTTTCAATTTTTCACACCTTGAATTCCCTATTTAGGGAATTGAAGGTGTGAAAAATTGAAAAATGCAAAAATCATCCAAGATAATTGATTGCCCATGTAGAGTGTATATATAACACTACTATATTCAAATTTGGGCCAATTCTGATGTGTAGAAGTGGCCCAATCCACTCTGTAATTAGCCATCTCATGCCTTATTGAGTTCTGACTCATTACCATCCTCTTCTTCAGGTTTTCCTGGACAATTTTTTATTATATAGTATTTATTTATAATATACATGCTTGGTACTATTGTGTACTGTGCTTGCAGCACCAGCACTTGGGCACTTCTTGAGTATCAGCAATTGCCGGTGTTGAATTTTGAACTCTACACAGCCACACCCAGCAAGCGACCACACGACCACAACACAACAGCAACAGCAACAACAGCAACAACAGCAACAACAGCAGCAACAGCAGCAGCAACAGTGCACAACCACAACCACACACCTGCCAATGCAGGTGTGTGGTCATAAGGTAAGTTTTGTCTCAGTAAATACAATAGCACAAAAGAGTAGTGCAAGCTACTCTTTTTGCACTGCCATGAATTTTTATACTAATGTAGCCTCTATTCCTCCAGATCCAAACCAAAACAACAAATGACAGGCCACCCAATGAGTGAGCCCAGGAACCACACCCACTGCAGCAGGTGTGGTACTATTTAAGGTGAGTCTCCCCCCCTAATAGATGCAGCCACACAAAAAGAGCAGCAAAAGCTGCTCTTTTTGCATCACTTTTAATTTTGTAACTAATTATATTTTATTCTAGGTATTGCCATAAATGAAGACCCAAGCAGCAAGCCCACCCACAAAGGAGACCCACAAATGAAGAGACAAACCAGACACCCACTACTGTGGGTGTGTGGTTCTATCTATACAAGGCATGTAACACACCCCTGATGATGCAAAAAGAGCAGTGAAAGCTGCTCTTTTTGCATCACTTTTAATTCTTTTTAACCAATGATTTTTTATTCTAGATATTGTCACAAATGAAGAGCCATGAAACAACCCCTCAACAGAACAAAAACACCCCACAAATGATGATGCAGCATGGAGAGAACCACACATCCACAGTAGCAGGTGTGTGGTTCTATACCAGTATGTAATGTACCCCTGACAATGCAAAAAGAGCAGCGAAAGCTGCTCTTTTTGCATCACTTTAAATTTTTTCACTAATGATTTTTTATTCTAGGTACAGTATTGTCACAAATGATGACTGAAGACCCATGAAGCAAGCCCCCCCACAACAATAACACACCCACAGAGGGGACCCCCGAACAACGATGTGCCACATGAAGAGACAAACCACACACCTGCTTCAGTGGGTGTGTGGTAATTTTAAGGTGAGCATATAACCACACAAAAGGAGCAGCATATGCTGCTCCTTTTGCATGGCTTTTCTTTTTTCCTTTTTACTAATGTATTATACATTATTTTAGGTTGTCTGAACCCATGACCCCACCAAGCAAACACATGAGAATGGCAATGGACCTGCCAAATGAAACCCATGAGAGTTCAAACCCCCAACATGACAACCAAGCCCCATACCAAGTATGAATTGCACAACTGCAGTACAAACCAAGGACCACACCCACTTCGGTGGGTGTGGTCCTACAAGGTTTTTATTTTTTTATTTGATTTCTATATGTACAATGACACAAAAGGAGCAGTGTAAGCTGCTCCCTTTGTGTCAGGGCAACACTGCTGTCAAAGCCACAAACAGAAAGAGGAAAGAGATTAATTAACCACATGCTATCGCAGTGGGAATCCTGAGTATACACCACACTACAAGGGACACACAAGTCTCACACCTATCGCAGTGGGAATCCTGAGAGATTGAAACTGGAGATCCCCCAACTGTGAAGGGATATAAGTACTATTTCCTGCACACAACCACCAGCCTTCCAGAGCCTTCCGCCATCTTCCATAACCTTCCGGATCCTCCTAGAATGCCAGCTCCACAGCCCATCAGTCAGCCTCCACAACCACCATCACTAAGCCTCACTAAGCTGATGCAGCCATGTTACGAATCCTGTGCACACCTCCACATGGCTATGCCCCAACTTCCATATGTATCCCCCTTAGCATATGTACTTCCAAGGCAGTGTATGCCTGGGTACTCCAAAGGTGTCCAAAGTGTCAAAGGACCGTAATGATGTGGATGGAGTACAGATTGGGACAGGTGATGTGGATTCAGGGACTGGGGGTAGTGGAGGAGGAGGGGGAGTCTGGATTGGCAATTCCATGGACTCATGTGGGGAATGAGGGAATGACAGGTGCTGACAAGGGCGCCAATGCTGCCACTGGTCGACTACCCAGCCCATAGCCCGCTGGCCAAGGCCTGATAGAACGAGGGCAATAATAATAAGAGAAATGCCAATAATGGCAAGGATGACAATAACCCCCATAGTGAATGGAGGGAGAGAGGAGATAAGAGCATTTGAGGAAGTAGGTGCCATATGATAGAATTGATGAAGAATGATACTCTGACAGGTAAGTCCTTAGGCAGAACCAAATGTCAATTTGATCCTGACACTTTGCATCACTTTGAATTTTTTTACTAATCAACATTCTCAGTCTAGGATCTGAACTGAGACTGGTGAAACAAAACACCTGCCCAAGTGATGACCAGCCCCCCCATACAGAACCAAGTACATGACCAGGGTGCAAAGGGAGTACCACACACCCACTTTGGTGGGGGTGTGGTACTAGTTCAGGTGAGCTCCCCCCCCATCAATAGATACTGTGGCGCAAAAAGAGCAGTGAAAGCTGCTCTTTTTGCATCACTTTTAATTTTTTAATTAATAAATCTTTATTCTAGGTATCACCACAAATACAAATGAATACCCACAGTGTGACCCCCCCCCCCAAACAATAACATGCCCATGAACAATGACATGCCAAATGAAGACATGGGACAATGCCAAAACTGGTACAAACCACACACCTGCCATTGCGGGTGTGGTTCTATACAAGGTAAGTAATGCACCCCCAAGGGCACAAAAAGAGCAGCCTTGCTGCTCTTTTTGCATCCATTTTTATTTTTAACTAACAAATTCATTATTCTAGGTTCTAGGTTCTCACCTGAACCACCACCAAATGAAACCCCCCCCCTTTGGAAATGACAATGCACCTGCCAATGGAGAGTCCCAAATGTGACCCACCAAACAAAACCCAGAAACCAGGATGCACAACACAAGGTCCAGGGACCCCAGATGAACCACACACCCACTTCAGTGGGTGTGTGGTAATTTCAAGATAAGTAGGATCATGCAAGAGGAGCAGTGTATGCTGCTCCTTTTGCGTGGCTTTCTTTTTTTATTTTTTCTTTACTAACACATTATTTATTCCTAGATTTTCACCTGAGCCTACAACCCACACTAACCCCCAAATCAAAGACCTGTGACCCCACCGAAGACAGCCATGAGAGCGGATGCCTGCGCACCCCCAAAATGATGCCTAGCCAGTACAAAACAGTACCACATACCCACTTCAGTGGGTGTGTGGTACTACAAAGGTTTTTTTTCAAATTTCTATATGTGCAACAATGCAAAGGAGCAGCACAAGCTGCTCCTTTTGCATCACTTCAATTTTTTTTTACTAACATACAGTATGATTCTAGGATCCAAATTGAAACCCCCAAAATGATGACCCACCCCAACAGCAACCCACACCCAATGGTGAAGTGCCAAGCCACACCCCTGACCACACCCACCCAAGCAGGTGTGGTACTACTACATATTTTTTTGTTTTTAAGTTTCTACAGATGGTACCACACCTGCCTAAGTGGGTGTGGTGCCACTAGATAGTTTTTTTTTTATTTTATTTTAAATTTCTACAGATGGTACCACACCCCAGTGAGTGTGGTGACTTTTAAATAAATAAATAAATAAAAAATAAACAACTCAGTAAGAATAAAACAGAACTGCCAAATTAAACCCCACTGACTGGGGGTAGCAGTGATAATAAATAAATAAATAATTATAAATGGAACATGTTATCCCTGATAAGCCCATATGGCCTGCTGCAAGTCTGAGATTCTCTAAGTCCCAGTTTTGGCCAATTTTCAGCCAATTTGGCCAATTCTGGGCCAGGAGGTGAAATCATAAAAATGGCCATTTCAGCCAGAATAGTGATGGGACCTACTTAGGTACCATTATCTGCCCTGGAAGTGGTACCTAACTAGGTAGGCTTAGATGACTGACCAAGGTGGTTACTCTGGACTACAGTTTCAAGTATTTTCCAGTTGACTCCATGAGCTTAAGGACCACTGTGCTCATTTCCACCTAGTCCCTTCCATGCTGCTGGACTGCTCCTCTGACATCTCTGACCTTCTTATCTCCTTCTTGCCCTGATTCTTGCAGACTTAGCCAGACTTACACCAGACTTAGCTGGAATTATTTGTGTTTATATTTGTTTGGTGCCCTTGTCACAGCATGGCCCTGACAGTTCTCAACAACAGCCTTGGTGATCACCTCAACTTCAGCCATCAGGGTTTCATGAGAAGAGGCATCAGTCTGAAGGCAAGTCACTAGGTTCTGAAGTATAATGTTCTGTTGCTCCAACTACTCATACTGTCATTGTTGTGCCTCCATCATTTGACAAAGGCCTACTCCAGCAGTGCCAAAGATAGAGAAGGCATCAGCAGGGATTTCATCCATGAGGAGAGGAGGTAGAAGGGATAAGGAAGATGTTTGTGGGGTTGAGGAGATGAGTTTCAATCTTCTGTCAGGGCAACACTGCCATCAAAGCCACAAACAGAAAGAGGAAAGAGATTAATTAACCACATGCTATCACAGTGGGAATCCTGAGAGATTGAAACTGGCAATCCCCCCCACTACGAAGGGCTATAAGTACTACTTCCTGCACACAGCCTCCACAGCCTCCACAGCCCATCAAGATGATACATCTCCATCATGGATGCAACCCATCAATCAGCCTCCACAGCCACCATCACTAAGCCTCACTAAGCTGACACAGCCATGTTACAAATCCTGTGAACACCTCCACATGGCTATGCCCTAACTTCCATATGCATCCCCTTAGCATATATACTTCCAAGGTAGTGTATGCCTGGGTACTTCAAAGGTGTCAAAGGAGTTGAAGGACCATAGTGATGCCAAGGGAGTAGGGATTGGGACAGGTGGTGTGGGTTTGGGACTGAGGGTGGAGTAGGAGGGGAGGAGTCTGGATTGGCAACTGCATAGACTCATGTGGGGAGTGAGGGAATGACAGGTGCTGACAAGGGTGCCAATGCTGCCACTGGTTGACTACCCAGCCCATAGCCTGCTGGTCAAGGCCCAATAGTACAAGGGCAATAATAATAAGAGGAATGCCAATAATGGCAAGGATAACAATAACCCCCTTACTGAATGGAGGAAGAGAGCAGACAAGAGCATTTGAAGAAGTAGGTGCCATATGATAGTGTCAATGAGGAATGATACTCTGATGGGTAAGTCCACAAGCAGTGTTGGAGGGATAAATCCCTACACCATAGAATCCTCATCCAAGGCCTATTTTCCTTATGAATGAATCAATTATATGTCACCTCGCTCAATCAATTCCACTGTCACTCATTTACTCAAGAATCTATTGGATTCCTACCCCTTTCCAACTCATAATATCACCTCATTCCTTTACCATGAGCACCAGTCAATTTATTGGCTGTCCATCAGACTTCAACAGTCCTCATCAAAAAGGGGCAGTTTATCCCCTACATCAAGTCCATTTTCTATGGACAAGGCAATTCAACTTGCCATGCTTCCTCAAGACTGTATGGCTTGCTTGTTCTTCCAAGCCATCCTACTGCCTTAAGGGCAACAGATTGTGATTATGTAACAATGCGGACCAGGCCTAGTTCTGATTCTGGACTCATGGATCTGTCACATGATCCAGATAGGGGCTGCACTACTCTGAAGGAGTATTTTTCAAATTCCTCCATCAGTTTTTGATCAGATCAACTCAAAACAACAGCACCCAAAAAGATACAAATTGTAACTATTGAATGGTACTAAACATGTGATGAACAGATCAAAAATTCAATCCCTGTAACAATATCTTTCCATGATTCATACTCTGAAGGAGTATTTCTTGATTTTCGAAGCCAATTCTTATCGGATTCATTCGTGAGTACCACACCCTGAAAGCTGTTAAAAATTCACATTGAACAGTATTAAGAGCAAAATGAGCGGATGCAAACTCCATTTTTCACAAGACAACTCCCTCCCCATGACTCCCCCTTTGCTCCACCATCCAAAATAGTGAATTACTTCCAGCTCTCTTATGTCCGATGGAGAAAACCCTTAGGGAGAGCTATTCCACTTTTCCTTAAGGGAACTTGTCCAGAATTGAAGGAGGAATAGCTTGTAATGTGTCAATCTCCTCTTTTATCTTGAAATTGGAATATCTCCATCAGTTTTGAAGATTTTAACTTCATTTCTTTTTCTCCATGTGTCCCTTAAGTCCAACTTTTTCACATTCTATTGAGTCAAAGTCTGGATTGTATATTAGGTGCAGCTAGCACACAAATTCAGTAGTTCTCCCCCTCCCTCCAGTTTGAAGCTCCTTGAACAGCTGCTGGTCCCTGGGTGATTTCTCACTACAAAAAGTGAATTCTGACTACACCTTGACTAAGGTCTCAAGAAGGGATTCTTAGGGTGTGGTAATTTGACACAAACACACATTCTCATTTAATTGCTCAGGCTTTGTTGGCTCATTGCCAATCTCCCTGTTCAAAAAGACCTTCCCTCAATCAGACCTGAACATCCAAATTAGTTCTGTGATCCCTTCCTTTGTCCCTGGCTCAACATCATGGACAGTAGTTGGATTGGTTTCATAACCAACCTGCTTACAGTGGAAGCAAATATCAATTTGATCCTGACACATACACATCTTTCCAGAGAGTGATCAACCATTGAAGTGAACCAACCCAACAAATAACCACAGAAATACAGTCTCCCATCTACACACTGGCTGAACCAGATCTCAATTTGACCATCATCAGACCTCCCAACCCTTCTTCTATAGTGTGTATGTGGAGGATATATGGAGAGGGATGAGTGGTCAGGGTGAAGGTTGTGTGATGGGTCAAGGGGGTGATGTCATGTGATTGTGGGATAGTTGCCTTAATCTTGTGTACATGATCAAGGTTGCAAGTATGACTCATAACAGAGAGGTGGGGCACCATACATAGAAGGGGTATCATGGTTCATGAGTGGGATCTCATGGTTTGGGAGAGGTGAAAAAGGGGTTGCAACAGAAGGTAATGGCCAGGTATCAACTAGGTCTTCAATGAAGTGCTGAGCAAACAGATGATGTGGAACATCAAGAATGATCACACAACCATCAGCACATCCAACTGCAAGCTGAGAGTGTGTTGGTTGACTTGAAGCAACAATGTTGGTTCCAGGGATATGATGTGGTGGGATGTAACATATTTTTCTAGCATGGCCATCTTCTTGCTGTATCCCTTGTATCCACTGGCCTTCAAGAGACCAAATGGGTGCAGTCATGCCCCCAAAGTGTGCAGGGGTTGCTAGGGGTGATCTGGAGGCTAGATGATGGGGGGGTTGGGAAGTCAAGTCCCAAATGAAGGTCTCCATCTTTGAGCTTGAAACCAGAGTACAAGCATCAAAACTAAATTTGAGGTTGCAAACCTCCTTAGAATGGCCTTCCAGTTTTGCAATGGATGCACCAGAAATGGGATCCCACAACTGTACAGTATGATCCCAGGAGCCTGAGGCCAGCCACAATCCATCAGGTGAAAATGCAACAGTGGTGACCCCATCAGAATGGCCTTCCAGCTTTGCAATGGATGCACCAGATATGGGATCCCACAATTGTACAGTATGATCATGAGAGCCTGATGCCAGGCACAATCCACTGGGTGAAAAGGCAATGGTGGTAACCCAATGAGAATGGCCTTCCAGTTTAGCAATGAATGCACCAGATATGGGATCCCACAATTGTATAGTGTAATCATTGGAGGCTGATGCTAGGCACAATCCATCAGGTGAAAATGCAACACTTGTAACCTGATCAGAATGGCCTTCCAGTGTTGCAATGGATGTGCCACATATGGGATCCCACAATTCTACAGTATGATCACTGGAGCCTGATGCCAGGCACTGTCCATTGGGTGAAAATGCAACAGTCTCAACCACACCAGAATGGCCTTCCAGTGTTGCAATGGATGCACCAGATATGGGATCCCACAATTGTACAGTCTCATCCCAGGAGCCTGATGCCAGCCACAATCCATCAGATGAAAATGCAATGGCTGTAACATGATCAGAATGGCCTTCAAGTTTTGTGAGGGATGTAGTGGATATAGGATCCCACAATCGTACAGCACCATCATCAGAGCCTGATGCCAAGTGCAATCCATCAGGTGAAAATGCAATCATGCTAACTGAATTAGAATCACTTTCCAGCTTTGCAATGGATGTGCCAGATATGGGATCCCACAATTGTACAGTAGAATCAGTGGAGCCTGATGCCAGGCACAATCCATCAGGTGAGAAGGCTACAGTGTTAACCTGACCAGAATGGCCTTCCAGTGTTGCAATGGAGGTGCCAGATATGGGATCCCACAGTTGCACAGTATAATCATGAGAGCCTGATGCCAGGCACAATCCATTGGGTGAAAATACAATGGTTGTAACCCAATCAGAATGGCCTTCTAGTTTTGCAATGGATACACCAGACATGGGATCCCACAACTGTACAGTATGATCATGAGAGCCTGATGCCAGGCACAATCCATTGGGTGAAAATGCAATGCTTGTAACCTGATCAGAATGGCCTTCTAGTTTTACAGTGGATGCAGACATAGGATCCCACAATTGTACAGTATGATCCTTAGAGCCTGATGCCAAGCACAATCCATCAGGGGAAAATGCAACAGTGGTAACCACACCAGAATGGCCTTCCAGCTTTGCAATGGATGCACCAGATATGGGATCCCACAACCATATTGTATGATCATTAGAGCCTGATGCCAGGTACAATCCATCAGGTGAAAATGCAACAGAGGTGACCCCACCAGAATGGCCTTCCAGCTTTGCAATGGATGCACCAGATATGGGATCCCACAATTGTACAGTACAATCACAGGAGCCTGATGCCAGGCACAATCCATCAGGTGAAAATGCAGCAGTGGTAACTGAACCAGAATGGCCTTCCAGCTTTGCAATGGATGTAGCAGATATGGGGTCCCACAATTCTACAGTGACATAATCAGAGCCTGATACCAGGAGCAATCCATCTGGTGAAAATGCAATAGTTTCAATCAGGATAGAGCAGCCACGTAAAGTACTCAGGTTCTGTGGCCATTCAGACCCAACACCTTGGAGAACCTTAACAGAATCCTTTCCATTTCCACCATATGTTTTGTACAGCACAGTGTTGTGCGGTGTGAAAGGCAGCGCAGAGTGATACACATACAGTGCACTTGCTCTTATCATTTCCCCATGTGCCAGAATGAATCGACGGGAGTCGGACAGGATTCTTACAACAATTTCCTTGCTTTTCGAGATATTCTATCATTACAATCACTCCCCATTCAGTCACTTCGCCGGAGATGGATAAGGAATACACATACCGCCCAGTGGTGCGCCTCTTCGATCAAGCCTACAGCATTCGAGACACTCCCAAGCAAACTCATTGCCTCGAACCACCATAAAATAGACCGCATCGAGAACACCTCCAGTGCCTCCATTATTCTCGCCTCCCCAACCTCCACGCGCGATAGATGGGATACCCAGTACCGGCATGCATACTGAACCTCCGGTGACAGTGCCTCTCTCACTTTCTCCTCAAAACCTTCTACGTCCCTGTTCAGCAGCGACGGATCCGAGATCCCAGCAACATCCCGCTTGAGATGTATCGCCATGAGTTCGAAGCAACGGATAGCATGGCGTAGTTCCTGCTCCGGCACGGCAACGATCACGAACTCGGTCATGGTGCATCGCGAAGGATCAGTAATAAATTCGATAAATGAAGGGTGGTAGATACGAGGGGCTTCGTGAATATCAGAAGGGGGGACGATGACTGAGTGAAGATGATGTAGACTACCCTCAACGATGTGTATTCCGTACTGGACAAAGTTAGCCAACGAATGGAGTGGGAGGGGCTCGCGCAATAGCACGATGCTCCCCACGACAATTTGAAGCCGCTTCAGGATCTCTCGACGATTCAATGGAGAAAGCGAGTTGCGAAGCACTTCCATGTATAGGTTGTCCAGCTGCGAATACGGCGTCGCTCCGGCTTCTCGCAGGGACTGCGCATGAAGTATAAGCCTTAGATGTGTTTCAGGATCTCGCACACGATCGTCCCCAATGAAGCGGATCGCTGTCGCTGCATAAATAAATAACTTTCCAGACTTCTCTACTAGGGTGTTCTTCTCCACCTCCGTCGCCCAATCAGTAGGCATCTCAAGATCAAGTTTCCTTGGAATTTTGGCCAATTCGGTGGAGATGTAAAAGCGGATGTCTTGCTGAACGACCGATGCGTCGATATCGTGAAGAGCCGTCTTCATGAGGTTAGGGGCTTTGTTGAACACGGAGAACAGGTGAGGTTGCGGACGGCTTGTGATTAAGATGCGCAGGAAAGGTATTCGGGCGATGTGTGCAAACATAAGTTGCAAAATTTCAGCCGCACCCTTTTCCTCGCACTCGTCGAGGGCATCAAGGATGAGAAGTATTGGCTTCTGACAGGGATTGATAGTGAGTAGGGGGGTTAGGATTAATCCTTGAAGCTGAGACAAAAGTCCCCGTTGCCCTACTCCCGGATCTTGTTTTAGGGCATCCACGATGGCTTCCATGAACATATTGTCCGATTGAGCGAGTTGGAAAGCGAGGGTCGGTAGTACGAGGCCCGGATCCCGCAACGGTTTGTCGCTCCGTGAAAAGAAGAAAGTAGCGCCTAGGATGCCTTTCTCTTGCGCTTGGTCTGCGACGGTTTTCGCGATAGTGGACTTCCCGATGCCAGCGAGTCCGTTGAGCCAGTATATAGGTGGCCTTTCGCTGTTTGCGCTCTCTGACCACGTCAGAATTTCCTTCAATACAGCAACACGTGTGCCCTCGAGACATGACGATGGAGCGTCCTCGCGAACAGAGTCGTGAGCCGCATATAGAGCGCGAGGAAGAGTCATTAAAAGCGATGTCCCATCTGGAAGAACATTGATTATAGACAAAGATTCCAAGGGAGGAATGGATTGACTATTACCGTTATGGAAATGAACATCTCCTGCACGACCGCCAGTACCGCCGCCTATCGCATGACCCCCAGGACCAGTAGCTAAGGGAAAGGACGGGTGAGGATGAGGACCGGGAGGCGAGATTAAAAAACAATTCACTGATAGAGATACGGTGTTGCATCGTAGTCAACAAGGGTGGGCCCCCTTGGAAAGATCGGCTGGAACGATTCGCTCGTGAAGTGCAAGGCTGGAGATACGAGGCAGCGTTCAATCGGTCTATCACACTGGTGTGAACGGAGAGATGGGCTCTAAGATGTGTATGCCTTGGATGCACGAATCTCGGCGCCTGCCCGGCATATTCCGTTGTCGCCCCCGTTCCGGCGCCTCACACTGAACGTGTCAGTTACATGCTCTGTGAAGCCAATTCACCATCTCGTAATGTCACATATCCGTGGGTCAGAATAATCGCTTAGCCACGGTTCTCTCGACCTCCCCTACTCAGCACCAATTTAAAAATGACGATCATGCCACTCTCATCGGCCACTTCATCGCCCATGAAATCCCCCAGCCCGACCATCCTTTCGCATTCCATTCGCCGATCACACGACTTATTTTCGGCAGCAGGTAATGGAGGCAATGGTACCACAACTTGTAGGACAATTTCCTGTGAACGGGAGCGTGCGATAAAGAATCAACAGAATTCACAGACCCCTTAGTGGATCTCTTTTGGGGGGGCGTTCGTCGCCTCTATGGACCGTTCAGGAACTAATGCCATTATGAAAAGTGATGGCTGGTTATCATCCGCTTCGCCCCCCATACGAGTCCTGGCATCAGATGGGTGTCAAATGGAAGATGGTGTTCCCTCACCCGATCTATACGCGAAGGCGATATCAGTCGTCACCAACGTATTAGGGACACGGCATCAGGTTATGCCGACCATTGCATATATATGTATGCGGGCTGGGAGTCGAGGGGGAGAAAGGTTCATCTAAATTTGTAACTCTTTGTGTTGTACCCACACGGATGGAGCGTGATTATCTTACACGACCCCACTGGATATATGGATCGGCTTGGGACCTGAGGCCTTGAAAGGTGCAGGGCACTTCGTGGCAAGGCGGCCTTGGGGCAGTCAATTTGTAATGTAGGGTCTTGCATTAATTTATTGCCCTGCGTTAGCTGCCTTGGTACTCTTATATTCGCACAACGAGGAGAAAGATAGAGCATTTGTTCAGAGCTCAAGCAAACACTTGAGGGAACTTCAGTACATCCCGAGAAACTATCTAGAACGATACGCTGACTAGGCGATGAGCGTTAGAGCTCGCCCATCCCCAATTCCAACACTATGTTGGTGTGGTGAATCTTTAATGACGGGCACAGCCTCTACCGATGCCATATGTCCAGTGCGTGGAGTATGTATCCGGATGTTATAAAGGGATGTAAACATCCTTGTCCTAACCGCCAAACCCTAACAGCACGCACTGAACCACGTTTCTCCATTTTCGTGGCCACACTCGCACTTTCTATTCCTCTCGCGTGCATCACCTCTGCAAAGACAACAACGACGATCAAAGGACAACGGCGCTCCACTGCTCCTAAACACCGGCGAGGTGGGCCACTTCACTGTTTCAGACAGCAAGCCACTCGCTAGAAGCTAATGTGCATCCATATAGCGTCAGACGTGTCTCTGTCCGCCACCCATCCTATATTCTCACAGGCGGACCACAGAACACGGCCACGAACACCTTCGCCGACGCGTACTCCCACTTTTCCACTCCCCGTCCTCGTGCCTGTTCCGGTACCCACTGCAACACTGACGGATGCCCCTGACGATCGGTCTCGATCCGAAGTACCTTTGGGGAGCCAGCCACAACGGCGAAAACGGTGGGGTCTGTCATCGTGGAGGCTATTGCCCGAGAAGCTGCTGTATTTCGATCCGTCCAAAGACCCTAGGTATGTGTTCCTTGTCTGGAACGTCCAAGTTCACTGACCCAATGGGAATGATCCATGCAGGCTGTTGGCGCTTTGAACCAGGGTGTCAAAGATCGATGCCTCTGATTCGTTTCTGTTATTCTTGCATTATTCTACACCTACATATACCCATCCTGTATCTCCTCCAATACTCTCCCTGTGAATAATAGTAATCCCCTTCAAGCGTTTGCTTTGATTAGGGGGATTGCACGTGGCCTCGGTACATTCCGGGTACGCGTCTACTGTACTCATCATAAGTATAACAATTTGTCACGTCACATTTGGGCCCAACTGAATTGGTGGCTGAATTAGATGGTATTTGATCTAATTCAGTTTGGCCGTGGGAGATTGTTACACTTTTGATGAGTACAGTATTCACCTTAGCTTTTGACTTTTCCAACCACCTCCGGTGAAGCGCCTATAGCGGGTCGCTTTATACTCACCAAATCCATCATTCGTGCTGCATTCGATCTCACAGGAACTCATTTCTCCAGAGTAAGGGCGTGCCATTCCTAAGGGTCATGAGCACGTGAACAACCATCTTCGGCTGTTTGTTCAAAGACGGTACTGTTGCTGGGCACTGATACGCGAGTCACGAGGGGCCCGGATAAGAACTGCGAAAAGGCAAGTGCTCAAGTCTGACGTACTACTTGGACAATAATCACTATTTCTCCCCTCTTTCCGTGGATTCGTTTATTCAGATTTACTATATCGCTGAAAGTATCCGATGTTGCAGGGCTAGCACAGCCGCTGATACGGAATTTACAACAGCACTTATCTCTAATATGGAACTGCGTGCAGGCGCAAGTTACGCGTCGTAACGACCATGACAATGCTTAGGTAATATTTCTCCGGGTTCGTCACCTTCCCTAATATAGCTGCTCACCTGTTTCTTGTCCGGCGCTCAGGACATGCTGACCAGTTGTTTACCGCCATTGTTTTTTTTCTGACATCAGGGCGCTATTGGGGCCGCTCTAGTCCTCGGCGGCGTTGAATCGACAGGCGCACATCCGTTCAGTATAGCACCTCACATGAGCAGAGATAAAACGCTACGTGTCACAATGGGATCTGGAAGTCTTGCTACCATAGCCGTATTCGAAAGTTTATAGCAGAGATACCTCGAGGTGAGGTGAGTTCCTTAATCTCCTATCTACCCACCCTGCGCATAGAGCACCTTACGTATATACGTAATCTTAGCTTTCTAGGTGGAAAGCGCGATAAATCTCCTGATTGGGGCCATTTTCGCCGGTGTCTTCAGCGATCTCGGCTTCTGGCTCGAACGTAGGCGTGTGCGCTATCACTGCGGAGGGTACGACCATGTTGCGAAGTTATATGACGCCCAACGAGCGGGGTGCCGAGGAGAAGCGGTACAAATTCTGGCTGAGGACGACGGCCTAGACCATGGAAAGTGCGTGCAAGTTCATCTGGTAAAGTTGAGTGATGTGGCCTCCCAACCTTCTCGACTGCAACACAATTGCACAAAGTATCTCACCGGTCACGCGCTAGGATGTGTCTCGCGAGTTCACAACGCGCTGCCGTATCGTGTGCCAAACATCTCCCTCCAATTTCAACACCTAGGTCACTATGACGGTTCATCCCGTGGCTGAACAATGCGAGGATCATGCTCTCCCTTCACAGGTTCTACCATTTTTTTCCGGCCCAGTTACACTGTCATAATGTCTGAATGATCTGTAAAGCCGACATGATAATGACTTTTTAATCTCCGAGAACTTCATAGGCTGATTCTTAGGGGGGTTTATCGCGCTTTCCCGTTAGATCAGCACGATTAGGTATATACGTAAGATATTCTACGCGCAGGACGCGTAGATGTGAGACTGAGGAACTGACGTGGAGGTCTCCCTGCTATCGAGTATCGACTTTCAAAGACGGCCATGGCAGCAAGGCTTCCAGATCCCATTGTGCCACATAACAATTTATCTCTGCTCCCGTGAGGTGAAGAGATGTGCGCGTGTCGATTCGACTCCGCAAGGACTAGAGCTGCACCAATGGCGCCCTGATGTCTGGAAAAAAGGCAACGGCAGTAAACAACCGGTCAGCATGTCCTGAGCGCCACACAAGAAACAAGTGTATAGTCATATTAAGGAAGGTGACGAACCGGAAGGGATATTGCCTCAGTATCGTCGTGCCCATTACGACGCGCGACTTGGGCCAGCATGCGGTTCCATATATTGGAGGAAATGAGTGTGGTTGTGAATTCCGTGTCGGCAGCTGTGCCAGCCGCACAACATAGAATATTTTCAGTGACAGAAGAGATCTAAATAACCGAATTTATGGAAGGAGGCGAAATAGTCAAAGTTCAACGTGGTAGTACGCCAAACTTGGGCACTTGCCTTTTCGCGGTTCTCATCTGGAACGATGGGCCCTTCTGTAGCTAGCATACCAGCGACAAGCACAATGTCATCTTTGAACAAGCAGCCGACGAAGGTGGTTAGTCTTTAGGAATGGCACGCTCTTGCTCTGGAGAGATGAGTTCCTGCAAAATCGAAGACAACGCGAATAATAGATTTAGTGCCAGTATTATGAACTAACTTGCTCCATAGTTCACTGGACGTGGTTGGAAAAGTGAAAGCCCACTTTGTTGTCATCCTTATAAAGCTTAACGACGCGTACTTGGAATATACCGAGGCCACGTGCAATCCCCCCAAATCTCGACTGGCACAGGATTACCATTATTCACAGAGCAAGTATTGGGGGAGGTACAAAGTTGGGTATGTGTGGGTGTAGAATAATACAAGGGTAACTAGCAGAAACAAATCAAAATCATCCGTCCTCCGCACGATGGTTCAGAGTGTCAACAGCCTGCATGGATTATTCCCATTTGGTTAGTGAACGCAGACGTCCTAGACAAGGAACACACACCTAGGGTCTTTGGACGGATCGAAATGCAGCAGCTTCTCGGGCAATAGCCTCCACGATGGCAGACCCCATCGTTTTCGCCGTTGTGGCTGGCTACCTTCCGAAGGTACCTCGGATCGAGAAGGATCGTCAGGGCGTCTATCAGTGCCGGGATGGGCATCGGAACAGACGCGAGGACGTCGGGTGATGAAGTCGGGGTACGCGTCGGCCAACATGTTTGTGGCCGTGTTGTATGTTCCGGCCGTGAGAATATAGGACGGCTGGCGGACAGAGACACGTCTGACGCTATATGGATGTGCATTAGCTTCTGCGGGAGGATGGCTGTCCGCAACAGTGAACTGGCACACCTCGTCTGTGTTTAGAAGCAGTGGAGCGCCGTTGTCCTTTGATTGTCATTGTTGTCTTTGCAGAGGTGATGCGCGCGAGAGGAACAGAGAGTGCGAGTGCAGCCATGAAGAAAGAGAGAAATGATTGTTCAGTGCGTGCTGTTAGGGTGTTGGGCTTGGCGGTTAGGATAAGGATGTTTACATCCCTTTATAACATCCGAATACATACTCCACCCACATTGCATCGGTAGAGGCTGTGCCCGTCATCAGAGATTCACCACTTCTGCGACCAACGGATCCCAGTAGCCGCTACTTTTGTATGCAAAGTAACGCTAACGCCTTCTCAGCAACGCTGTCACCTAGCATATTCTGTCCGTAGTGTTGCCACGGCGCGGCTTGGCGCGGCTTGACTCGACTTCAGGCAACTCCCGGCGACTCCTTGTGACTTGCGACTTCTGCCGACTCCGAGTCGCAAGTTGTGACTTGAGTCGACTTGAGTCGTCGGTACTTTCCATATGGCCATATATGGCAATTCCAGCTGCTTATCCAATAGCCGGGCCCACATCTGTCACATGTGCCTCGGAAAACTCCGGAACATGTGACAGGTGAGGAGGAGTCCGACCAATTTTTTTCGTTCTCACAATGTAAAAATCAGGCTTTACACCACCATTGAGGTTGATTTTGAGCATAGAGTCATATATGAATAGAGCCTACACTGTCTATGTTACTGGTAATTTTGTGACTCGGAGCCGGTTCGAACCGACTCCTGCGACTCGACTTGCAAACGGCTCGGCGCGACTCCGAGTGACTCGACTTGCGACTTGAGTCGGCTCAAGCCGCAAGTCGTGGTAACACTATCTGTCCGTAATGTCGGGCTAGAGTCATCCTAATTTACATCATGGAGCCCAGCTCGAAACGGACGCGATAATCATGAAACGATGCCTCTATGGATGTGCAATCTATCCGAAGCTCCGAGCGTGCCTCCTGATTAAGTTCATACTGAGTGAACTTGCTAGCCACACCATCTGCGGATCATGTGCCATCCGTCACAACCTCATCTGCAGATACAGATGTGTCTCTGAAAGCTCACACAACCGCGGATCGTCATCTGATCCGTATCCAAGCCCTCGGCTAACCTATCATGGATCTCTCTGATAAAAGAGACCGGGTCACTCTCTCTGTCTCCTCCAATTGACTACCATGGAGCTGGAAACAAAACACAATCTCGAAATTACCTTGGGTCCAGCTCTTGACAATACCTTGGGCGCGATGCTTGTTAGCATTATAGTCTCGGCTTCGTAAGAATCCCTTCATTAGAGTGTCTCGTCCCTGCTCGCTCAGTTCAGTGACTGCCGCTCAGATTATTCGGAGTAGTGAGAAAGCATGGCTTATCATTTTCAAGAAGCTCAATGCGTAATAAGCGCTTCTGAGCAGTTAACAACGCAATGCCATTATTATGTAATTCGCTTCAAGCAAGATCCTATCTGGCTTAAATGCATTGTGGCGGCACTTTGGTGCGACATCCCCACCATTAACGGATTTTACCAATACTCACCGATCTTTTCCCCTCAAGGATCATCGACAGTATCCACCAGATTGGAGTCAGCGCAATGATTTTCCAGTACAACGTAAGGGTTGATACTTGCGCTGCCAGTCTCGTTTCGCGTGCATACTCAACATCTCCCTCTCTTCGAAGGTGAACCACTATGGCGACTTCGAATATCTTCGACAGAGCAGTTGGTAAGACATACGGCAAGCGATTTCCATCCCGTGGCTAATTTTCTACTTCCAAGGCTTGTCTCGGTATGTCCAATTTTTGATCCGACGATCTCAAAGGATGCTTGAACTCGGCATTTATGGGCCGTTCTAGGTCTGTGGCATCCTAGAGGTCAGAGTGTATTTCAATTCTGCGACATTGTTGTACATGCGCTGAGATATCGTTGTAGCCACTGCCAGCATTTATAGTTCAAATGTATGTGCCTGCACTCTTGCAGTAAGAGACTTGAATCCATCGTGTTTGATCTGCGCAGCTACTTTACACGTCGTTTGTATTACCGTGAGTTTGCCATTTGTCGTCAGTTGAATCACCTTGTGATACTTGGACTCGGTCGCGCAGTCAACAGGAAGCTTTGGCCTGTGGCCGCCTTTACGGCGATACTTTCTATTATTAGCTTTGGTACGATGAGGAACTCATTTGAGAAAGGATATTTGTAATGAAATACTTATTCGAATAGCAATGGGAGAGGGTAAGCCATGTCTTTCATTTTCATCATTGGACAGTTGACATATAGAGGCCTTCAGCCTCTAGCATCCTCACGTCTGTAGTGCCGATTCCCCTTCCTGATCAGTCTTAATCTGTGACATGCTCGGATAGGTTCACCTTCTCTCGCTTTACAGAGTACACACGGAACACGGTCTGTTGTGGTCTCCTGAGCGACTCATGCACCCTCCCGCACTGAATTTTTGCGAACAGTGGCTTGTCATCATATGGCTTATAACATGTAGTGTGTGTGACATTGCAATCGCCATTTCTGTGGCTTGGACACTGTACACCTCATGTACAGGATTCAAGCAGTGCGTCATATCTTTCTGACTTCCACTGGCACCTCTTACTGACCCCTGACCCGCGAGGGATTGGTGATATCTAGGACGGATGTTCTCCTCGCGAGGCTAATTCTGTGGATTGTAACTACTGGTGCTTTGCCAGTGTTTGTGTTGTCCTCCACAGTGCCCTTGGGGATTCACTAATTAAATCTTCCCTTTGTTCAGCTCTTTCGCTCTGCTGCAAGTTGTCACGGTTTGTTGACCTGGTCTCCTATGTAATTGGGCTTCTCATGCCATATGCCTGCAGTTCATGGTAATGAATGAGAGTCTAATTCACCTGGCAGCCAATATTGGTGTGCCCCCCTTCATTGAAGTCAGACTTCTCCCTCTGATTAATTGTTGGAATACAGTACTCATCAAATTGTACAGGTGAGCATGGCCAAAGACTGTAATCCCCAGGAAATTGTCTTTACACCTCTGTATTTGGAACTAGCAACACATTACTTGCTTCGTGAGATGCTCCCTTTACTTTTGTTGATTCAAGGCAGATAAATCTCTAACTGCGAGAATATCATTTTAACAGCTTGAATCGGTGGGACAGTCTCACTAAGGGCAGACAAGGTGCCCTCCACCTCTTGGATAACAGAGCACTATCCCATGCGGGCTTGCACCCTCTTCTATCATTGAAGAAAAATGTTTGTCTGCTTTTTTTTTCCCTTTGAATCTGTTGCTTCCCTCCACCTTTGCTCACTTGATGATACATTTGAATTAATTCAGCCACCGGCCTCAAACAAGGATGGGCTCCATCAGATTCAGATCAATGTGACCACTCACCAATACTAGAAGGGTCTAAGGAGGGTCTACTTAGATCAGCTAAGCAAATAGATGGGGGGTTGAACAAATAGGTGGCAGAAGAGGGGTTGGACACTCAGGAGACGGCCTACTTTTGGAGAAAACCGGACTCATGTGGGGTTCTAAGAAGTATCGGTATGACCTTTGTGTTGCGAGACTAGGTATATGACTCAGTCTCGTTATGGAGAACTGATATTCTATTAAGGAAGGTTTACCTAGGTATATGACTAGGGAAAGTGGAATGAGAATATGTAAGGAATGTATGGAGAAGCATGGCTCACCTCAGTCTCATTATGGAGAACTGAGGAGAGTTGGATGTTACTGAGAAACTATACTATAGTCGCAGTGAGGACAGGAAAGGAAATAGGGGTAATTACTATATATGGAAGATGTCCGCAAGTCTTGATTACTGACACACCCACTCAAGGCTAGCAGATTCCATTGAAACCCATTATGTCAGTGAATGTATAGAATTTGTTGGCAGCGAGAGGCTTAGTGAGAATGTCTGCCAGCTGTTTATCTGTGGGGATGTACTCAAGGGAAATAATTCTGTCCTCAAGCTTTTCGTGAACAAAGTGATGGCTGACTTCAAAATGCTTCATCTGCTCTGAGAATCTTTCATTCTGCGCAATGGCAATTGCCAACTGATTATTGATATGGATGGTAGTTGGGCTTGTCATTGGGTGGCCCAAGTCGCTGAGGAGATTGTGGAACCAGATTGCATCACATGTGCCTTGTGTCGCTGCGATGTACTCTGCTTTGGTACTCAAAATAATGATGCTTGACTGTTTGTGGGAAGTCCAGCCAACGGGAGCACTGCAGAGCAGCCACAGAGTTCCTGTGATTGAATGGTGATCTGCGGGGTCTCCTGCCCAATCTGAGTTGGTGAATCCGTGCAGTGTGTCTGACTTTGAGCCATCAAAGGTTAGGCTCACTCTGGCAGTCTTGACGAGGTAATGGTAGCACCTTAGGCAGCCCTATTTCCGTATCTAATTAGGTAGTGTTTTTCTGGTAAAATAGTATGTCTAATAGACCCATAGGCGCATGGCCCCACATGTCTTAAGAACCTACCATGGCCCCCTGGGGCCTCCTGAATATTAGGGCCCATGGACCCATGCCAGGGGATTTTTGAGACACTGGCCCCATGAAAAACCCCCCTCAGCTCTTTGACAAGCTGGCATCATTCCGGCATTCACCTTCATGTCCATCGGGGTTTGGGGTTACTGCATCGGTCATCGCCCATTCAAATAAATGATTTGGATCCGCTGCATCCAAAAAACTCAGCAGCATCCATCGGTACGTGCCCCCTCCGGCAGTGGGATCACTGGACAGGACAGTGGGCAGCCCCAAATGATGGCCGTGCACCAGAAATCAGCCTGCTGGGGCTGCTCATTTAAAGGCGGAAGAATTTCCTTATTTGGAAATCACATGTTCACTCGAACTCTATCTTCATTGCGGGGCTTTTGTTGGCTGCTAATTGGACAGCAGACTATCTCTATTTTATAGTACAAAGAAAGGACTACAAATATATACAAAATTGAATTCACAAAAAAAATATTACATGCGCCCGGTGCCTACAGGCATAGGGCACACGACCTGAAGGGGAAATATGTTGGAGAGAACCTAGGAGCCCATGCACAGAAATTTTCGTGTACATGGGTGCCCTGGTTCCTCCGTTATTCTCCATTTCATGGGGGTCTTCCTAAATTAATGTAGCGCGAAAAGGGCAGCTTAAAGCAGCCCTGTTCGCGCTAAAGGAGAGGTAAGAATGAAGGGACTTACCTTATCACCACACCCCAGCAATGCTGGGGTGTGGTGTCCTGCTGATCGTGCGGCAGTTTGGATCTTCGGGATCTTCAGTTGTATGGGTCGTAAGACCCGCGGTCGTTCGCAATGACAACAACGGCATTGCCGTCGTTGTCATCATGTGAAGTGGGGGCGGAGGGTATGGTTAGGACTAGTGTAGTCCCTGAAATGAAAACGAAGTATTAGTATGTGATTAAAGCAGCACAAAAAGGGTAGCCTGAAGCTGCCCTTTTTGTGCAAGATGAGATAAAGGACAAATAAACTAACCTTATTACCACACCCAGCAAAGCTGGGGTGTGGTTTCCTGTTTTGGGTGCTTTATCGTTGGTTTCTTTCATCATGCGGGGTCATATGACCCACGTCGCCCACAGTGGCGACGGGATCGTCATTTGTCAGCGTCCGTACCGTCGGTTGAAGCACGCGAGGAGGGGGGATAGCAGAGAGAGACCCTGTAATGAAACAAGTGCGAATAGTTAGTAAAGAAGCAAAGCTACGCAAAAAGGGCAGCTTAAGAGCTGCCCTCTTTGCGAAAGGCGAGATAGATAATATAACACATACCTTATCACCGCACCCCAGCGAGGCTGGGGTGTGGTGTCTTGCTCATGGCGACTCGTCGTTGATTTCTTCAGCTGCGCGGGGGCATGAGACTGGTAATCGCACGGACGACCACCGCATCGTCCCCATCGACGGCAACGACGTGATCTTGATCATTGTTTGGCGTGCGGGGGGCGGTTGGGCGGGTGCAATAGTCCCTACAACGAAGACGGTTCTCAAAGTATTAGTAAAAATAAGAAAAGGGGCAGCTGAAAGCTGCCCCACTCGTGCCAGAGGGGATCAAGTTCCAATCATCAATTTATATAAATTGACGATTGGAACTTGACCCAGCATGCAACTACTCTGATTGTGCGGAACCTGTGACATAGCATTTGCGTCAGAAATTATGAAAAAAATACTTCTTTGTGCGCATGCTGGGTCAAGTTCCAATTGTCAATTTATAGGCCTAATACTAGGATGTGACTGAACTAATGAGGAAATACACATACCCAAATAAGGAAATTATACTCTTATGCATATCTGACATCCATTTTGACGTATCTATCACATAGTATACATACATATGGCCACAATATTTAATTTTGGGGGCACTCTGATGTATACATGCGACCCAATCCCCTGTTTAGGGTCATAATATATTGCCTTACTCAGATCTTGCTCATTCTTGTCTTTATCTTCAATATTATCACCAGAATAACTATAAAATAAAATGTTGTGCATAATTGTTTTAGTACGCAGGCTGAAGCACTGCTATGTGGTGTCTTTTCTGCTGGATGTTCGGCGCTTTTTTAAATCCGGCACTTGCCAGCGTTGAGTCATGGCTTCATCCAACGCCTGACAAAGCGACCCGTTGAGCGCGAGCAAGCACCACACCCAGTGACAATGCTGGGTGTGGTGAATAAGGTACGATTTTCATTCAGTTCTGTGCAAAAGCAGCGGTTCCAAGCCGCTCCTTTTGCACTCCTTTCGTTATTTACTTACATCTTGAATTCTTTTCATCATAGGGACTATCACTCGCCTGCGCACCCCCTGCACATCAAACGACAATGACGATGATGATGACAACGACGATGACGACGACGATGACGACGACGATGATGATGATGATGACGACGACGACGGCGATGACGATGGTGACAATGGTGCTATCATCAGCGTCGCACACAATGCACTTCTGTATCCCGTGCGACCAACCCCAGCCTCGCTGGGGTGTGATGACAAAGTACGTATATTTCATACATCCCCTCTGGCACGAGTGGGGCAGCTTTCAGCTGCCCCTTTTCTTATTTTTACTAATACTTTGAGAACCGTCTTCGTTGTAGGGACTATTGCACCCGCCCAACCGCCCCCCGCACGCCAAACAATGATCAAGATCACGTCGTTGCCGTCGATGGGGACGATGCGGTGGTCGTCCGTGCGATTACCAGTCTCATGCCCCCGCGCAGCTGAAGAAATCAACGACGAGTCGCCATGAGCAAGACACCACACCCCAGCCTCGCTGGGGTGCGGTGATAAGGTATGTGTTATATTATCTATCTCGCCTTTCGCAAAGAGGGCAGCTCTTAAGCTGCCCTTTTTGCGTAGCTTTGCTTCTTTACTAACTATTCGCACTTGTTTCATTACAGGGTCTCTCTCTGCTATCCCCCCTCCTCGCGTGCTTCAACCGACGGTACGGACGCTGACAAATGACGATCCCGTCGCCACTGTGGGCGACGTGGGTCATATGACCCCGCATGATGAAAGAAACCAACGATAAAGCACCCAAAACAGGAAACCACACCCCAGCTTTGCTGGGGTGTGGTAATAAGGTTAGTTTATTTGTCCTTTATCTCATCTTGCGCAAAAAGGGCAGCTTCAGGCTACCCTTTTTGTGCTGCTTTAATCACATACTAATACTTCGTTTTCATTTCAGGGACTACACTAGTCCTAACCATACCCTCCGCCCCCACTTCACATGATGACAACGACGGCAATGCCGTTGTTGTCATTGCGAACGACCGCGGGTCTTACGACCCCATACAACTGAAGATCCCGAAGATCCAAACTGCCGCACGATCAGCAGGACACCACACCCCAGCATTGCTGGGGTGTGGTGATAAGGTAAGTCCCTTCATTCTTACCTCTCCTTTAGCGCGAACAGGCTGCTTAAGCTTGCCCTTTTCGTGCTACATTTAATTTTAGGAAGACCCCCATGAATGGAAATAATCTCTCTCT
>MU128992.1:0-39851 GCA_014904985.1 Hydnum rufescens UP504 | reverse complement strand
ATATTCAAGAGGCCCCAGGGGGCCATGGTAGGTTCTTAAGACATGTGGGGCCATGCGCCTATGGGTCTATTAGACATACTATTTTACCAGAAAAACACTACCTAATTAGATATGGAAATAGGGCTGCCTAAGGTGAATGGTAGATCCGTTTAAGGGCAGTCAAATGTTCAGGTCCGGGGGTAGATGCATGTTGACTGAGATAGCCAACAGCAAAAGCAAGGTCGGGTCAAGTACCAATCATTGCATACATAACTGGGCTGAGCATTGACTGATAGAATTGGACATCAGTCATAGGTGTGTCTAATTTCTTGAGTTTCAATTTTGTAGCCATCAGAGTAGTCGCAGGTCATGCATCAGCCATACTGAAATGCTCAAGTATGTCGCAGGTGTAGGAGTCCTGCGAGATTGTGATGGTGCATTGATTTCGATCATGTACAATCTTGATACCGGTGCACCAATGCAGGTCTCCCATATAGCACATGTCAAAGGTTCCAAGGAGGTCATCTTTGCATGTAGGAAGTGGAGGGTTTTGGGACGGCAAGCATGATATCATCAACATGGGCTCCGAGTATTGCGAGTCCATGCTTATCACGCTGAGTGAAGACAGCATAATCAGATTCTATCCTTTTCCACCTGACTTTTTCCAAATTCATTTCTCATCTCTAGGTACCATTCGCACACAGCTTGTTTAAGTCCATAGAGGCTATGCAGTAACTGCCAAACCATGCCAGGCTTTGGTGGAGTGAAGCCATTGGGAGCTTCCATGTAGATGAGTTCTTTAAGTATGGGGTTGAGAAAGGCTGATTTTACATTGAAATGAACAAGTTCAAGGTTGTGTTTGGTGGCAAGTGCGAGGATTACTAGGAAGGACTGTTTCTGGATTGTCAGGGCATATGTCTCAAAGAAGTCTACTCCAGGAACTTCAGTATAGCCCTTTGCTACTATGTGAGCTCGATAGCCAGTGATGTCACCACTGGAGTCTCGTTTAATTTTGAATACCCACTGACTGCCAACAATCTGTTGGTCTGCAGGTTTCTCTACCCACTCGAAAGTTTTACTCTTGGCCAGGCATCCATTTCATACATGCACGCTTCCAGACAATGGTCTGCTTCAGACAATGCCATGGCCTGCTTGTAACTCAAAGGTTCATGTGGCATGGCCAATTTAGCATGTTCATTGCCCACTGAAACAGCATCCATAGGATTTGAGCTCTTTGGTGTTGAATTGGAATGACTATATGAGGTAAGGGCAAGTTTTGGGTTTTCATCATCATGCATAGGTTTGATTACTGTGTGTCCTGATCAACAGAGTACTGGTTCTTTGTTAGGTAATGAGTGTGTGGACAGTTGGGATGGTGGAGCAGCAGTTGAGGATTTGAGTGCTGGTGAGTCAGTGACTTTATCAACAGGATTTGTCTTCTGATCATTATCCTCATGCATGTTATTCTCCCCCCCTTTGACTGAAGATCCAACTTTGATTTCGATGTGTTCCATTACTCCTGTTCCCTCATCAAATATCACATCGCGAGATTCAAAGAAGCATTTATATTGGTGGTGGTAAACTTGGTAGGCTTTCTTGGATTCCAAATACCCCAAGTAAATGCATTCCATACTATGCGCACCTAATTTGTCATGATGTTTTGCAGGAATTTGGACATGGGCTTTGCACCCAAATACACAAAGTAGCAATAGAGTTGGTTTCTGGCCAAAATAGGCCTCATGAGGGGTGATACTACTGGGCAAAGCTCATGATGGTGTTATATTATGAATATGTACCGCGTGTTGGACTGCATGGTCCCAAAAGGCCTTTGGGAGTCTGGCATCTTGGAGTAGGGACTGAGCATGTCCCATGATATATCCATTTGTGCATTCGGCAACACCATTCTTGGGAGGGGTATCGGGATTCATGAGTTCATGCTTTTGTCCCTTCTCTTTGAGATAAGCTTGAAACTCTTTTGAACTATACTCCCCCCCACCATTGGTGCATAGGGCTATGACATGTTGTCCGGTTTCATTTTCAGCATGCGCAACAAATGATTTATATTCCGCAAATGTGTTGCTCTTGTGCTTAATAAGTGAAACACTAATTCAGCAAGACTTGTCATCGATGAATAGTGCATAATATCATTTGTTTGATGGTGTGAGTATTGGGGCTGGTCCCCAGATGTCTGAAAATACATGACCAAGTACTGTGTCAGCATGCATTGGTGTTTCCTTTGGAATAGGGGTCCGAGTGTGTTTACCCTCGACACAAGGGCTACAGATGGCCGAAGGTTCCTTTGAGTCAGAGGGAATCTCCATTCCTTTGACTAAGTCCTTATTAACCATGTGGCGGATAGAGTCGTAATGGATGTGTCCAAGTTGACGATGCCAGATTTCAATGGATGCATGCAAAGATAGAGATCCTATAGCAAGTCTGTACTGACTTGAGGTGTTGACAGTACTGATACATGCTCTTTCCTCAGCATAGACTGAGACTTGCAGCGTATATAGGTTTCCATCAATAGGGGCAAGCCCTACAACCTCATTCTTTGAGTCTCGGATGATGCACTCGTTCGCGGTGAATTGGGTCAAGCACCCAGAGCGGCCAAGTTGCTACACAGAGAGTAAATTCCCGTTTAGGTTGGGGATGTGTAAGACAGATTGGAATGCTCCAGGAATGGTTCTCCCATTACCAACAGCCATCTCCACCATAATACAACCTTCACCCACTGCTTCTATATAGTGGTGGTCACCTAGCCAGATGCAGCATGGTGGATGGATTTTCTGGTAGGTTGTAAACCAGTCATGGTGTGAAGACATGTGCATTGATGCACCGGAATCCACAATCCACCCTTGATGATACCTAGGCTTTACGAGTCGATTAGCAACATGTAGTTCGACATGTTCATCATCACTTTCACTTTCATTGTTGTCATCATCCACACTCGCCATAAACAGTGCAATCAGTTTTGAGTTGGTTGTATTTGATTGGTTGGACATCTTGGCTACTTTGGCTTTGTCGTCACATTTATTGTCTTGTTTCGGAGGACCCTGTCCCTCCATTCCACCACCTTTTGAGTAACATCTCTCAATGGTATGTCCAAGCTGTTTGCAGTTTGTGCACTTCTTGTACTTTTTACTGTCCTTCACGTCCTTTCCACTGTTAGATTTCATGGCACATGCCCAAAAAGCTGCCTCACCAGTTTCACACCTACGTTGTTGTTCAGCAAGAATTAAGGTTGTAACCTTATGCGAGCTGAGCTTGTCATCACCTGCTACTCCAATTGATGTTTGGAGATTGGCATATGAGGGTGGTAGTGAAAGGAGAATAGCGATGGCAAGAATGTTGTCAGAGAGGTCAAATCCAAGGTTTTTGAGCTTAAGGGCACTTGCATGCAGTTCATTTATCTGCATTTGCAAGTCCAAGGTATCATTAAACTGCTCGCACCAAATTTTACTCATTAGATATGAGATGGCTTGTACTCCAGTCCCTTCATAGCACGTACAGAGGGCATCCCAGATAGCCACAGCATTGTCTAGGTGCATGACACCAAGAAGTGGGTCATCCTCCAGTGTAAGCATAATCTGCTGTCACGCTTCATGGTTCCTGGTAATCCAGTCACCATGGTTTGCATCGCCAGTGCTGGGTTCAGTTTGTATACTGTCACCAGTGATGTAATCAAGTAGGTGATGCACTTCAAGAATCTCTCTTATGTGATACTTCCACAGCATAAAATTTCCACCATCATTAGCAAGCTTTGGGATTGATGTGAATAAGCATCTGGTTGGATCTGCAGAAGTTGCCATAGTAGTAGATGGAGTAGGAAGGGCAGATGAGGGAACAGTAGCGGGCACGGCAGTACTAGAAGATGGGGTCGATGGGCCCATAACCTGTCACAAGACTAGGTATATGACTAGGGAAAGTGGAATGAGAATATGTAAGGGAATGTATGGAGAAGCATGGCTCACCTCAGTCTCATTATGGAGAACTGAGGAGAGTTGGATGTTACTGAGAAACTATACTATAGTCGCAGTGAGGACAGGAAAGGAAATAGGGGTAATTACTATATATGGAAGATGTCCACAAGTCTTGATTACCGACACTTCGGAGGTGATATAATCTTAGAGTCCATCTAAACAAGGCCCCCTCTTGCCAACATCCCTTGAATCCCAGCTCATGGTCAAAAGGATGGCTGGGGTTTCCACAGATTCTGCCCAAGGGGAATATGCACAAAAGGAACTGGGAAAATCCAGGAGACTGCTGGTTATGGGAGACAACATCACACCCATTTTCCTTAGTTGGCTTCAGGAATGCCATAGCTTTTACATCTGTTCTGCTGAACAAATGCTACCCATGCCTCTGTGGCAGTTGAACAAGTAACCTTCAAGCTTAATTGAATGTATCCATTGGATATCATTAGGTCATGAATAGTTGGCATGCCAGAACACATATAGAAGATAGAAGAGGTACACCAGACTTGGGGAAACAACAGACCCTTCAACCACAGATGTTTGGATATTGGGGATCAGTGGGGTCCTGCAGTATCCATCCACCCGCTAGACCTTTCTGGTAACTCCATTCATCAGTGGATTCAGTCTGTGGCAATAATATTTCATTGGTCCAAGCGCATATGATACAAATAACAATGCCAATCTCATCTTCCATGTCCAATAGATCCATCCTTGAGCCTTCTCAAAGGCAATGGTCTGGACGGGACCACTAGGTTAATAATCATCACAAAATACGATGCGGATCATACCGCACCTGTGTCTCCCAGAATTGGTGCATGAAGGTCTGAGATTAAGTCAAATATCATTGTCATGTCAGGTCCTTCACACAGATCACGCAGTGTAGCTGGGATTGAAGACATTGGTAGAGCCTGTAAAGGGAGAGCATGATCCCAACATTGTTGAGCCAGGGTAAGAATCGTCATAGCAAGTTAGGTGTAAAAATCAGGGGGAGACATTTAGCACACAATATGGCAAGGGGGTGGAAAATAGTCACAAGACTCACATCCTAGACCACAACCGTTGAGATACTTCACACAATCATACTGCAGTCAAGAACATAGCAGAGTTGTATCAGTCACGGTTGACTTTATGAAACACTAATAGTAGATAAAATCGTACAGGGGTTGTTGTAAACCTAGCAGCAGAGGTAATTGAGTTGTTCATCTCGAACTTGGGCACAATTGCACTCACTCTCCAGCAATTGTCCAGAGGTTACCAGATGTACTTGCCCACATCACCATTGCAACACCGCAATCACACGCGGTCTTCGGGGGATCGATGATGATAATTAGAATAGCAATGACACAGATTGGGGAATGATGCTTACACTGATGTGCTGTGGCCAGGTCATGACCTCCTCTGCATTACTGAATATCTATATACACGATGGTTGAGTGTCATACTCAGTGAAGATTAATGAAATATACCTGGTAGTGGTGAGTGCCCATGAGTACATTTGTGTATCCAGAGGAAGAGGACATAATTCTGTTCCAGGAGTCTAAGGGCTGGAACGCATCATGCATGACTTCGACTAAATTTCCATTCTGACAAATGTTTCTAAAGGGTGAAACATTCGTAAATCCGAAAGGATAGAGGAAGTTGTGTAGTATTACCATAACTATCATAGACAAATTGGCGATAGGTGGAGAGCAACCACAAGGAGGTATATGCAGCAGGTTCATTGAGCCTGAAGGGACAACGATAAGATTAATGGCGGCACGATTCCACATTGGATATAGCATACGGTGCGATGGCGCTGACGACGTTTGCATATTGCGGTTTGGAGAATTCTGCAGCGAGGGCCTTGATGATGGCATTCATGCGGTCGATATTTGTCTGGTCGATATTCCAGGAGATCGAACCCCGGTGTCCGGAGTCATCATAGCCATTCTAATGGTACAGCGTAAGAAGTGAGAATTAAGAAAGAGCAGTATGATCACGGCAGACCTGAGAACCAGGGGCGCCATGGAGATCGATCAGAACAAACAGTCCGTGATTCTGAGCCCATGTCACAGCAGTCCTAAGATATGGGAACTAGATAGTACGCGTGAGCTTTAAGATTATATCTATCGCTTTACTTTGGAAGGCGAACATTGGACACACACTTGGCCAGTAATGTACCGTTCTCCGCCTGTGGTATCGAATGCCCAGAAACCGATCTGCAAACCGAGTTATTCTTAAATCCGACACTGACCAGACTCGGGACGAAAGGGGGCCGCTTGCCGGGATCCGAACATGGTTGAGACCCGCGGCAGCTATAGTCGCAAAATCAGCCTCAGTGATAAACGTGCCCCAGTGATTCTTCAGAACCCGTAGGCAGTTTCCCGGTCTTGGAGCTGGCCGAACGTCATCCACAATAGCGGGTTTTCCTGTCGTGTAGGTCCGCAGGATAAGTTCAGAATAGGTGATTTCGGGGAAAAGAGTTGCACCTGTATTGTCGAATAGCGAAGGAGTTATCCATGGCTCCAGCACCAGCCAACCGCCTAGGTAGAATGGTGTTTTGTCGCCCATAATTCTTCTCGAACACGCTGCACAAGGTCTTACCTAAGCTCACACCACGAACGGGGCTAGAACCATAAGGAAAGTGAGGGGCAACACGGGCCTCGATGTTGGGAGAATGATTCCCTGAGAGAGGTGAAGAGAGTGTGATGCACGAGATAACTAAAAGAAAGAGAACGGAGGTCCACATGGCCCTAGAATGAACGCAGGGGAAGACAATGACAGTTTTTTTCGCAAAGACTGGCAGCTACATATATAGGGTGAATAGGGACAAAAGAAGCAATGACTCTTGCCTTGCGGCGATCATCATGTACCGGCTGTTTCCGCCGAGATTTTGTGACACATGCTTGACATGTCTGTTGACCCGAAGAGGGACTACTGTACGAAGCGGAAGATCTTTTTGGTGGCAACACCGGTGAGGGTAAACCAAAGGTGAGAAGAAGGCGAAACCCAGAGCCATCAAACACAGCAGGTGGTGGTGGGCCAAATATTGATTCTATGGGCCAGTGGCCCATTGCCTGTAATTCCGCTGCATGCCACCGAGAACTCTTGTATTTGGTGCTGTGTGGCACCCAAATTACGAATGTCCGCCTATTATGACCTGTGACAAAGGCTAACCTCTCCTATTCATCATATTAGCCAATATCTAACTGGATATCTGAGAATCTACGGCTCAGATATCGAGTTGACTCCTTTTCTCCAACAAGCCATATGCACTCGCAGATTTCATTCTGTTTCTTAGAGGGGTGGAGGTCATAGGTCACAGAGGCCTGTGGGGCTTAGGAGGTCACATCCATCCAGGCGCCGGGGGAGGACGGTGTGACAACTGGTCACATGTCACAATCGCACTGACCCCCTACTTACGTAATACTCAAAGCCACTTCGGCTCGGCAGAGATCGGGTAAACTGTCTCCTTTTGGCACTCCGCTTGTTCGGGTTTTTTTCAAGGTCCTGTAGTGCCTACCTCGCGGTTGTCACTGTCTGGATGGCGACCCCCTATACTGTCAATGAAACACCTACATTCCACTCAGAGGAAAAGAGTCCATTTCCAATAATGCCGAGCATGACTCTCGTCGCAGACACATCCTGCCCGTCTCCACACTCTCCGATAAGGCGGCGGGAATACCTCCCTGACGCTCGCAGGATTTAATTCGTTTCTCCTTGAGGAACTCGACCTCGATCTGGCCTCGATCCCCCTCACATGCTTTTGTTTCATGACCGTGAGTTCTGCATTTATGCATTGATATGAATAGGGTGGTATGTACTCACCATGATATCACCTAAGGGATATGTTCGGCGGGACATTCCAACAACCACAAGTGTCCAGTATTAATTCTTCCGCTTTTTACAGATCGATGCCATGTCCTTCACGGCCTGTTTTATATGGTGCGCCTTTCAAACAGGTATGCACTCCAATTTACCCAATCATTTTCTACCCAATTCACCCCGAATCCTCCATTATTGCAGGAAATACGATCCAACTCTCGCTCGCCATAGCCAGGCTCTTTTCAGGCGATCAACGCGGCCGAGGTTTCCAAATGCCAGACCGTTAGGCGCTCGTCTCCCTCTCGTCTTTCCTCGGTGGTTGGGTCGAATTGGGGACAAACTCGGGAGTAAGACGCGCCGGGCGCTTGTACCTGGCACCCTCGTACAAGCCGCCCTGACGCTCGCCGCGTGCCTCTCGCCACAGTACTCGCACCAGACTAGGTTCTCCGGGACGAGGGCGGACCCAAGTTGGACGGATACCCTCGGCTTCTTGGCATTGGCCTTTTCAAGCGCTAGTATGGGGTTGCAAGGTTATCAAGGCACCAGGCTTGGCTCGCAGTTTGCGACGTACGCCCTGTTCCGAGTCATTCATTTATTTCGGGATGTTGACGACCTTGTCTCTATTCGTATCATAGCACGGTCGTGCTGACGACGATATGGGTAAATAAGACTCCAATTCACCTCGTGCTGTCAATCATCCAAAAAATGCTTTATCTTCCATACCTAGGTAAACTCGTGACAGATCCAAAACTATTCTACGTGAGGGCGATGCACAAGCCTCGCGACTACAAGATACTCGGCCTCTTCGGCCTATTTATCGGGGGCCTGACTGGACGAGCCTTAGCCAACACCATAGGACCCGCCGCGACCCTCGGACTCGGGCAGGCTTGAGACTGCTTATCGCTCTGAGCTGGCTGACGATCCCGAAAGCAAAGAACGTTCGTAAAATGATGCATCTGTATAATCCATGTCAACAGTACTTGTTAGAGAATAGGGAAGATTTTGGTGTAGATAAGGCCAGCGATAGAGGCCTACACGCGCGATAGAGATACATTACTGTCTTAACTGTAATCGTCTCCCCTCGGGGTGTCATCGAAATTGATTATTCTTGACAGCCTTCACACAAACCGTCTACCCCAACAACGCAAGATTTGAGGCAACGCGGAGAGACAGACTACTTGTCACACACGGATAGTCGACAAACCATGTAACGAACAGACAAACACTCATCGCAAGAGGGTAGCAAAGAAGGAATGGAGGGGGTGAAGGAAAGACGAGATCCAGCCGCGGCATCGAAATGCAATACAGACGACACTTCGGAGGAGAGATAAATCAACAAAACAAACATGCCAGATCACTGGGCATAGTCATCCTCCTGGACTGAGGGACATGCCCATCTGAAACACCTATACCGCCGAAGATTGGGTAGATGCATGAGAAGATACAAGCAGAAATTTTTCGAAAAGAGAATGACAGAATGTCAGAGCTGTAAAACATTTTTAAATAATCAGCAAGTTTATCCCGCGTTTAAATGTCCGACTGTGGGCATACGCGAAGCAGCAAGCTAGTGAGTCGGTGTTCGACGTATCAGATAGCAAATTTGACAGTTCTTGTGTTCGTAGCCAAATCCGTCAATAACATGAGGCTTCAGAACAAGGTTATGCAGTTACGCAAGGTCTGCTCCCATCCGTTCTTGTTTACGTGGCCAGTGGATCCGAACACATGGCGATCCGTCATCGGAGACGAACTTGTCAATGCAAGCGGGAAAATTCTTCTCCTGGACTGACTATTGGAGGCTTTGATAGGCAGGCATGCCAAGCAAGATTCGAAACGACTTCAAAAAGTGTTACTTTTCAGTCAGTTTGTCACAATGCTTAATGTCATCGAGGTAAGACAATGTACCGTGTTCACTGGCTGTCCAATGGACTGATGCGTGTGTTGGCCAAGGACTGGGCGCACGTGCATAAGGGGTGGGCAACCTGCAGCATCGATGGCTCAAGTTCACCAGAGGAGAGATGAGAGCAAATGGACTTATTCCGCAACAGCAGAAATGGACCTGAAGCCCCTAGACTTTTTCTCTTGAGCACGCGAGCGGGTGGATTGGGTATCAACCTCGACCAGGAATGGGTGAGTGTAATGCATAATTCATAACGGTTCTATCTCATGATCACCGCAACTTGAGTCGATATGTTATTAGAACCCTCAAATGGATCTTCAGGCGCAAGATCGTGCTCGTCACACCGGACAGACAAGACCAGTACTTATCTTTCGACTGATTGCGAATCATACCGTCGAGACGAAGATTATGCACAGGGCTGGTGAGAAGCGCAAGCTAGAGACCCTAGTCATTGCCAAAGGCTCATTCTTCTCTACTGTTGGCCACGTCCGGGATGGGAGGCTCATTTTCGTTGTTGCATTCAGGGAAATTCAAGGTCCCGCATGGGAAGCAATCCTCCAAGCAGGAAACGAGATTGCAGAGATGGCTGCTACACTCCTCTGTCTGGAGAGTGAAAGATCCATGTCGTTTCGTCATCGGATGATAAGAACAAGCTGATTAGCGACGAGGCATTGGACGCACTACTTGATCATCAACCGGAAGTGTTTGAGGAACGTGGTAAGGGGTGGAAGGACCAGGGGCAAGGATCCGAGGCTGGCGCCCTCCGCACACCAGCGTCTACACGGACCGCGTTCGAGGTGTTTGAGGGTGTGCACGATGATGAGCTTGCGATGTTGATGGGCGATGAAGACTTAATTTGATGATACCTCGGGGAGAGTTGAGGACTTTTAGCCCTCGAACGCAGAACCGCGAATCCCTTTCAGGGATTTGTAATTAAGATTCAATACGAATTTCGGCAAATAGCGCACCGCAACATCTGGATTTGGAAACCGGGAATGCAACTCGGCACCAACCCAAGTTGATATGTCATTTTGTCATCGGATGATAAGAACAAGCTGATTAGCAACGAGGCATTGGACGTGCTACTTGATCATCGACCAGAAGTGTTCGAGGAACGTGGTAAGGGGTGGAAGAAGGACCAGGGGCAAGGATCCGAGGCTAGTGCCCTCCGCACACCAACGTCTACACGGACCGCGTACGGGGTGTTTGAGGGTGTGCATGATGATGGGGCAGCTGGGCTTGCGATGTTGATGATGAAGACTTAATTTGATGATACCTCGCGGAGTGGATGAGTAGTCAAGTGCGCTCCACCGGACTCAACGCTAGCAATTGAACTTGACACGCCGTCAGCGGGATAATTACTGACTCCTGATTAAGTTCAGACTGAATGAACTTGCTAGGAATTCAACTGCGGATCATCCGCAATCCGTCAGAACCTCATCTGAAGATACAGATGCGCCTCTGAAACCTCACACAGCCGCGGATCGTCATCTGATCCGTGTCCGAGCGCTCGGCCAACCTACTATGGTTACAGTGGCCGTGCTTCCGATTTGACTTATCGTCCTGGATCTCTCAGATAAAGGAGACTAGGCCACAAGGTGGGCTCTCCCCGTCTCCAATTGATTGCCATGGAGCTGGAAACAAATCACGCCCCCGAAACCTTGGGTGCGTTGCTTGACAATAACTTGGGCGCGGTGCTTGTTGGCGTTATAGTCTCGGCTGCGTAAGGATCCCTTCATTAGAGTGCCTCGTTCCTGCTCGCTTAGTTCGGTAACTCCCTCAGATTATTCGGAATAGTGAGCACGCATGGCTTAACATCTTTAACTAGTCTCAATGCGTAATAAACACTTTTGAACAGTTGACAACGCAATGTCATTATTATGCACTTCGCTTCAAGCAGGATCCTACCTGGCTTAAATGCATGGTGACGGCACTTTGGTACGACCCGCCCACCATTGACAGATTTTACCAACACTCACCGATCTTTTCCCTCAAGGATCATCGACGGTATGCACCAGATTGCAGTCAGCGTAGTTATTGTCCAATACTGTGTAAGGGTTGATGCTTGCACTGCCAGTCTTGCTTCGTGTGCATACTTAGCATCTCCCTCTCTTTGAAGGTGCACCACTATGGTGACATTGAATATGTTCTTCAGATCCCTTGGTGAGCCGTGCCGCGGGCAGTTTCCATCGCGTGGCTAATTGTCTGGTTTCAAGGTCCGTCTCGGTATGTCCAATTTTAGATTTGACGATCTCGAAGGATGGACAGTTGAACTCGGCATTTATGGGTCATTCTAGTTTTTCCTCATGCTAGAGGTTAGAGGGTATCTCAATTCTGTGACATTGCCTTACATGTGCTGAGATATTGTCGTAGCCACTGCTAGGATTTATAGTCCAAATGTATGTGCCTGCACTCTCGCAGTAAAAGACTTGAATTCATCGTGTTCGATCTGTGCAGGTACTTTACACGTCGTTTGTATTACCGTTAGTCTGTCATATTTGTCGTCGGTTGAACCACCTTGGGACACTTGGACTCACGCAGTCAACCGGAAGCTTTGGCCCGTGGCCGCCTTTACTACGACACTTTCTATCATCGGCTTTGGTACGATGAGGAACCCATTTGAAAAAGCATATTCTTAGCGAATTTCTCCTTATTTGAATAGCTCTGGGAGAGGGTAAGGCAGGTCTGTCATCTTCACTACTGCACGGCTGACATATAGACCTTCCAGCCTGCGCCGTCCTCTCGTTCGTAGTGCCGATTCCCCTTCCTGATCAGTCTGAATCTATGACATGCTCGAATAGGTTCATCTACAGCCCTGCTGAGTACAAAGATCTCACGGTCCGTTGTGGCCTCCCGAGCGACTGGCGCACCCCCTGCTGAATTTTTGCGAGTAGTGGCTTGTCACCCTATCGCTTGTAACAAGTAGTGTGTGTGATATCGCAGTCGCAATCCCTGTGGCTTGGACACTGTACACCTCACGTACAGAATTCAAGCAGTGTGTCATCTCTTTTCGACTTCCACTGACACCTCTTACTGACCCCGTGAGGGATTGGTGATATCCAGGACGAATGCTCTCCTCACGAGGCTAATTCTGTGGACTGTAACTAGCGGCGCTTTGCCGGCGTACGTGTCGTCCTCCACAATACCTTTGGTAATTCACTAATTAAATCCTCGCCTTTACTCAGCTTTTTCGCCCTGCTGCAAGCTGTCATGGTTCGTTGACCTGGTTTCCTACGTAACTGGGCTTCTCACACCGTATGCCCGCAGTTCATTGTAAAATTTGAGAGTCTAATTCACCTAGCAGCCAATATTGGTGCGCCCCCCCGTCATTGAAGTCGGACTTCTCTGATTAATTGTTGGAATACAGTACTCGCTAAATTGTACGGGTGAGCATGGCCAAAGACCGTAATCCCCGGGTAATTGTCTTTACTCCACCGTATTTGGAACTAGCAACATGTTACTTGCTTTGTGAGATGTTCCCTTGTACTTTCCTTCAGATAAATCTCTAACTGTGAGAACACCGTTTTAACAGCTTGAATCGGCGGGGCACTCTCACTAAGGGCCAACAAGGTGCCCTCCACTTCTCAGATAACATAGCACTGTCACACATGGGCTTGCGAAGGAACCATGGTCACGTATCATCTAGCAAACCCGGACCCCCCCCCTTCTATCGTTGAAGAAAAATGTTGTTTTTTTTTCCTTTTTGTTTTTTTTTCTTTTTTCCCTTTGAGTCTGTTGCTTCTACCTCCATCTTTGCTCACTTGATGATGCATTTGAATTAATTCAGCTGCCGGCCTCAAAGAAGGATGGGCTCCGTCGGATTCAGATCACTGTGACCACTCACTAATACTAGAAGGGTATAAGGAGGGGCTACTTAGATAACTAGACATGCGGTTGAAAAAATAGAAGGCAGGACAGGGGTCAGACGCTGAGGGGGATGGCCTGTTTTCGGAGAAAATCCGACTCATGTAAAGTTTTAAAAAGTATCTGTATGAGAATATAATTTTAGAGTCCATCTAAACCCATCTTGCCAACAATGACCCCTCTTATGATTCGTGAATCGCAGCTCATGGTCAAACGGATGCCTGGGGTTTCCAAACATTCTGCCAGGGGAAATGCACACAGAAGGAACTGGGCAAATCCAGGAGACCGCTGGTTCTGGGGGACAACAAAATAACCATTCTCCTTAGTTGGCTTCAGGAATGCCACAGCTTTTACGTGTGTTTTGCTGAACAAATGCTACTCATGCCTCTGTGGCAGTTGAACAAGTTTCTTCAGGCTTAATTAAACACATCCATTGGATATCATTAGGTCATGAATAGCTGGCATGCCAGAATACATATAGAAGATAGAAGGCTTGGAGAAACCACAGACCCTATTTGGTGCTGTGTGGCACCCAAATTACGAATGTCCGCCTATTACGACCCGTGACAAGGGCTGACCTCTCCTATTCATCATATTAGCCAATATATAACTGGATATCTGAGAGTCTACGGCTCAGATATCGAATTGACTCCATTCCAACAAGCCATATGCGTGCAGATTTTATTCTAGTCCTTCTGTTCTCCCTAATGTCCAAAAACTTAGGTCCCAGAATACTGTAGCGTTACGACCGTAAGCCCCAGTCGCAGGTCGCCGGGCCTCCGGAGCAAGGCTTAGAGGGGTCATAGGCCACAGAAACCTGTGTGGCTTAGGAGGTCACACCCATCCAGGCCGCTCTGCTGCCTGGCGGTGTGACACTGTGACCTAGGGCTTAACAATAACTGGTCACATGTCACAAGGACACTTCGTCCTACCAGTGTCCTACCGCCCTGCTTATGTAACACTCAAAGCCACTTCGGCTCGGCAGAGATCGGGCAAACTGTCTCCTTGGCACTCCACTCCTTCGAGTTTTTTTCAAAGTCCTGTAGTGCCTACCTCGCCGTTGTCACTGTCTGGATGGAGACCCCTAACACTGTCAATGAAACACCTACATTCCACTCAGAGGAAAGAGTCCCAAGACTTCAGAGCCCTTTCCCAATAATGCCGAGCATGACTCTCGTCGCGGACACATCCTGCCCGCCCCCACACTCCCCGATAAGGCGGCGGGAGTACCTCCCTGACGCTCGCAGGATTTAATTCGTTTCTCCTTGAGGAACTCGACCTCGATCTGGCCTCGATCCCCCCACATGCTTTTGTTTCATGACCGTGAGTTCTGCATTTATGCATTGATATGAATAGGGTGGTATGTACTCACCATGATATCACCTAAGGGATATGTTCGGCGGGACATTCCAACAACCACAAGTGTCCAGTATTAATTCTTCCGCTTTTTACAGATCGATGCCATGTCCTTCGCGGCCTGTTTTATATGATGCGCCTCTCAAACAGGTATACACTCCAACTTCCCCAATAATTTTCTACCCAATTCACCCCGAATCCTCCATTATTGCAGGAAATACGATCCAACTCTCGCTCGCCATAGCCAGGCTCTTCTCAGGCGATCAACGCGGCCGAGGTTTCCAAATGCCAGACCGTCAGGTGCTCGTCTCCCTCTCGTCTTTCCTCGGTGGTTGGGTCGAATTGGGACAAACTCGGGAGTAAGACGCGCCGGGCGCTTGTACTTGGCCCCCTCGCACAAGCCGCCCTGACGCTCGCCGCGTGCCTCTCGGCACAGTACTTGCACCAGAGTGGGTTCGCCGGGACGAGGGCAGACCCAAGGTGGACGATACCCTCGGCTTTTTGGCATTGGCCTTTTCAAGCGCTAGTATGGGATTGCAAGGTTATCAAGGCACCAGGCTTGGCTCGCAGTTTGCGACGTACGCCCAAATGTTCCGAGTCATTCATTTATTTCGGGATGTTGACGACCTTGTCTCTATTCGTACCATAGCACGGTCGTGCTGACGACGATATGGGTAAATATGACTCCAATTCACCTCGTGCTGTCAATCACCCAAAAAATGCTTTATCTTCCATACCTAGGTAAACTCGTGACAGATCCAAAACCACCCTACGTGAGGGCGATACACAAGCCTCAGGACTACAAGATACTCGCATCTTCGGCTTATCTATCGGGGGCCTGACTGGACGAGCCTTAGCCAACACCATAGGGCCCGCCGCGACCCTCGGACTCGGGGCAGGCTTGAGACTGCTTATCGCTCTGAGCTGGCTGACGATCCCGAAAGCAAAGCAGGTCACGTAAAATGATGCATCTGTATAATCCATGTCAACAGTACTTGTTAGAGAATAGGGAGGATTTTGGTGTAGATAAGGCCAGCGATAGAGGCCTACATGCGCGATAGAGATACATTACTGTCTTAACTGTAATCGTCTCCCCTCGGGGCGTCATCGAAATTGATTATTCTTGACAGCCCTCGCACAAACCGTCTACCCCAACAACGCAAGATTTGAGGCAACACGGATAGACAGACTACTTGTCACATACGAATAGTCGACAAACCATGTAACAAACGGACAAACACTCATCGCAAGAGGGTAGCAAAGAATGAATGGAGGGGGTGAAGGAAAGACGAGATCCAGCCGCGGCATCGAAATGCAATACAGACGACACTTCGGAGGAGAGACAAATCAACAAAACAAACATGCCAGATCACTGGGCATAGTCACCCTCCCGGACTGAGGGGACATGCCCATCTGAAACACCTATACCACAGAAGATTGGGTAGATGCATGAGAAGATACAAGCAGAAATTTTTCGAAAAGAGAATGACAGAATGTCGGAGCTGTAAAACATTTTTAAATAATCAGCAAGTTTATCCCGCGTTTAAATGTCCGACTGTGGGCAGTTTTATCAATAACTGCAACGCGACGATGGCATTAGAACAATTAACGGAGGATTCATACGCCAACGAGGACTCACTCATTGACACATGGTTTCCACATAAGAGGGATTTCACAACCTCAAGCACCAACAGGGCCAGAGTGCATGTTGTCGAAGTCAATATGTGAGCTACTCATTCGCGAGCTGGTTCTCTCCGATCCCTGATCATTCGGACTGGGCGGTACCAAAGTCGATGGTGAGGGTCCAACGCCCGATTTGTCCAAGCACTCGAGAGGAACGACGCCTGCCGCACCATCCGGATCACCAACGCGCTCGCAGTATGCCCAACCGTCGTCATATTCCTTAATGACCCGCACCATATCACCCACAGACACTCGGAGTTCGTCCAACAACGAGGGTATGTATGTACAGATCACTGGGTACGCATTTTGCGTAATGGGGAGTGGCGCCCTAATGGTTTCGGCCGGATTCCCAGGCGATGAGGCTCGTGTCACTGACACTGGCATGGGAACAGGCAAAACTGCCGGTGCTGGGGGCTCGGGGTACGTAGGAGAGATTGGTGAACTGGTTGTCGGCTTCGCATCGTCCAAGTTTTGTGATACACGCGAGTAAGGGAGATTATATATAGGTGAGAGAGGGCGGAAGGATGGAGGTACGGAACTAAAGGTGTAATCTTGATCTCTAGGGATCGAATACAATAATATGGGGCCGGATTCCGGGCGAAGTTGTGGACCTCCATGTACAGTGGCAGAGGAAGGATACGCCAGCGTAGGGTTTTCTTGGCCACTGGGATACGTAGTTTGAGGCAAGTTGTGCGATAATGAATTGGGGGTAGACGGAGGGAGGGGGAACGCAGAAGTCTCGGAGTATGGAGTAAATTCTTCTTCGTCCTCTTTGGGAACAGGTGGGAGTGGAAGGTCTTTCGCCATGTGATCGCCCTTTTCACCTCTATCCTTCTTTTGTCCATCGGTCATTCCAGCAGGAATGTATGTCGGCAGAGATCCCGTCGTCTCGATGTCTGGCTTATTCGCACGGTACGAGGGACCTTCCAGCCAGACACCACTCTGAGCACGCCATTTACGCTGCTCATGCCGTCTATACCATACCAAAAAGCCCAGGCCAAGAACTGCAACTACTGCGAGCACCACCATTACAGCGATAACGGCGTGTGATGTGCCCTTCGATGCATTTCTGGGGGGATTGGCTGGGATAGAGTGGGTTGGAGATGGAACGGGAGTTGACGGGGTTGAGTACACACGTGGAGGTCTAGGGGTGATAATAGACCTGCTGGAAAGTGTCGAGGCGCTCGTGGGCACCACAACAGGCTTAGAGCTCGAAGTCGGGATCGAAGATGGTGTCGAGATAGAGGTGGAAGAAGCGGAAGAAGTAGTCGAAGGAGTTTGATGGGCACCAACAGAAAGGATTGAAATATTTGATTCCAAAGCGACAGACTGCACAGACAAGAGAGACAGGATCTCGGCCATAATAGGGACACATGGAACGAGGAGAGACAGTGATGGGGGGTACGGCACCCCAAGGAACGAGGGAAAGAGCGTGACGAGAGAAACAGCCTGCATGTATTATTGTGATTCGGTCAGTGAACACAGATGTCCCAGACAAGGCACACATACCTAGGTCTTGGGACGGATCGAAATGCAGCAACTTCTCGGGCAATAGCCTCCACGATAGCAGATCCCAGCGTTTTCGCCGTTGTGGCTAGCTACCCCCCGAAGGTACGTCGGATCGAGGACGATCGTCAGGGGCGTCTATCAGTGCCGGGGTGGGCACCAGAACAGACGCGAGGACATCGGGTGATAAAGTCGGAGTACGCGTCGGCGAAGGTGTTCGTGGCCGTGTTGTATGTTCCGGCCGTGAGAATATAGGACAGCTGGGAGACAGAGACACGTCTGACGCTGTATGGATGTGCATTAGCTTCTGTGGATGGCTGTCCGCAACAGTGAACTGGCACACCTCGTCGGTGTTTAGAAGCAGCGCCGTTGTCCTTTGATTGTCATTGTTGTCTTTGCAGAGGTGATGCGGGCGAGAGGAACACGGAGTCCGAGTGCAGCCATGAAAAAGAAGAGAAACGTGGTCCAGTGCGTGCTGTTAGGGTCTTGAGGTGGTTAGGAGAATGTTTACATCCCTTTATAACATCCAGATACATACTCCACGCACCGGACATGGAATCGGTAGAGGCTGTGCCCATCATTAAAGATTCACCACTTCTGCGAGCTATCAAAATAACGCTAACTCCTCATCAACGCTGTCACTTGGCACATTCTGTCCATAACGTCGGGCTAGAGCCACCCTGGTTTACATCATGTCAATGGAGCCCAGCTCGACACGACATCCTCCGGGCAGGACGACCTTGAAACGACGCCTCTTCCCGTTCTGTGGGTGCGCAACCTATTCCGAAGCTCTGAGGACACAATCGACGGTTCTGACGCAGTGTGGATCTACTTGAGTCAATCTTGTCAATTTTTGATTTCTCGGCCGTAAAGTGTTAGAGTACAGTATAGTACTAAGGCAAAGGCAATATATTGATGCAAGGCCCCACACGACAAATTGACTGCCCCGAGACCACCTTGCCACGATGCCCCAGGATGCCCGCCTTGCGCGACCTCGGGTCCCGGGCCGGTCCGGTGGGTCGTGTAAGATAATCACGCTCCATGTGCGTGCAACACAAAGAGTTCCAATTTAGATGATCCTGTGTCCCCCAGAACATGGTCGACTCCCAACCCGCACATATATATTTACAATGTACGGCATAGCCTAATCCCGTATCCCAGATACGTCGGCGACAACTGTTATCGCCCTCACGTATAGATGGGGTGAGGTACCATCTTCCATTTGACACCCATCCTGATGACACGAGTCGTATGGAGGCGAAGCGGATGATATCAACCAGCCATCACTTTTCACAATGGCATTAGTTCCTGAAGAGTCCATAGGGGCGATGAACGCCCCCCGAAAAGAGATCCAATAAGGGGTGTTGATTCCTTGTCCCACGCTCCCGTTCATAGGAAATCGTCCTAGAGGTACTGTAGTGGTCCCATTGCCTCCATTACCTTCTGCCGAAAATAACTCGTGTGATCGGCGAATGGAACGCAAAAGGATAGGTCAGACTGAAAGATTTCATGGGCGATGAATTGGCAGATGAGAGTGGCAAGATGGTCTCTTTGGTGCTCAGCAGGGGGCGCGTCGAGAGAACCGTAGCTATGATTATTCTGACCCACGGATGTCACATTGCTTTACGGGATAACTTAGTGAATTGTCGTCACAGAGCATGTAACTGACACGGTCAGTGTGGAGGCATGGGTGCCATGGGAACGAGGGCGACGGCGGAATATGCCGGGCAGGCACCATTCCAAGGGCCAACGCATACTCGCTACAAATCTTAGAGCCCATCTCTCCGCTCACATCAGTGTGATATACCGATTGAGCGCTGCCTCGTATATCCAACCTTGCATTTGACGAGGGAACCGTTCCAGCCGATCTTTCCGAGGGGGGCCCACCCTTGTTGACTACGATGCAACACCATATCTCTATCAGTGAATTGTTTTTCAATCTCTCCTCCCCGTCCTCATCCTCACCCGTCCTTTTCCTCAGCTACTGGTCCCGGGGGTCATGGGATAGGCGGAGGCACTGGCGGTCGTGCAGGAGATGTCCATTTCCACGACGGTAATAGTCAATCCATCCCTCCCTTGGAGTCCTTGTCTATAATCAATGTTCTTCTAGATAGGACTTCCCTTTTAATGGCTCTTCCTCGTGCTCTATATGCGGGCCACGACTCTGTTCGCGAGGACGCTCCATCGTCATGTCTCGAGGGCACACGTGTTGATGTCCTGAAGGAAATTCTGACGTGGTCAGAGAGCGCGAACGGTGAAACGCCACCTATATACTGGCTCAACGGACTCGCTGGCATCGGGAAATCCACTATCGCGAAAACCGTGGCCCGCCAAGCGCAAGAGAAAGGCATGCTAGGCGCCACTTTCTTCTTTTCTCGGAGCGACAAACCTTTACGGGATCCCCGCCTCGTACTACCGACCCTCGCTTTCCAACTCGCCCATTCGGACAATACATTCATGGAGGTCATCGTGGATGCCCTAAAACAAGATCCGGGAGTCGGGGAAAGGGTGCTGTTGTCTCAGCTTCAGGGATTAATCCTGACCCCCCTACTGACTATCAATCCCCGTCGGAGCCCAATAATTTTCATCCTTGATGCCCTCGACGAGTGCGAGGAAAAGGGTGCGGCTGAACTTTTGCAACTTATGTTTGCACACATCGCCCGAATACCTTTCCTGCGGATCTTAATCACAAGCCGTCCACAACCTCACTTATCGTCGGTGTTTAACAAAGCCCCGAACCTCATGAAGACGATTCTTCACGATATCGACGCATCGGTCGTTGAGCAAGACATCCGCTTGTACATCTCGACCGAATTGGCCAAAATTCCAGGGAAACTTGATCTTGAGATGCCTACTGATTGGGCGACGGAGGTGGAGCAGAACACCTTGATAGAGAAGTCCGGAAAGTTATTCATCTATGCAGCGACAGCGATCCGCTTCATTGGGGACGATCGTGTGCGAGATCCTGAAACACATCTAAGGCTTATACTTCATGCACAGTCCCTCCGAGAAGCCGGGGCGACACCGTATTCGCAGCTGGACAACCTATACATGGAAGTGCTTCGCAACTCGCTTTCTCCGTCGAATCGTCGAGAGATCCTGAAGCGGTTTCAAATTGTCGTGGGGAGCATCGCGCTATTGCGCGAGCCCCTCCCACTTCATTCGTTGGCTAACTTTGTCGAGTACGGAAGGCACATCGTTGAGGGTAGTCTACTTCATCTTCACTCAGTCATCGTCCCCCCCTCCGATATTCGCGAGGCCCCTCGTATCTACCACCCTTCATTCCTCGAGTTTATTACCGATCCTTCGCGATGCTCCATGCCAGAGTTCGTGATCGTTGCCGTGCCAGAGCAGGAACTACGTCATGCTATTCGATGCTTCGAACTCATGGCGAAACATCTAAAGCGGGATGTTGCTGGGATCTCGGATCCGTCGCTGCTGAACAGGGATGTCGAAGGTTTTAAGAAGAAAGTGAGGGCGGCGTTATCATCGGAGGTTCAGTATGCATGCCGGTATTGGGCATCCCATCTATCGCACGTGGAGGTTGGGGAGGCGAGAATAATGGAGGCACTGGAGGCGTTCACGATGCGGTCTATTTTATGGTGGTTCGAAGCAATGAGTTTGCTTGGGAGTGTCTCGAATGCTGTAAGCTTGATCGAAGAGGCGCACCGCTGGGCGGTATGTGTATTCCCCCTTGATCTCCAGTGCAGTGACTGAGTGGGGAGTGATTGTGATGATAGAATATTTCGAAAAGCAAGGCGATTGTTGTAACAATCCTGTCCGACTCGCGTCGATTCATTCTTGCGCATGGGGAAGTGATAAGAGCAAGTGCACTGCATGTGTATCACTCTGCACTGCCTTTCACACCACATGACACTGCGCTGTATAAACATTATTGTGGAAATGGAAAGGATTTTGTTAAGGTTCTCCAAGGTGTTGAGTCTGAATGGCCACAGAACTTGAGTAGTTTACGTGGCCATTCTGATTGGGTGACAACCATTGCATTTTCACCAGATGGATTGCGCCTGGCATCAGCCTCTAAAGATGGCACTGTACAATTGTGGGCTCCCATATCTGCTACATCCATTGTAAAGCTGAAAGCCCACTCTGGTCCGGTTTGGGCCATTGCATTTTCACCTGATGGGTTGTTCCTGGCATCAGGCTTCAGGAATAATGTACGATTGTGGGATCCCATATCTGGTGCATCCATTGCAAAGCTCAAAGGCCATTCTCATGCAGTTACCACTGTTGCATTTTCACCTGATGGATTGCGCCTGGCATCAGGCTCCCTGGATCATTCTGTGCAATTGTGGAATCCCACATCTGGTGTGTCCATTGCAAAACTGGATGGCCATTCTGGTCCAGTTAGGATGGTTGCATTTTCACCAGATGGACTGTACTTAGCATCAGGCTCTGATGATCATACTGTGCAATTATGGGGTCCCATATCCACTCCATCCCTCAGAACACTGAAGGGCCATTCTGATGTGGTTAATGCCATTGCATTTTCACCCAATGGATGGTTGGCATCAGGCTCTCATGATCATACTGTACAGTTGTGGGATCCCATATCTGGTGCATCCATTGCAAAGCTCAAAGGCCATTCTGATGTGGTTACCACTGTTGCATTTTCACCTGATGGATTGCACCTGGCATCAGGCTCTAAAGATTATACTATACAATTGTGGGATCCCATTTCTGGTGTATCCATTACAAAACTGGAAGGTGATTCTGGTTCTGTTGATGCCTTGGCATTCTCACCCAATGGATTGTGCCTAGCATCAGGCACTGAAGATGGTGCCCTACAATTGTGGGATCCCATATCTGGTGCATCCATTGCAACACTGGAAGGCCATTCTGATCTAGTTCACACCATTGCATTTTCACCTGATGGGGTGCACTTGGCATCAGGGTCTCAGGACTGTGCTGTACGATTGTGGAATCCTGTATCCAGCACACCCCTCACAGAACCTCAAGGCCAATCTGATTGGGTGACAAGCATTGCATTTTCACCTGATGGATTGTACCTGGCATCAGGTAGTCTAAGTGCTACTGTATGGTTGTGGAATCCCATATCTGGTGCATCCATTGCAGCACTGGAAGGCCATTCTGGTGCAGTTGTGACTCTTGCATTTTCACCTAATGGATGGTGCCTGGCATCAGGCTCTGATGATCATACTGTGCAATTGTGGCATCTCATATCTGGCACATCCATGGCAAAACTGGAAGGCCATTCTGGTGAAGTTACAAGTCTTGCATTTTCACCTGATGGATTGTGTCTGGCATCAGGCTCTGCTGATCATACTGTGCGATTGTGGGATCCCAGATCTGGCACATCCATGGCAAAACTGGAAGGCCATTCTAATAAAGTTACAAGTCTTGCATTTTCACCCAATGGATGGTGCCTGGCATCAGGCTCTAGGGATCACACTGTACAATTGTGGGATTCCATATCTGCTGCATCCATTGAAAAACTGGAAGGCCATTCTAGCTGGGTTACTACCATTGCATTTTCACCTGATGGATTGTGCCTGGCATCAGGCTCATCTGATGATACTGTGCAATTGTGGGATCCCATATCTGGCACATCCAGTGCAAAACTGGAAGGCCATTCTTACACAGTTCGCAACCTCCAATTTTCTTTTGATGCTTGTACTTTGGTTTCAAACTCAAAGATGGAGACCTTCATTTGGGATTTGGCTTCCCAACCCCCCCATAATATAGCCTCCATATTATCCCTACCAACCCCTGCACACTTTGTGGGCATGACTCCACCCATTTGGTCTCTTGAAGGCCAGTGGATACAAGGGATACAGCAAGAAGATGGCTATGCTAGAAAAATATGTTACATCCCACCACATCACATCCTCACAACCAACATTGTTGCTTCAAGCCAACCAACATACTCTCAGCTTGCAGTTGGATGTGGTGATGGTCATGTGATCATTCTTGTGGTTCCACATCATCTGTTTCTTCAGCATGACATTGAAGACCCAGTTGATACTTCACTGATACCTACTGTTGTGACTCCAGGCTGGCTAGACACTTCTGGGGACCTTAAAAGGTATGTCATTTTGAGGTTCCTATACTGTGTAGTAGGCTTATTATCAGTTTGATATCAAATAATGATCAAGTGGCCATTTCATAGTGAGAAAACGTGGGTTTTGATGCCAATATGAGGGATTCCTACCCAAATCATAATTATCTGGATCTATTTTTAATTATATAATACCCAAATGTGGAGGGTACACCAAGTATCCAATGTGTACCTAAGTCATCCAGCCCAATTGAATCCCATGACCAGAGGGGGATAGCCAAAATGGGTAAAGGGACCCTCAGAGGACCCTGCTGACCAAACAAAACCCAGACTTCCAAATAAGGTTAAACCTTGAACAAGCAATTAACATGTATGAGTATATTTTTAACTCTGGAAATTCCAGAAAAATTGCCACAAAGGACCTGTTGAACAGATCAGGCTGAAATCATGCACAGATTGTGATATATTGGAGTAATGACCATATCAAAAATCAGCACATTACAATCCACAGATCTTGTGCAATAAGGGGGGGGGGAACTTTGGATGTTGAAAACTAATTTACTCAGGTGAAGGGGGGGCTATAGCCTCCACATTTTGCACATGTAATGGTCATATATGACAGTAATTAGGTCCTGAAAATCAGCCTGGTCTGATTACCTTTAGATATGGAACAAGCTGAGTGGCCCAAATATAGAATCAGGTTTTCTGTGACATGGGAACCATAATCAATTGGTTACATTGTAAGCAGGAAATGAAGGGGAGAATCCAGCTACAGTCCACAATATGGAAATGAGGACAAAAGGAGGGGATCATGGGGTCAATCTGAATCTTCAGGTCCATGGAAAGGGGTGGTCTTTGGATGGGGGAATTGTACTGCCTGGATAGAGACTATCCTAACAGTGAATGAAGGGCACCTTGGACAGCCATAAGTCTGGGCCTTCTTAGATACCAAATCCCAGACATGTTTTGGTACCTAACTAGATACTTGAGGCTATTGGGCCCAGTAGGCCCAATGGGACCCCAGAACTTGCATTTAAGATATTTCCAGTTCTCTCTATTTAGTATAGGTACTGGGTGCTAACCAAATTAACCAAAGCATATTAACTAACTTAGCCAAAGTATGATATGGAAATCAACAGTTTATTGATAAGGAGGTCCTGAGATCCTTAACCAAATTAACCAAAGTATAGTAACTAACTTAGCCAAAATATAATATGGAAATCAATGGCAGTGTATTGATATGGAGGCCAACTTGTAGTAGAGTCATGGAATAAGTGTAATATAGGGCTATATTACTTAGGTATATGTATACATGTTCCTTGTTTCCTTGTAAATCATGTAATAGTGTGGCCATGAGGATTCTAAGTCCAATTCATGGTGGAAACAAATGGATTCTTTTTGCCTGGACTTTGTTGCTCACACATGAGCCATGAAACCTGCCTATTACACAGCCACTATGGCAAGCCATGTAACAAGCTAAGCTATGTGAGACATGCAACCCACCACTACAGACCATGGCTTAAGTTGGATATGGGAGAGTCACATATGAGCACAACTCTAGAAGATAAGTACATGTCATTCATGTACTACACTAACCCCCTTATTCCTCTCCATTGATAGCAGCTGTGCCCCTTGGCCAGCTACTAACACATCCCTTCCCTAATCCCTTCCTCTCCTCCTGCTTCTCCCAAGTCTGAGGTGAAGCCAGTGTTTAGCCTCATTCATGGGAAGCCAGTGCTTAGAACAGTTGGATTACTCTTCTCCTTCTGTTTACAGGACTATCAAATCTGCCTCATCTAATGATTGCAAATACCATAGTCCTTCAAAGTATTTATATACAAAAAATTGCTGTACTTTGGAGTGCATACTCCATGCTCCACTGACTATGCCAACTGCACTGGCTATGCTAGCTGCACCTCTGATGTTTCTGGAATGTTCCAGATAATTTCCTTATCAGGATGTATTCCCTCCAATAGTGTTGGGGGTTGTTTGTGGTACAAGCAAGCAATTATGTAATTGGGTCAAGCATGAGGGGTAGCCCCTTAATATAATTGACAAGTGAGTTTGCAGTGTGAGGATTACATAATGTTGCAGAAGACAAGTACACTAGAGAGAGTGGAGCAGTATAGAAGAAGGGTTGGGAGCTCCAATGACTGTCAAATCAAAATCTGGTTCAGCCAGTGTGTAGATGGGAGACTGTATTTCTGTTGTTATTCATTGGGTTGGTTTGTTTCAATGGTTGATCACTCTCTGCAAGATGTGTATGGTGTTCAGTGGAGAATAGGATGTGATATGGACTAGCTGTAGTCAATGATATATCATCTGGGATGCTTATAGAAAGGCTTATACATTCATGTTGTATTGGTTTGTTTACTGATATTTATGTGTTCTTGTTTATGTCCTCCTGGTCAAAATGCAGATATCTGTGGATTATAGACTGGTCAGTGCTTGGTTAGTCTTGTTAGTATGCTTCTTTCTTCTTTCTTCAAAACCTGACTTGTATTTTGTTTTGCTTACTTTTCCTTGGATGTCCAGCAACTCTAACCTTAGGTCCTGCAACTATCCTTGGCTTTAGTGATTCATGTAGAGGGTTTCCAGTGGCTTTGTCTCAACAACCTTGAAGATGACTTGGCAGCTTTTAGATAGACTGTTGTTTAGAGGCAAGCAGAAAAGTTGACAGTGGTTGACAGTGGTTGATTTCCAGAGTGAGATGGGGGGATACAGGAAAATCTACCAGCTTTTATACCTTTCTGAAGGTGGCTGTGTTTAAAGAAAATGACTCCCTCATAGGTGAGTCATATGTGAGTCATAGGTGAGAACAAAAGAAAAAATGAAGATGTGAGTCATATGTGAGTCATGCATAAAGTGGTTGCCAGATGGGCAAGTCATTCATAAGTGGTTGCAAAGTAGGTGAGTCATTCATAAAGAGAACAAAAGAAATCATAGGGGTGGTGATGTCACCAATTTGCTGAGCATGTGGAGTGATAGGAGCATGAGGTCACTGATCTTGTGGAGCATCTGGGAAGTGAAATTAAAGGATATCTCTGGGTTTTGGAGATTAATTTGAGCATAGTCCAATGGTTAAGGTGTTTTTGTTACTGGTTGATAATGGGAACAAGTGCATGGGGTGGGATTCAATGCAGAGACAGCAGTTTGTATCCATTGTTGGAGGGATAAACCCCCATTGCATAGAATTCACATTATCACCCAACTGCCTCCTCAAATGAATCCAATATATTCAATTCCACTTCCTCCATGTCTCATTATTCCTTTTATCAAATGGCACAGATTCCCCTCTTTCAAAAACTGTGGCCCACTTGCTTTTCCTTCACCTTGTATACAAGACATTTGTTTGTCCATATCTGGGTCTTCAACAGACCACTTGTGTTTGTGTTTATCTCAGGTCCAGCCAATTGTGACCATGGCAATTGTTAAGGGTCATTCGGGGTGTGATTAGGTAATCAGGCTGAGTAGAGACAGGAAGCCCTTAATATATCTGACAAGTGGATTTGTGAAGTGAATGATTATGTAATGTTGTGGAAGATGAGAACACAGAGAGTGGAGTGAAAGAACTGAATTCCCAAGAGACTTAAGACAAGAGAGAATGAATGAAGAAGAGAGTCAGGTACAGACATATATTCTTGATCTTTCTAAGGAGCTAGAGTACTGGAGATAGCTACTTATATAGAGGTCAAGGACAATAAGGGAGGAAGTACAATAAGGCAAGGGGATGAGGTCATGTGATGGGGTTATGTAAGAGGTTGCAAGTACAACTTGTAACAGCAATTCAACTTGCCCTCTTCATTGATGCTCAATCCATCGTACTGTGCCCATTGCCTTAAGGGAAGTACATGAGTCCCAATTACATAATCATTATTGCCTAATCCTTTGGATCCAACTCATGGACTAGTCACATGTTAAATAGGGGCTATTGCAACACTCTCAAGGAGTAAATATAAAATATCTCCCTCAGTTTTGTTCAGATCAACTCAAAAAAATGGCTTCTGGAAAGCTATAATCAATACCTATCCAATGATACCAAAAACGTGCTTATCGGATGCAAAATGCACCCTCCAGGTTGATTTTACCATGTGTTCCACTCTATCCTTTAGTATTGTGTAAATATCTCCACCAGTTTTGATCCAATTTGTTAGCAACAACCACCCCTGGAAAGAGGCTAAAAATTTTCATCCAAGGATACCAAGGGAAAAACAAGCAGATTAGAAATAGGGTTTCTGGAATTTAGTCACCCTGTGTCTCATTTCATCTTTACCTCTGCTTTTCTGATTACTAAAGGCAATTATGATTTCAGCACCCTATGTCTGATAGAGGGTACATCTAGGGAGACCAGTTCCATTTTTCCCAAAGGGATTTTGTTCAGCAGGAGAGGAGGAATAGCTTGGTTAAGCCATATTCCCCTATTCTGACTTGATATTTGAATATCTCCTTCAGTTTTGAAGCTTTTGACTTGATCTCTTTCTCATCATTTTCACCTTAACTCCACCTTTCTTCTGGTTACCATAGCATTTTTCTGTGATGTATATAAAGTGCAGGAGATGAAAATTTCCATTGTCTTTCCCCTCACCCCCAGTTTTAAAGGCTTGAGAAACTGCCACTGGTCCAAGGGTAAACTCCACAACACAACCACTACTTATCATGCTTTTGATCAGTTCTCAAGAGGAGGACTTAGGGTGTGATCTGATTCCTTTATTCACTGTTTAGATAGACTCTATCAAAGCAGTACACTGCCCCCATCCAAAGGCTGCTCCTTTCTAAGGACCTGAACACTTGGATTGATCCCATAATCCCCTCTCTTCATTCTTGATTCCATATCATGGACTGTGGCTGGATTCAACCCCTGTTTCCCACTTACACCATGATAGGCATTCTTGGTACCATTCAATGAGGATATTTAACAGCTTTCTGAGTGCAGTGGTTCCAAGCAGATTGGATGTGAACTGATGGAGAAATTTGTAAAATACTGGTGGGAGTTGATTTTGACAGTAATATTGTTGTGGAGAGTGCAGTTTTGATCTGTTCTTGGCATTCTCAGTACTGTTCAATGCAGATTTTCAACAGCTTTCTAGATGTGGCAATTCCAAGCAGATTGGATGCAAACTGATGAAGAAATTCATTAAATACTGGAATGTTTGGATTTTGATAGTAAAATCAGTCTGGAGAGTGCAGTTTTGGTCCATTCAACTTGTGTCTGGCACTGTTCAAAAGGTATGAATCATAGCTTTCCAAACATTATATGGGTGAGCATTTCTGATCAAAACTGATGGAGTAATAGAATGAATTTGGTTTCTGCATGTAGCCATAATTAATTTTGTAATTGGTCATGTGGTTGTCCATAAGCTGGAAGTGGTGTGATTTCACATTTTCTGACACTGGGTGTTTTTATCTTCCCCAGTGGAGTGACTGATTCCCAAGGAGACTTAATATGAGAGAATGAATGGAGTGAGAAGAGAGTCAATTAATGGACATATATTTTTGATCTTTCTGAGGATTGAGGATACAAGAGTAACTACTTATATACCCAAGATCAAGGACAATGAGGAGTGGAGGTGAATAAGGAAACAGGGATGAATAAGCACCAGGTAAGCCTTAATAAGGGAATTACTAAGAATCGTGATTGGTGTGGATGAGGTCATGTGATGAGGTTGCAAGTACAACTCATAACAAATAGTCCTGACTGGCTTTGGATGATTGCAGACTCAATAGCAAGTCCAGACCAGTGAATACAGATCCTTGTGACAATGGGTGACATCCCTCTATTGATGCTTCCTCTCATAACTATTCCTTTGACCCCTTGTGTATTTGGCATGCATAGATGGTGTGGGACAGCACTGAGATGTATAATATCACTGGTGTCAGACAACATCACCACCCAAAAACATGCATTTCTAGCAACTACTGGCTGGAGGCCTTCCCTTCACACCCTTGTCCACAAGGCACAGCTTCAAGAATCCAGGAAGGTCACTATGATGGTAGACTTTGAACATTCCCCCTCTTTCACCCTCCACCAGTACAGATTTTGAAGTTGTAACCCAAGAGAAGGTATTTCATGTGGACTGGGATTGTTAAGGGTCATTCATAGTTTGGGGAGGTGATTATGTAATCAGACTAAGTATGAAGGAGAGACCCTTAATATGATTGAGAAGGAGCTTTGTGACATGAAGGATTGTGTAATGTCACAGGAGATGAGAATGTGGAGAAGCAGAGTGAAGGAACTGAATTCTCAGGGAGACTCAAGACAAGAGGAGGAATTGGTGAGAAGAGACAATCACAGGACAATATATTCTTGATCTTCTTAGGGATTGAGAATACAGGTGTATCTACTTATACAGAAGATCAAGGAGGGATTACTAAGGAAAGTGGAGGTGAATACATGGCAGGATACATGGCACAAAGATAAGTGATCACATGATGAGGTTATGAGTATGACTTGTAACAGGGATTGAATACAAAATACAATACATGTATGCTCTTTTGAGTTCACCTCCATTTGTGTAGAGATCTCACAAGCCAGCTCAAACTCAAGCTGACAAAATCACCAGTTTGGCTGCCTTTGGGAGGTTAGTATGGCAGGTGCTGTGTTCTAGGGCACAAATGAATGTTGTCTTGTCTAGCCTGTTCTCCAGCCTGATCACTAGTCAAGAAGCTATTAGTGCACTTAGTGTACTCAGAGAAACACAACAAGGCAAAGTTTCATTAGCAGAGCACAGCCAACCTTGACCATATACCCATTGGCAAGAACATCCCCAAGATTTATACTCGTATTGAAAATTGGCATCCCACCTGGAAAACAATCAAACCACACCTTCATGAACAGTATTCCAGGCAAATCACAGGTGGTGATGTGCCATCACAACCATTCCCTTTGGTTGGCTCCCAAGTCAGGGATGCAGTATCTCTCATGTGTTCTGCTGAACAAATGCTACCTATGCCTCTGTAGCAGTAGAGCAAGGCAAGCCATTATTTAGGGTTAATTGAGCAGTTGCATTAGATATCATTTGGTCATAAATAGTTTGAAGACAAAACACCCCACAACATCCACAACATATAGAAGAGCCACAAGAGGGCTGGGGGGAACTTCAGCCACAAATCGTCGGATCTAGGCAGCCAATGAGGTTTTGGGGTCTTGATCTACCTGCTCACCTTGCTGGTAACTCCACTCATTGACGGAGTCAGTCCGTAAGTGCAATATCCCATTCATCCAAGCATGTGTAATATGAATAGACTCTCACCTTCCATGTCCAATAATCCATCCTTGAGCCTTCTCGAACGAAATGATTTGGGAAGGTCACACTAAATGAATAATCATTAGAATATATGACACAGGTCACAACGTACCTGGCCCACAAGAATCAGTGCATGAAAGTCTCCGAGATTTAAAAGTCATGATCATGTCGGCTTTACAGCTTCTTCGGACATTAAGTCGATGTACCTGGGCTTGGATACACCGGGAGAGCCCGGGAACGGAAAGCACGACCCCCACGACCCCCAGCCACGGCAGGAACCGTCATAGCGAGCCAGGTGTTGAAATTGGAGGGAGACATTCGGCACATGATGCAGCGGTGCGTTGTGAAATACTCGCGAGACACATCCTAGCACGCGACCGGTGAGATACTTTGCGCAATTGTATTGCAGTCGAGAATGTTGGGAGGCTACATCACTCAACCTTACCAGATGAACTTGCACGCACTTTCCATGGTCTAGGCCGTCGTCCCCAGCCTGAGCTTGTATCGCTTCCCTTTGGCACCCTGCTCGTTGGGCATCACATAATTTCGCAGCATTGCCGTACCCTCCGCGGTGATAGTGCACAGGTCTACGTTCGAGCCAGAAGCCGAGATCGTTGAAGACACCGGGCGAAATGGCCGCAATCACGAGCTTTACCCCGCTTTCCACCTAGATAACCACGATTAAGTATATACGCAAGGTGCTCTATGCGCAGGGTGCGTAGATAGGGGATTAAGGAACTCACCTCGAGGTCTCTCTGCTATAGACTTTCGAATACGGCTATGGCAGCAAGACTTCCGGATCCCATTGTGACAGGTAACAATTTATCCTGCTCCCGTGAGGTGTTATAATGAAGAGATGTGCACCTGTCGATTCCACCCCGCCGAGGACTAGAGCGGCACCACTGGCGCCCCGATATCTGAAAAGAAGCAACGGCGCTAAACAACCGGTCGGCACGTCCTGAGCACCGCACAACAAACAAGTGTACAGTTATATTACGGAAGGTGACGAACCCCGAGATATATTGCCTCAGCGTCGTCATGGTCATTACGACGCGTGACTTGCGCCTAGAGTTCCAAGCACGCAGTTCCACATTGGGGGAAATAACTGCTGTTGTGAATTCCGTATCGGCAGCCGTACCGGCCCAGCAACATCGGATATTTTCAGCGATGCAGTGGATCTGAATGACCGAATTCACGGAAAGAGGAGAAATGATGAGTATTGTCAAAGTTCAATGGGGTAGGACGTCAGACTTGCCTTTTTCGCAGTTCTTGTTCGCAGCGATGGGCCCTTCTGTGGCTCACGTATCAGTGCCCAGCAACAATACCATCTTTGAACAGACAGCCGAAGATGGTGGTTCACGTGCTCGTGACCTTTAGGAATGGCACGCCTTACTCTGGAAAAATGAGTTCCTGCGAGATCGAATGCAGCACAAATGATGGACTTGGCGCAGTATAAAGCGACTCGGTATATGTGCGTCACCAGATGTGGTTGGAAAAGTCAAAGCCCGCTTTGTTGCCATCCTTTGACAACGCGTACTCGGAATGTGCCGAGGCCCCCAGTTTGAGAAAACGCTCGACAGACAATGGGATTACTATTATTCACAGAGCAAGTACTGAATACAGGACGGACGTGTGTGGGTGTGGTATAACGCAAGGGTACAGTAACAGAAACAAGTCAGAATCATCGATCTTCGACACCTGCTTCAAAGTGCCAACAGCCTGCATGGATTGTTGCGATTTGGTCAGTGAACACAGACGTCCCAGACAGGGCACACATACCTAGGGTCTTTGGACGGATCGAAATGCAGCAGCTTCTCGGGCAATAGCCCCCACAATGGCAGACCCCAGCGTTTTCGCCGTTGTGGCTGGCTACCTTCCGAAGGTACCTCGGATCGAGGACGATCGTTAGGGGCGTCTATCAGTGCCGGGGTGGGCACCAGAACAGACGCGAGGACATCGGGTGATAAAGTCGGAGTACGCGTCGGGGAGGGTATTCGTGGCTGTGTTGTATGTTCCGGCTGTGAGAATATAGGACGGCTGGGAGACAGAGACACGTCTGACGCTGTATGGATGTGCATTAGCTTCTGCGGGTGGATGGCTGTCCGCAACAGCGAACTGGCACACCTCGTCGGTGTTTAGAAGCAGTGGAGCGCCGTTGCCCTTTGATTGTCATTGTTGTCTTTGCAGAGGTGATGCGGGCGAGAGGAACAGAGAGTGCGAGTGCAGCCATGAAGAAAGAGAGAAATGATTATTCAGTGCGTGCTGTTAGGATGTTGAGGCTTGTGGGGTTTGGCGCAAGGATGTTTACATCCCTTTATAACATACGGATACGCAGAGGCTGTGTTCTGCTCCCGACCAGCGGATATTCCAGTAACCGCTATTTTTGTATTCATGCAAAGTAACGCTAACTCCTTCTCATTACCCCTGTCACTTGGCTTGTTCTGTCCGTAATGTAAGGCTAGAGCCGCCCTGATTTACATCATGGAACTCAGCTCGAAACGACATCCCCCGGGCACGACGACCATGAAGCGACGCCTCTATGGATGTGCAATCTATTCTGAAGCTCCGAAAGCGCCATCCGCGGTTCTGACCCGGTGCGGAGTTACTTGGCGAAAAACACGAAGCTAGTCCGTAGTGAAGTGTTAGAATATCACTGTAAGCAAGGCAATGCAAGCCCCACCCCACATTACAAATTGACTGCCCTGAGGCCACCTTGCCACGATGCCCCCTGCACCTTCCACGACCTCGGGTCCCAAGCCGATCCAGTGGGGTCATGTAAGATAATCACGCTCCATCCATGTGCGTGCAACACAAAGAGCTCCAATTTAGATGATCTTGTGTCCCCCAGAACATGGTCGACTCCCAACCCGCATGTATATATTTGCAATGTACGGCATAGCCTAATGTCGTATCCCCGATACGTCGGCGACAACTGTTATCGCCCTCGCGTATAGATGGGGTGAGGAGACACCATCTTCCATTTGATACCCATCCTGATGACAGGAGTCGTATGGGAGGCGAAGCGGATGATATCCACCAGCCATCACTTTTCACAATGGCATTAGTTCCTGAAGAGTCCGTAGCGGCGATGAACGCCCCCGAAAAGAGATCCACTAAGGGGTCTCTGAAATGTGTTGATTCGTTGTCCCACGCTCCCGTTCATAGGAAATCGTCCTAGAGGTAATGGTCCCAATGCCTCCATTACCTTCTGCCGAAAATAACTCGTGTGATCGGCGAATGGAACGCGAAAGGATAGGTCAGACTGTTATAATATGACCTCAAATTTATTGAGGAGACCTCGGATTTGCCGACCTCTGAAAGATTTCATGGACAATGAATTGGCAGATGAGTGTGGCAAGATCGTCTCTTTGGTGCTCAGCAGGGGGCGCGTTGAGAGAACCATAGCTATGATTATTCTGACCCACGGATGTCACATTGCATTACGGGATAACTTAGTGAATTGTCGTCACAGAGCATGTAACTGACGCGCTCAGTGTGAAGGCATAGGAACGGCGACAGCGGGATGTGCCGGGCTGCGGCCGAGATTTGCGCATCTAGGGCGTACACATCTTAGGGCCCATCTCTTGCCTCCCATCACAGTGTGATATACCGATTGAAGGCTGCCTCGTATCTCCAACCTTGCAATTCACGAGTGAATCGTTCCAGCCAATCTTCCCAAGGGGGCCCACCCTTGTTGATTACGATGCAACACCATATCTCTATCAGTGAGTTGCTTTTCAATCTCTCCCGATTCTCGTCCTCACCTGTCCTTTTCCTTAGCTACTGGGTCTGGGGGTCATGGGATAGGTGGCGGTACTGGCGGTCGTGCAGGAGATGTCCATTTCCACGACGGTAATAGTCAATCCATCCCTCCCTTGGAGTCCTTGTCTATAATCAATGCTCTTCCAGACAGGAGTGCCCTTTTAATGGCTCTTCCTCATGCTCTATATGCGGGCCACGACTCTGTTCGCGAGGACGCTCCATCGCCATGTCTCGAGGGCACCCGTGTTGCTGTATTGGAGGAAATTCTGACATGGTTGGAGAGCGCGAACGGCGAAAGGCCGCCTGTATACTGGCTTAACGGACTCGCTGGGATTGGGAAATCCTCTATCGCGAAAACCGTCGCAGACCAAGCGCAAGAGAAAGGCATGCTAGGCGCCACTTTCTTCTTTTCACGGAGCGACAAACCTTTACGGGATCCGGGCCTCGTACTACCGACCCTCGCTTTCCAACTCGCCCATTCGGACAATACATTCATGGAGGTCATCGTGGATGCCCTAAAACAAGATCCGAGAGTCGGGGAAAGGGGGCTGTTGTCTCAGCTTCAGGGATTAATCCTGACCCCCCTACTCACTATCAATCCCCATCGAAGCCCAATAATTTTTATCCTTGATGCCCTCGACGAGTGCGAGGAAAAGGGTGCGGCTGAGCTTTTGCAACTTATGTTTGCACACGTCGCCCGAATACCTTTCCTGCGGATCTTAATCACAAGCCGTCCACAACCTCACTTATCCTCGGTGTTTAACAAAGCCCGAACCTCATGAAGACGGTTCTTCACGATATCGACGCATCAATCGTTGAGCAAGACATCGCCCTTTACATCTCCACCGAGTTGGCCAAAATTCGAAGGAAATTTGATCTTGAGATGGCTACTGATTGGGTGACGGAGGCCGAGAAGAATTCACTGGTAAACAAGTCCGGGAAGTTGTTCATTTACGCAGCGACGGCAATCCGCTTCATCGGGGACGATCGTGTCCGAGATCCTCAAACGCATCTAAGGCTTATACTTAATACGGAGTCCCTCCAACAAGCAGGGGTGACACCGTATTTGCAGCTGGACAACCTATACATGGAAGTGCTTCGTAACTCACTTTCTCCATTTAATCATCGAGAGATTCTGAAGCGGTTTCAAATTGTTGTGGGGAGCATCGTGTTGTTGCACGAGCCACTCCCACTCCATTCGTTGGCTAATTTTGTTCAGTACGGAGTACGCATCGTTGAGGATAGTCTACTTCATCTTCACTCAGTCATCGTCCCCCCCTCCAATATTCACGAGGCCCCTCGTATCTACCACCCTTCATTTCTCGAGTTCATTACCGATACTTCGCGATGCTCCATACCGGAGTTCGTGATCGTTGCCGTGCCAGAGCAGGAACTACGCCATGCTATTCGATGCTTCGAACTCATGGCCAAACATCTAAAGCGGGACGTTGCTGGGATCTCGGATCCGTCACTGCTGAACAGGGATGTGGAAGGTTTTGAGGAGAAAGTGAAAGCGGCGCTGTCACCGGAGGTTCGGTATGCATGCCTGTACTGGACATCCCATCTGTCACGTGTGGAGATTGGGGAGGCGAGAATAATGGAGGCACTGGAGGCGTTCGCGATGCGGTCAATTTTATGGTGGTTCGAAGCAATGAGTTTGCTTGAGAGTGTCTCGAATGCTGTAAACTTGATCAAAGAGGCGCACAACTGGGCGGTATGTGTATTCCTTATCGATCTCCAGCGCAGTGACCGAGTAGGGAGTGATTGTGATGATAGAATATTTCGAAAAGCAACTCGATGGTTGTAAGAATCCTGTCCGACTCGCATCGATTCATTCTTGCAAATGGGGAAGTGATAAGAGCAAGTGCACTGCATGTGTATCACTCTGCACTGCCTTTCACACCACACAACACTGCACTGTATAAAACATATTGTGGAGATGGAAAGGATTCTGTTAAGGTTCTCCAAGGTTTTGAGTCTGAATGGCCACAGAACTTGAGTACTTTATGTGGCCATTTTCTTGAGGTGACAACCATTGCATTTTCACCAGATGGATTGCTCCTGGCATCAGGCTCTTATGATGACACTGTGCGATTGTGGGATCCAATATCTGGTGCATCCATTGCAAAACTGGAAGGCCATTCTGATGAGGTTAACACCATTGCATTCTCACCTGATGGATTGTGCCTGGCATCTGGCTCCAGTGACCATACTGTGCGATTGTGGGATCCCATATCTCATGCATCCATTGCAACACTGGAGGGCCATTCTGACTGTGTTAGAACCATTGCATTTTCCCCTGATGGATTGTCCCTGGCATCAGGCTCCCTGGATCATAGTGTGCAATTGTGGAATCTCACATCTGGTGTGTCCATTGCAAAACTGGATGGCCATTCTGGTCCAGTTAGGATGGTTGCATTTTCACCAGATGGACTGTACTTAGCATCAGGCTCTGATGATCATAGTATGCAATTATGGGGTCCCATATCCACTGCATCCCTCAGAAGACTGAAGGGCCATTCTGGTGTGGTTAATGCCATTGCATTTTCACCCAATGGATGGTTGGCATCAGGCTCTTATGATCATACTGTACAGTTGTGGGATCCCATATCTGGTGCATCCATTGCAAAGCTGGAAGGCCATTCTGATGTGGTTACCACTGTTGCATTTTCCCCTGATGGATTGTGCCTGGCATCAGGCTCTGAAGATTGTACTATACAATTGTGGGATCCCATTTCTGGTGTATCCACTGCAAAACTGGAAGGTGATTCTGGTTCCATTCACACCTTGGCATTCTCACCCAATGGATTGTGCCTGGCATCAGGCACTGGACATGGTGCCCTACAATTGTGGGATCCCATATCTGGTGCATCCATTGGAACACTGGAAGGCCATTCTGATGTTGTTCACACCATTGTATTTTCACCTGATGGGGTGCACTTGGCATCAGGGTCTAGGGACTATACTGTACGATTGTGGAATCCTGTATCCAGCACACCCCTCACAGCATCTCAAGGCCAATCTGATCAGGTGACAAGCATTGCATTTTCACCTGATGGATTGTACCTGGCATCAGGTCATATGAGTGGTACTGTATGGTTGTGGAATCCCATATCTGGTGCACCCATTGCAGCACTGGTAGGCCATTCTGGCAGAGTTGAGACTCTTGCATTTTCACCCAATGGATGGTGCCTGGCATCAGGCTCTTATGATCATACTGTGCAATTGTGGGATCCCATGTCTGGCACATCCATTGCAAAACTGGAAGGCCATTCTGATGAAGTTACAAGTCTTGCATTTTCACCTGATGGATTGTGCCTGGCATCAGGCTCTGATGACCATACTGTGCAATTGTGGGATCCCAGATCTGGGACATCCATTGCAAAACTGGAAGCCATTCTGACAAGGTTGAGACTGTTGCATTTTCCCCCAATGGATGGTGCCTGGCATCAGGCTCTAGGGATCACACTGTACAATTGTGGGATTCCATATCTGCTGCACCCATTGCAAAACTGGAAGGCCATTCTGACTTGGTTACTATCATTGCATTTTCACCTGATGGATTGTGCCTGGCATCAGCCTCATGGGATGACACTGTGCAATTGTGGGATCCCATATCTCACACATCCATTGCAAACTGGAAGGCCATTCTGACATGATTCGCAACCTCCATTTTCTTTTGATGCTTGTACCTTAGTTTCAAACTCAAAGATGGAGACCTTGATTTGGGATTTGACTTCCCAACCCCCCATTGTCTACCCTCCAGATCATCCCTAGCAACCCCTGCACACTTTGTGGGCATGATTCCACCATTTGGTCTCTTCAAGGCAGTGGGTACAAGGGATACCGCAAGAAGATGGCTATGCCAGAAAAATATGCTACATCCCACCACATCATGTCCTCGGCACCAACATTGTTGCTTCAAGTCAACCAACACACTCTCAGCTTGCAGTTGGATGTGAGGATGGTGTGATCATTCTTGTTATCCCACATCACCTGTTTGCTCAGCACTTCATTGAAGACCCAGTTAATACCTGGCTGATACCTACTGTTGCAACTCCACCTTTGCCTCTCCCAAACCATGATGCCCTACTCATGAACAATGATGCCGTACTCATGAACAATGGTGTCCTTTTATGTATGGTGGCCCCCTCTCACAAATGATGGCTTATTCTCATGAATGAGGAACCCTTGCTCATAAATCATTATCTCAGTTGAAAGCATACCTGGTCTCCATAGAGTTCTGCAAGGCCATATCTCTGCACCAGCAAGCTTGATGTCCATTAATGATATCTGTACACCACTCTAAATTTGCACAATCTTATCTTTTAGCAGTGGCAAAAAACCATATGATAAGGGAGACAAAAAAAACACACCAATGTAAGAGTGTATATATGATAACACAACCCATTGGAAATTACCTTCCATGATATGCAGGTCTTTACCTATTGTGGGCAGAGCTGTGGTGAAGCTGTTGCCAGCAGCAATCTTTGGCATCATTGGGCTGTTAAGTGGAAGCTAGGCAAGATTCTTAGAACTGCACACACATTGAGCACCATGGCAAAGGTGCAAGAAAATATTATGCCAGTCTTCCACAGATATCTTTTGTGAATTTGCTATTCATTGTCAGCAAGAGATCATCAGTCCCAAGTGTGTGCAACTAAGCAATAGTAAACTAAGAGGACAAACCCAAACAATTAAGTCAAGCTCAGCATCTTTTTCACCATTTAGGTACAGGATGCCAG
>MU128991.1:0-235583 GCA_014904985.1 Hydnum rufescens UP504 | reverse complement strand
GGAACTGTATCCACGCCTTGATTTGCGGCCCAAAGGTCGAAAACCCCATGCTTCTGCCCCCCCTCTCCTTCCTCATCCTCATCGTCCTAATGTCCAGGGACGTGATTGCTTAGCATTCTGGATGTCTCCTGCTGCCTGTTCCCATCGTGAGAAACTTCACATGTCAGCCACTGTGGCTGATCGACTTGCTCTTGATTCTCTTCTTGAAAACTCCCTTTCCAAAGGGACTCTCTCCACCTACGGCTCTGGCCTTGCACACTGGCAGTCCTGGTGTGATAGCAGACACATCCCTGAGGATGATCGTCTGCCTGCTTCTTCCACCAACTTAGCCCTCTTCCTTGCCTCACTTTCTCACACCAGCCAGCCCAAGATTGCCAATGCCATGAGTGCCCTCCATGTGTGTCCAGATCACTGGCGGATGGTCCAAAAATCTCTCCTTCCGGATCAGTTTGGCATGTCTGTCAAGACTTTATTATTCTGATGATTCCCCACCACTTGGGGGACAGCTCAGATTATGGCTGACTGGGTGATGTCCTGTCTTTTTCCTTTGGTGTTTGCCTTTGGCACCCAACATGTCCTTTTTGGAATGTTGTCCTTTAAGGCATTGTCTTTGGCATGTTGGCCTTGGGGTGTTAGCCTCGGCTCACCTCGCATTCCTTGAAGCATTGTCTTTTGGGCATGCCTGACATGGCCTCTGTCGTCCTGTCCTTGGTTTTGGGCCTTTCCAACTTGCCTTCCTTGGTGCTTACTCTGCCTGCTCAATAGGTGGCTTCTTGCCCTCCTGGGGCCCAAGCTGCTCAGCTTGATTTGCTGCTGCCTATTGTCAGATGGCTGTTTTGCGTGCACACCAGCCTTTTCTTGCGTTATGACCTCTCTGGGATTTCCTTGATCACTGCAATCCCTTTGCCTCTCCTCTGCTGCAGGGACCCTTGGTGTTGCCACAGATGCCACTCTCGATATCGTCGTGCCAACCTCCAGTCCCTTTCTTCATCAGTGGGTGGATGACCTCTTTACCAACCCGCATACCAGTATCCTAAATCCCCCCCTGGGTCTCCAATACTCATACGAGCTCATCCTCATCACGATTGTAAAGTCCCTCGGTTGGCAGTCAATGATATCAAAACAAAGATTTTGCTTCAACTGTTGTCTATGTAGGGTTCAATGGGACCTTGCAAACAAGCATGTCTCACTACCTGAAAAGAAGCGGTTGAAGCATCTCAAGAAGCTGTTGGATGTTTTGTCCATTATTGATACTACTCATCGCTTGCGGCTTGAAACATTGTCAATCTCCAGGGTTCCTTGCACATATCTGTTTCGTCTATCGTGATGGTCGCTCCAGAATGCCATCTCTTCACCATTTCATTGCATCTTTCAGCACCAATGTTTTCATCTCTCCTCACCCCCCCACGCCTCATCCACTGATTTGACTTGGTGTGGATGGCCTTGGTCCCCCAACTTTTCGCCCTTTTGGATTCCGACCGATTGTCAATCTTGACATCTATGTTGATGCATCCACCCTCTGGGGTATCAGTCTGGTTGTTGGGTTCTTTTGGTGCCTGGCAGCTCCTCCCAGGCTGGCAGGCTGAGGGTCGCAAAATTGGATGGGCAGAGAGCATTGCCTTGGAATTTGCTGTCATGGAGGCAGCAGCACGCAGCTTACATGATGTTCGTGTTCTTGTTCACAGCGACAATAAAGTTCCATTGGTCAATACATCCATGGCGGGAGCCGCAATCCCTTCATCAATGAATCCATCATACGCACTTCTCAATCACAAGGGATGCAAACTTTGATATCCTCCTTGAATATGTCGAATCATCAGAGAATCGCGCTGATGCAGCCTCGCGTGGGTGCTGCGGACGATGCCTCTCGTCTGCCTTGCATCTTCCGGATCCCGGAAGCTTTAATGTGCTCTTACGTGATGTTTAATAGTGAACATGACATGCCAGTCACATCTGGCACCTGCATCTCAAGACAGTCCCCCTCGCTCCTCGACCATGACCGTTGCTAGGGAGGATGCATATGGGGGTTCTCAGAGGCGCAGTGCCTCCCTGGCCTGCGGTTTCATACAGGCAATGAGCATGCTCCCTCCTCTGCTCAGTTGCATCCTCTGTGCAAAGGCGGGACATTTGGCACCAACATGCACTGTCCGTTCCTCCAAGTGCACCTTCAAGAATGGGGCCCTCACTTCCAAAGCCGACAATCGCCGTGTCTGTTTCTTATTCAACACCGCCAAAGGATGCATTAAAGGTCGTGAGCACAACCATGTCTGCTCTGTCTGCCTTGCCTCCACACACTCAGCTCAGAAGTGCTCTGTTGCACTCTGAGTCCCCTATAACTCCTCTGCATGCAGATGCCTTCGCTTCTGCCCTTGACCATGCTCACTTATCCTTCATTATCCCACTCTCGTTCATAACATTATTCATGGTTTCCCAATTGGGTTGGATATGCCTCCCATTTCTGTCACATTCCTTCCCCCCAATCACTACAAAACCTCCTGAGAAGATCAGATTATACAGGCCAAACTGGACAAGGAAGTGGCACTTGGGCGCATGTCTGGCCTTTCACTGTTCAGCAGGCTGAACAATTCTATGGGGGTTCTTTCCGGACTGCTCCTCTGGCCATTGTCCCAAAACCAGGTGATGGTCCAGATCGCTGGCGGATGGTCCAAAATCTCTCCTTCCGGGATCAGTTTGGCATGTCTGTCAACGACTTTATTGATTCTGATGATTTCCCCACCACTTGGGGGACAGCTCAGATTATGGCTGACTGGGTGAGTGTCCTGTCTTTTATCCTTTGGTGTTTGCCTTTGGCACACCCAACATGTCCTTTTTGGAATGTTGTCCTTTAAGGCATTGTCTTTGGCATGCCCGCGTTGTCTTGGCACTTGGCCTTGGGGTGTTAGCCTCTGGCTCACCTCGCATTCCTTGAATGCATTGTCTTTTGGGCATGCCTGACATGGCCTCTGTCGTCCTGTCCTTGGTTTTGGGCCTTTCCAACTTGCCTTCCTTGGTGCTTACTCTGCCTGCTCAATAGGTGGCTTCTTGCCCTCCTGGGGCCCAAGCTGCTCAGCTTGATTTTGCTGCTGCCTATCGTCAGATGGCTGTTTTGCGTGCACACCAGCCTTTTCTTGCTGTTATGACCTCTCTGGGGATTTTCCTTGATCACTGCAATCCCTTTGGCCTCTCCTCTGCTGCAGGGACCCTTGGTGTTGCCACAGATGCCACTCTCGATATCGTTCGGGCCAACCTTCCAGTCCCTTTCTTCATCAAGTGGGTGGATGACCTCTTACCAACCTGCATACCAGTATCTGAATCCCCCCCTGGGGTCTACCAATACTCATACGAGCTCATCGACATCATCACGATTGTAAAGTCCCTCGGTTGGCTAGTCAATGATATCAAGACCAAAGATTTTGCTTCAACCGTTGTCTATGTAGGGTTTCAATGGGACCTTGCAAACAAGCATGTCTCACTACCTGAAAAGAAGCGGTTGAAGCATCTCAAGAAGCTGTTGGATGTTTTGTCCATTATTGATACTACTCATCGCTTGCAGCTTGAACCATTGGTCAATCTCCAGGGTTCCCTTGCACATATCTGTTTCGTCTATCGTGATGGTCACTCCAGAATGCCATCTCTTCACCATTTCATTGCATCTTTCAGCACCAATGTTTTCATCTCTCGCTTCCCCCCCCCACGCCTCATCACTGATTTGACTTGGTGGCAGATGGCCTTGGAGTCCCCCAACTTTTTGCGCCCTATTGGATTCTGACCGATTGTCAATCTTGACATCTATGTTGATGCCTCCACCTCTTGGGGTATCAGTCTGGTTGTTGGGTTCCTTTGGCGTGCCTGGCAGCTCCTCCCAGGCTGGCAGGCTGAGGGTCGCAAAATTGGATGGGCAGAGAGCATTGCCTTGGAATTTGCTGTCATGGAGGCAGCAGCACGCAGCTTACATGATGTTCATGTTCTTGTTCACAGCGACAATAAAGGTTCCATTGGTCAATACATCCATGGCCGGAGCTGCAATCCCTTCATCAATGAATCCATCATATGCACTTCCTCAATCACAAGGGATGCAAACTTTGATATCCTCCTTGAATATGTCGAATCATCAGAGAATCGCACTGATGCAGCCTCGTGTGGGGTGCTGCGGACGATGCCTCTCGTCTGCCTTGCATCTTCCGGATCCCGGAAGCTTTAATGTGCTTCTTATGTGATGTTTAATAGTGAACATGACATGCCAGTCACATCTGGCAGCTCTGCATCTCAAGACAGTCCCCTCGCTCCTCAACCATGACTGTTGTGGAACTGTATCCACGCCTTGATTTGCGGCCCAAAGGTCGAAAACCCCATGCTTCTGCCCCCCTCTCCTTCCTCATCCTCATCGTCCTAATGTCCAGGGACATGATTGCTTAGCATTCTGGATGTCTCCTGCTGCCCATTCCCATCGTGAGAAACTTCACATGTCAGCCACTGTGGCTGATCGACTTGCTCTTGATTCCCTTCTTGAAAACTCCCTTTCCAAAGGGACTCTCTCCACCTACGGCTCTGGCCTTGCACACTGGCAGTCCTGGTGTGATAGCAGACACATCCCTGAGGATGATCGTCTGCCTGCTTCTTCCACCAACTTAGCCCTCTTCCTTGCCTCACTTTCTCACACCAGCCAGCCAAGATTGCCAATGCCATGAGTGCCCTCCATCATTGGCATGACCTCAATGGTCAGCCCTGGCATGGAAATGATCCTTCATTCTTAAAATACGGCATGCTGCTTCAGCCTTTGTTCCACCCCCAGTATTGCGGCCCACAAGGCCCCCGTGTTACCTCAGCACCTTATGGCCTTGCGTAACATGCTCAATTTCAATGATACCTTCGACTCCGCTGTGTTTTCATTAGCCACATGTGCCTTCTGGGGTGTCTGCCGCCTTGGCGAGCTCACTGTTCCAGGTGTTGCAGCATTCAACCCAAGCAGCATGTTACCTGGGCTTCCACAGCCATCTTCTCCTCCTATGGTGATCCACCCATTCGATCTGCAAAGTTCCACCTGCCATGGACCAAAACTGAAAAGTTTCATGGTGCCAATATCTCCCTCACTGCCATAGCTGGCCCCTATGTCCCATTGTTGCCTTGGAACATCACCTCTTATCCAATGCTGGTTTACCCAACTCAGCTCAATTCTTTGCATACCGGACCCCTGTGGGGCATCTCCCCATGGTCAAAGCCACCTTCTTGGCTTGGTGTGCTGAGATTTTTGTTGCTGTGGGGCTTCCACCTATCAATGGCCACAGTTTTCGCATTGGGGGCGCCACTGAACACCTCCGCCATGGCCTGTCTATTGACCTGTTGAAGATACAGGGCCGTTGGAAGTCTGATGTGTTTCAGCGATACCTGCAGAAGACGGATGAGATTTTGTCATTCAATATCAACTGCCACAATGTTCAACATCATCTCCAGGTTCATCATTGAGGGCAATGGTTCCTTTCCTTGTAAAATGGACTAAATGGACTAAATGTACTTATATCTGCCTCTCTTCTGCTATTCATTCTGTGTCATGTCTGCTAGATGGGTTTCATAGTTGCGGTGCCACACGACTCTGGGTGTGCCCTTGGCCACCTTTGGGTCTCACAGTCGTGTGCCCTGCATTTCGTGCTCCAAGGTTCCAGCCCAATAGGTCTGGTTCCCTTCCCCCATCTAGCTGTGACCAGGAATGAGCTATTATCTAACTGCTGGAGTCTGAGAATGAGGCATGAGTATCAGACTCACAGTTAGATAAGTGAGTGGTTTGAGTCACACTTCTCTGCTTCAACTTCTGAGACTCAAACCGCTCAAGCAAGAATCCTATCATCCTAAGCACCTGCCCTCCTCCCTTTTGCTCCCCCTCCTTGGTCCACAAAACAATGTGCCTTATGTAAGGGTCTCACAGTCGTGTGCCCTGCATTTCATGCTCCAAGGTTCCACCCCAATAGGTCTGGTTCCCTTCCCCCATCTAGCTGTGACCAGGAATGAGCTATTATCTAACAGCACAGATTTATATGCTGACGTAATCCATTCCACTTTTTGTTGCATTTGTTGGTGCAATCTACAAGCGCTGTATAGAGTCTCGCTTGGGCTATATGGTGACTGGGCTCTGGGCCAGCTTGAGGGGTGCACTCCTGACGAAGTTCTGTGTATTCCGTTGAGAATTTGGGCACTACGAAGGTGTTTTGACCCAGGGATAAGCCTACCGACCTGGTTATTGAATTCATCTGGTCGAGGACACTTTCTTGAGCACATCATTATAGCGCCATCCAGTTGTTTAGCTTTCTACCACTGGAAATGCCTTTCTCAGGTCTCTGTCCATGCATACACAAATCAATCTGAAAGAACGAGGCGTCGTTCGTGATTTACGCAGTACCATCAAAGATACTACCAGCGCCAGGCAGATGGAATATCCTAATTGTCAGCCCACATCCCAGGAACCAACTTTCACATCTGACAAACTCATTCTGGCACAGCGAATGGGCATCTCGTGGTGTGTGCACTGTAAGGCACGCTCTGTTCCATCCCACCCCAATCTCCAGAGAGATCAGAGCACCTTGAAATCTAGCTGATGATTTGACTAAGCATCAATCAGGAATGACAACAACGGAAGATCCAGCCCTTGGAGTGCCTTGCGGTTCATGATTCACTCCGTGGGTACCAACACAACCCCCGGGTTGATGAGCCTTGGGCCAAGTCCCCTCTACTCTACGCTAATGCCATCCGGGGTGAGTTCACTGTTCCTACTCCAGGCAAAGGTCCGTTTCCCCGTATACTGTGTGCCATGGACACCAAATCTTTGGAATGTAACTCCCTGAGGCATGAAGAGATTAAGACCGCCACAAATTTTCAGCTGCTGGAAAGTCGGCCACGGAGCGAGGGCACAATGAAGGCCCACCAGCACTGCTATCTGCATCATCGAACCAGCACACCCAGTCCGCCGCCCCACCCCAAGTAGCAACCCGTCGATCCTCGGCAATGTCACAGGAGCATACAGTGTCAGTACCAGGAAGCAGTGTGGAAGAATCTGCAGTGGAGTATGGCCCCCCCAAGATGAGTTACCCTTGCCCAACTCACCTCCTATGTACACCCCAGTTCCTGCCCATTATTTATTATCTGAATCCAATGCCTACTGCTTTTAGTCCTCACCATAAAGTTGCCTTGTGGAGCTGCCCAGTGCGCACTTCCACTACTTCGTGCAGCAATATCCCATTCTCTCCAGGAAATTCTGCGGCCAGCAGATCCCAAAGAAAACAATCACCCTGAGATCACAGACATTTCTTCCGCCCACCCTTTGCACTCGGGTGCGATCTACCACCCTTCATTGTGAGATTGATGAATTCAATCAATTCCCTGGCACTGCCTTTCATACTTGCGGTCTCCGAAGCCTTCAAGTTCATCTGTGCTCACCACTCAAAGTCGAGCCCCTCAATCTAGTAAGTCAAGTTCTCTGGATGATGAGCTTGCATGCGACGCTGCTTTGTGGCACCTTTGACTACGCTCGTGTTGCAGGCGAACAATAGCGACACCTTCGGGATTCGTCCATCAACTGTCCCTGACCTAGATGATGATGAGGGATCGGGATGAGTATGAAGGGAGAAGCGATCAGTAAGCGGTTCAACAGTCTCATTTGCGTCCCAACACGAGTGATTCGAATCTCTTCTGACTAGTCCAGGAGTACCATCGACAGTGGGGCCCAGGCAAGAAGGTTGACGACGTGTACATTCCTCTATGGGTCTCATCCCAGGACAGCGAACATGATGGGGATGAAGAACCGTCAACAGATACGTTTCATCAATCCCTCTGCTCCAAACATCTTTCTCACGCTGATTCATTAGCGAAAATGTTTTCCTGACCTCCCACCATTTAGTCCGGGAGGTCAGTCGACATAGTGTGAAGCCCACCCATCTGTCCCTGACAGCTCCCGGGCGTCTGGCGATAGAAAAGTGGCAGGTGTGGTGCTGGATTGAGGGCAGGTTTTTGCCCATGTGGCTTAGACATTGTTGGAATTGCAGTGCTAATCCACACTCTGATACTACAAGCTGGCATGATGATGAGGACAACATTGGGAGCAAGGCCTAGGTGTTCAAGAGGACCTAGTTCTCACGCCTCAGTGATGGCAGGGATATGTGACTTAATGCCACAGAAGTACTACTGTTGTCTGATGGTGTTCTCAGAGTCTATATAGCCATAGGGACTCGAGAGTTTTGCTGTGCATCATTTGTACTTCAGGGATGTATGCAGCCATCAGGAACTCAGTGGGCTCTCCAAGTGTTGCCAACATGAAGGTCCAGGACTAAGTACATGGGGTCTCAGGCTCATGGGGTAGCATCTAATTGCCTGGGTTCCATGGCAGGGATAGCTGTCTGATTGCTCCATCCTGGATGCAACACTGGCTTATCATGACCCCTAAAGCTTGCCCATGGTTGTAGTCAGTGAAGAAAATATTCTCTGCCACCTAATGGGTCAGAGGGGGAATCTTCTAGCCTCCTGGTGCCATAATGAGTGGGTCAATGCTGAAAGAAACAACATGCAAATTTTGTATTTTTTCCAATATGTTACAAATCTGTGGAACCACTTGCATGTTCTACTTTTGGTGCCCAACATTGTGTCCACTCTGGGCCACACTTAAGATGCTGAAAATCAATCCGAGTGGGATTTCCTAGGATGTGATGATTAGGGTGCTCCAGGGGTGTGCGGTAGGCAGGTGGGACCCAGAGAATGAGCTCATCATGAGGTCCCAAAATCCACCCATCATGCAGTTGAAAAGGGGTTGGAGGGAGTGGGAATAGATGGACAGGATATTGGAGGATGTGTTTGGATGCTGCTGTAGGAAGTGGAAAAATATTGAGTGTGTTGTCCCAGGTGCCAGAATGATCTGCTTACTGTCAGATGAAAATCCAATGGATGAAAAGGAAACATCAGGACCATCCTTCAGCTGGCCAATGCTCACACCCATATCTGCATTCCAGAGTCGTATGGTCCTGTCCCAGGAGCCAGAAGCAATCTGCTTGCCATCAGGTGAGAAGGCAATGCATGAAACAGTATCATCATGCCCCTCCATTGGCTGGCCAATCCTTGCACCTGTCTCCCCATTCCAGAGTTGTATGGTCTTGTCCATGAAGCCAGAAGCAATCTGCTTGCCATCAGGTGAGAAAGCAACGGAGTAGATGAAACTACCCCCCTTCATTGGCTGGCCAATTCTCACACCTGTCTCCACATCCCAGAGCTGTATGGTCCTGTCATGGGACCCAGAAGCAATGTGCTTGCCATTGGGTGAGAAAGTAATTGACCAGATGGCATCCTTATGCCCCTTCATTGGCTGGCCTATCCCTGCACCTGTCTCCATGTTCCAAAATTGTATGGTCCCATCCTTGGACCCAGAAGCAATCTGCTTGCCATCAGGTGAGAAAGCAATACACTGGATGGCACTCTTATGCCCCTTCATTGGCTGGCCAATGCTCAAACCTGTCTCCACATTCCAGAGTTGTATGGTCTTATCCTTGGATACAGAAGCAATCTGCTTGCCATTAGGTGAGAAAGCAATGGAAATGATGGCACCATTATGCCCTTGATTGGTTGGCCGATGCTGACACATGTCTCCACATTCCAGAGTTATATCTCACCCATAGAGCCAGAAGCAATCTGCTTGCCATCAGGGGAGAAAGCAATGCTCTGGACAGCACCCTTATGCCCCATTGGTGGGCCAATGCTCACACCCATCTCCACATTCCACAGTTGCATGGTGTGGTCCCCAGAGCCAGAAGCAATCTGCTTGCCATCAGGTGAGAAGGTGATGCACATAATCTCATCATCATGCACTTTCATTGCCTGGCCAATGCTTGGACCTGTCTCACCATTCCAGAGTCGTATGGTCTCATCCCTGGAACCAGAAGCAATCTGCTTGCCATCAGGTGAGAATGCAATTGATGAGACAGCACCACCATGCCCCTGCATTGGCTGGCCAATGGTCACACCCATCTCCACATTCCAGAAGTTTATGGTCCCATCCTTGGACCCAGAAGCAATCTGCTTGCCATCAGGGGAGAATGCAATGGAGCAGATGGCACCACCATGCCCTCCATTGGGTGGCCAATGCTCATGCCTGTCTCCACATTCCAGAGTTGTATGGTTTTGTCCATGGATCCAGAAGCAATGTGCTTGCCATCAGGTGAGAAAGCAATGCTCCAGACAGGACCCTTATGTCCCTTCATTGGCTGGCAAATGCTCATACCCATCTCCACATTCCAGAGTTGTACAGTTCTGTCATCAGAGCCAGAACCAATCCACTTGCCATCAGGTGAGAAGGCAATGCACATAATGTGATCATCATGCCCTTTCATTGGCTGGCCAATGCTTGCACCTGTCCCCACATTCCACAGTTGTATTGTCTGATCCCAGGAGCCAGAAGCAATCTGCTTCCCATCAGGTGAGAAAGCAATACTGTAGACCGCATGCCCATGCCCTTTCATTGGTTGGCCAATGCTTGCACCAGTCTCCACATTCCAGAGTTGTATGGTCCTGTCATATGAGCCAGAAGCAATTTGCTTGCCATCAGGTGAGAAAGCAATGCTATTGATGGGATCACCATGCACCATTGGCTGGCCAATCCTCACACCTGTCTCCACACTCCAAAGCTGTATGGTCCCATCCATGGAGCCTGAAGCAATCTGCTTGCCATCAGGTGAGAAAGCCACAGATTGGACCCAATAATGGTGTCCTTCCAATAGGAGCATGACCTTTGGCCACTCCTGAAGTTGTCCCTGAGTAACTTCTGCAACTCCTGGAAATTGACCATGCCACTGCTGATATAGGAGAGATGATGTGGGAGCAAATGTCAGACTGGAGAGGTAGATGTGAGGCATGCTGGTTGTGATGGCAGTGGCAAACATGGAGATGAATTGCATGGCATCCTGATGCAGTTCAACAAGGTCTGCAGGAATCTGGGGAACCCAAGTTAACAATCAGCCTGTGGCCTCAGCATGTATGTAAATTGGAGTCATGCTTACATGAGAGATACTAAGTGAGGCTAATGCAGTTTGAGGGGAGCTCTCTGTAATGCTCATCACTTCCAACCAGTGTAGGAAATCCTTCTGAAAGAATGACTCCATCCATTTCTTAGCAAACTCCCCACTAGGTGTGGAGGACACATGGAAACCCCAGAATTGACAAGCATAGTGCAGATGAGAAGGGATGTGTTTTTCCCAGAGTTCCTCAATGTTGGGTATGTCGGCATTGCAAAGGAACGATGTCGGAAATTGACAGATATTGAATCTCAAGTTCTCATCCATCACACGGAAACACCCCAGGGCCATCTGCTCATTTGCTCCATTTTTGTCGATGTAGAAATCTTTGTTATGCTCCGGATTACACAAGAAATCCCGATAAGACGAGTGGAGAAGCACAATGGGCCCATAGTCATCGTGCGTACCGCTAAGGAGTGACGCAAGATGCTTCACAATTCGTCGTTGTTTCCGCATGTCATCTGGACTGAGGATAGAGTCGGGTGGAACTAGGTGCACAAGAGCATGCAATGATAAAGGCTCCTGAGCGCATATGATGCGGCCGAGGATTGACTTGACTCGTTCCACTGCCTTCTCATTCGATGGATTGCAGTGCTCCTTCATCACTGTGCCATAGAGTGCATATAGTCCCTCATCACTATGCAGCACCGTCCAAATCTGGTCCTGTGGATCGGTACCAGCATCATTATCGCTGCAAATAAAGCGACAGGCAGTGGCAGCCCATTGGAATGATGTTCCAGCTTTCTGAACGAGTGCACCCAGCTGCATCTGGTACTCTCCCAACTCATCCACATCATGGAGTTCATTGTTTATATACGTCGCAATATCGCGCGACGTCTGATGAGCTGGGATGTCGTCCACAAGCATGATGTCAACCCCGGGTGGCAGAGGGGATTGCAACGCATCTTGAATATCGCGCTCATATCTCGAGGTGACTATCACTCGAAGACCCAGAGGGTGTTCTGAGGCCCGCTTTGTTAGAATGGCGAGTACGTCGGCGCGAGCGGCAACGTCCCCAGACTCGTCAAACGCATCGATGAAAACAACAGTCTCCCCCATGGCCATATCATCCTTGAACGGTGTAACAATAAAGTGATGGAACTGCAACTTGCAGTTATCACTTGTTCGTACCGCGGTGTCGTTCTTGACGGCATTGATAAGCCGCTGCTTCCGGGAGCTGTCGAGGTCCGCGAGGTCTCGAGCGATCGTACTGAACAGATTCGTCAGGTTTGCGAACGGTTTATTTTTGTCGAAGCCATAGTACGACCCGTTGCGTTCAAGCTCGGCAAGGCGTTTCGCACATGAGCGAAGGATTGACGATTTCCCCGCACCCGCAGTGCCACACAACCAAAGCACACGAGACGACTCATTAGAGCTCAATGTTATTGAACCACTTGGATCAACCGATGGCGTATCTGCTCCGACCGCCCAACGCACTATAGCGTCGATGATCTCGATACGTGTGCCTGGTAAGCACCCCTTATCCAGATCATGATGAGCCTCCGGGGCGTATCTCAGCTCGCTGAGCACCTGCAAGTCTCCTGTGTGCCATTTTAGAATGAAGGTTTAATCGAAGGCATACAACAAGTACTTACGGACTTCAGTCACGATGTCTAACACGCGATGCGTAATGATGGTGCATTCGATGTTCGCACTATCGATCAGATTCCGTCGGAGAGTCTCCAGGATCCCCTTGTAGTTATCGATCCGCGCGTCCACAAGAGAAACCATGTACTTCACAGTGCGTTTCACTGCCACCCACTCTAATCAGTCTTGGAGCAGGTAGAATATGTGGGATTCCACATACCGAAGGACTTGTCCCTGCAATAGTCCCGAATGAAATACGCGCATTCCATTACTTGGCGCAGTATTTGGTTGATGATCTCTTGATCTCTTTTCGAGCGTTCCTTCAGCTCCTCAGCTTCGTCCGCAAAGGAGCAGCTATCCGCCATAGTCTGCACTAAATCCATCACTTTCGCATCTCGATCATTCTGGGCGGAAGGAATCTAATGGAACACCAGTCAGAGAGCATACAGATGCAAAATTTGAGTGTAGTCATGCCTTATATGCTGCTGAGACGACACCCCATGCCAACTTGATCCAAGGGTGAGCCTACTCGTAAATAGTTCTTAGTGGTCGTGGGGCACAGGCGATTCGGGATGAAACATGCCTCGGCGATTGTATCAGCAACTTTGACAAGTGCAGCGAGACGGCTCAACAAGGGCTGCCAAGCATCGAATTGGACTGTGATCTCTGTTGCAAGTGGGGTGATAGCTTGAATGGCATCGTTGGCCACGGCGAGTGCGGGACCTAGCTGCTCGGCAGCTTGATTGGCATTCTGGACAGCCTCACGAACGGGTGCGAGAGAGGTGGCGACACATATTGTCAGGTCTCCGAATTTGTCGTCCGTATCACCCTTCAAATCGAGGCGTATCTCTGCACGAATAAAGACGGTGCGTGAGGGTGGCCCTCTCTTCGCATAAACACAAGCCGGTTCACCTTTACCTGTCGCGGAGAAGAGATCGAAAGTACAGGATGCGACAATCTGCCCCGAACGCCCCAAACGACGTTCACGCAAATCTATAGTCGCTCTGGAATCACTAGGTGCTGGAGTCACGGTGCTGCCGAGTGGATATGAATTAAGGGGGACGGAGTATGTAGACGCGAAGGAGACTTACAACTCTTCCCCGAAGGGATCCTTCCACGTCACCGCCTCATGTGTTACTTTGGCGTAGCGTGACTTTGGGGAACGAAGGCCAGTGACAGTAGCAGGAGACTGAATGGTGAAGTGAAGGCGATATCCTTTGGATGTATGTAGAAGGTGGCTACTGGATCTGGCCTCTGTGAGGGCCCAAATAGGTCTGTTAGATGCGAATTGCTGGCACGCAACGGATGGGATACCTGAAATATACACTTTGCGCATGTCTGCTGGGTTCGGCGGGTCTTTGGATGCCATGAGATGATGTGTCTGAATGATGAGATCGCACAGTGGAGTATGCCCAGTACGTTATAAGTAAAGGCAGAAGACATGCATTGATGCATATCGCTCCACGGCAACTCACTGATGCCACCTGGCATCTACTTATCGTGATAGACCAGCACCCGAGTGGGGAGGAGGTGGAGATCAAATTTGCGAGCACCCGGCAGTGCCCCCTTTGAAAAGCACATCCGAATTGGTATATCCCATCCAAGGTCATGTGTTGCTCTTTCAGAAATGGTAAGAGTGCCGCCAGTGTCACGCAGATCTACTCTGAGAGTCAAGATCCGTTTTCGACGCTTTGGGACGGACGCGCTTGAGGAAGTTGCTGACATAATCATATGACCGTTTGTGGCCCCACGGGTACAGTATATAGCCTTCAGGTGTAGGCCAGTCTAGTATATATGTCGACAGATCGAGGTTTTCCATTAGAGTTGGAGTCTGTCCCTTCTATCGCAGTGGCCTTCTCTTCAGACGTGATATCTGCCACCACACTGCTCTCCCGAAGTGCTGCCGCATTCGTAGGGCTCCCTGAAGAATACTGAATCAAGCGATCGTTGGTGATCATGATTCCAAGGGTTTATCGACATCGACGTCGACATTGTTTTTGTCAGGCTTCTGGTCGGCGGGGTCAGCTGATGCCACCGCCTCCAGTTCGGTACGAATGATACTGTAGAACAATCAATTGTTGAATCCATCCAGCCCCTTCACCCGTGAGCGCCGCATGCAATAGCCACTGAGCCCTCAGATGGCGGAGAGGTGCCCTTCCGAAAGCAACCATGGGATACTCTTCGTACTATACTAAAGTACATGCGAAGGAGACACTAACACTCATTAGCGATCTTCGACACCCGAAGCCCAGGTATCTGGTACATTCGGTACTTATTTGCTTCCAAAAAACCAGCAAACACCAGCATCTTCTCGGTGAAGGCGAACTTCATGCCCGATCTGAGCACATTCGTATGCCTCTACAGCTGTGTCAGAGCAGAGCCAGGTTCCTCGTGTAATCAGACACAGCAAGCTCTTTTTCCCTGAGGCATCGCACATGTGAGTGGGGGTTCATTCTTATTATCGACAACATGGGGTAAATGCGAAGAAAAAAAATACGAATGCAAAATAAAAGGCCATGTTTTCCTAAAACATCCCACCCATACCGCCCATACCTCCTCCACCACCGCCCATGCCCCCGGCGGGTGCTTGTTTCTCTTCCTGTAGAACGCGAGACCATATCAGATCGAGTTTGAAAACCGTAAGTAACTGTTTACTCACAGGAGCCTCGACGATGCATGCTTCAGATGTCGTTCAAGAGACTGGCCACACCGCTGTAATGTATTTCATCAGCAGACGCCTCACATCATCAAGAGTAAACGTGCATACCTAGCATCTGAGAGACCGGTGCGAACAACCTTCAGTGGGTCAATGATACCTGGCCTCGAACATGTTTACAATCTTGTCCTCTGCAGCGTCATATCCCCTAATTCGGTGGAAATAGAATAAACTTGGTGTCAATGACTCCACATTAAGATTATAAGACACGTACATCGAAAAGTCCCCAGAGTGTTTCTCCAACAATTGCCCAATGATGACACCACCCTCCTTACCTGCATTCTCAGCAATTACCCGCATGGGACGTGCCAATGCCTCCTTAATAATCGATACACCGAGCTGCTGATCGAAGTTTTCTGTCTTGATATCCTTAAGGGCCAAAGATGCTCTGGCAGGCAAGTGAGAAGAATGCGCGGGGACTAACTGGTATCAACTTACTTCAAGAGCGCGACACCACCACCTGGGACAATTCCCTCTTCCACGGCCGCACGCGTAGCATTAAGCGCATCATCATATCGGTCCTTCTTCTCCCCGACTTCGACTTCTGAGCTACCGCCAACCTTGATCACAGCGACGCCACCACTCAACTTGGCCAGACGCTCCTGGAGCTTCGTCTTGTCGAATTCACTCGTTGTCGGATCATGCAGCAGTGAGCGGATCTGTTCGCACCGGGCGGCAATAGCGTCCTTGCCACCGTCACCGTTGAGGAAGATTGTGTCTTCCTTGGTGATGGTGATAGAACCAGTGGAACCGAGCAGGTCATGTGTGGCCTTGTCGAGCTTGATGTCCAAGTCGTCAGAGAATACAGTGCCCCCTGTCAGGATTGCCAAGTCGCCGAGGATCGATTTGCGGTTGTCTCCGAACCCGGGTGCCTTGACCGCACATACACTCAGTTGACCACGGAGCTTGTTGAGAATACACGCTGCAAGTGCCTCGCCATCGATATCCTCGGCAACAATGAGAAGTGGACGACGAGCCTGAGCGGCGATCTCAAGCGTTGGGAGAATGTCCTGAAGATGTGAGATCTTTTTTTCTGAGAGAAGGACGAGGGGTTTTTCGAACTCGGTTTTTTGCGACTTGACGTCAGTGATAAAGTATGGGGAAATGTAACCGCGGTCGAAACGCATGCCCTCAGTAATCTCGATTTCATCCTCGATGGTTTTGCCCTCCTTGACCGTGATGACACCTTCTTTGCCCACTTTCTCCATGGCTGTCGCGATCAACTGGCCAATGTGTTTATCCCCATTGGCGGAGATAGTCGCGACCTGGGGAGTAAAATTTCAGATCCAAGGCCACGGATAGATCCTCCCGATTTTCAACACACCTGGGCAATCTCCTCGCTGGTGGTGATTACCCTCTTGTTGCTCTCCAAGAAGGAAATAACATGTTCCACGGCTTTTTGCGTTCCTTTTCGGAGGTCCATTGGATTGCAGCCCGCTGCGACATTCTTGACGCCCTCAGAGTATATTGCACGCGTCAGGACGGTTGCTGTTGTGGTCCCGTCACCAGCAAATTCGTTCGTCTTGTTTGCCACATCGATGACGAGGCTGAAATGAATAAGGAGTTAAAGAGCAATTCGATGCATTCGAAAGTTATGTGGAAACTTACCGAGCACCGAGGTTCTCAAATTTGTCTTCCAATGTAATAGCCTTTGCGACCGTAACACCATCTTCACACGAGGAATGAGACCCCGGAGCCTTCACGCACAACACCTATGCACAAACCCACCTTTTGTAATCTTAGGCCCACCATATGGCTGTTCAATAATTACGTTCCGGCCTGTTGTACACGATGCGCACGTTGAGAGAGACATTTCTTCCGATGAGAAATACGGCGGTGGGGAGGCTGACCTTTGGGCCCAAGAGTCACGCTGACGGCTTTTGCGAGAATGTCGACCCCAGCGAGCATCGAAGCACGGCCCTCATGACTGAATTTTATCTCCTTGTGCGCGCCCCTCGCGAGGACCGGCTTCACGGCCTGTGCCCGGCGAAGAGCTGCCGCAGAGCGTTTTCCAATATGGTGCATGGTTTTTCAGACTGACAGTTAAAGATTAAGAGAACCAAAAAAAGCAAGGAACAAGAAGGAGATGAGAACAGGAATGAGACGGCGAATGATATCCAAGATTTTTTTTTGCTTCCGTAGCTTTTCTCGCAATTTCCGCATCTAGTTCTTTCTCTGCACTATGGTCAGTGGGCGGCCTTCTCCTACTCAGAGACTGGGTTCTAACGTATATTCCAGGCTGCTGCAGCTACGTTCAAGTCGATTAAGGCTGTGATCCCTCTATTGGACCGCGTACTCGTCCAACGGTTCAAGCCGGACACAGTGAGCCCATACGATCCTCGTTCTCTATCCCAGACACCTCATATTACCACATCTTGCCTCGGCACTGTAGAAAACCGCAACGGGGATTTTCCTACCTTCATCTGCGACATCGAATCCTCTCCCTGAAGCGACTGTTATCGCTGTCGGTCCAGGTGCTCCCAACAAAGATGGGCAAATAGTACCAACTTCTGTAAAAGCGGGCGACCGCGTTCTTCTTCCTGGTTGGGGTGGAAACTCAATCAAAGTTGGCGAGGAGGTGAGCCGCCCCCCCTCCCATATCTCTAAAATTGCAACGAAATGGACACCGGTGGTCCGTTTGCATTAATCATCGAGCGTTGTTTCCCTTCTAGGAATACCATCTGTTTAAGGATTCCGAAATCCTTGCCAAAATTCAAGAATGAAGGCGATCTCATAAAAGTCGTCCTCTCTGCGCTTTATACATCATTAATACAGGAATCTTTTTTTTTCACTCATTTGGAATTTGGGATCGGGCATAGTTTTGTTATTTCTACGCCGTATTCTACAATCTGTTGCATTTTCAATGAACATTCCCCTCCCCACTCAAGCTGCACTTTCCTCGACGGTTCTTGACATTCATCAGGTGATCTTAGCTTAGCGCCCACAACTGGTGCCACTTCAAAGTGGATTGGTATAGCTTAAAAGGCCTCCAATGGCATAAGAAATTGACAGGGTTTACAGCGTACTCAGTATCACCTAAACCTCCCGTGAGGGACCAAACAAAAACTGGCAACCTGTGCCTCTACGTAGATCATATCAAGGCAGCAACGCCTGTAGCCGGAGGAAATCCGGCGTGCCCTACAAAAGCAAAAAACAACGTGCATTAGTACGTCATTCCTTAAATGCGATCCAAGTTGGAAGAGTCATCGTACATAGCCCTAAAGCACCACTGGACCAAATGTTATCAGTAAATACCGGACTTGCTGGATGAACGACGCACCGTAACCGGATCCCAGCCTGGACCAGCAGAGAAAGCCCTTGGTGCCACAACCAGGATTATTTCCAGAGGTAATATCGTTCAATCCTGCGCGACAGTCGTATCAAAATGAGACATGTGGCCCAGAGAGTCCTGAAGTGTAAAATATACGTACCCTGATATCCCGTGCTATAGAGCCAAGGGTTGAGGAATCCGAGAGAAGGTTTCCCTTGACTCAATCTGAAATCGTTAAGGAGGGCGATGATGGAGGCGGCAGTCGGCGACGAAGCCGAGGTGCCACCCACCAAGTGTGTGATTCCACTAACGACGACCGAAAAATTATCGCCTTGAGCACCTAATATCAACAGAACGCACAGAGTCGGACACAAGCAGAGCGAATCATTGGAAATTTACAGACTGATGTCTGGGAATCCACGGCCCGAGGCGTTGTAGTACCCTGAGTAGGTCGCTCCCAGAGTTTGGAAAAAACTGGACACCGCAGCTGACTGGTAGGATGGTCGAGCAAAGTACTTGACGAAATGAGACCAGAGGCTTCAGTTAAGTACCCAGAATCTCCATTACACGACTCCACTCACGTTGCTAAAACCACCTTGCGAGAAAGATACGCCCACCTCAGGACTCACTCTGGGGTCATAAGCATACTTCAGTACCTAGAAGAAAAGCGGCTTCCGCATACACTCACCGAGTAGTCCCACCGACCTAAATATCGTTCGAATGAGGTTTAGAATGACTGCCTTCAATGAGAAAGCAAGAGACAGCACAGACCGACGTCACGAAAGGGCACGAGGCTGGGAATATGGGCAGGAACTTGACTTGATTCGTGCCATCATTCGTTGTGCAATTGCCCGCTCCAACGCCCCCATCGCCAGACGAAAACAGAAGAGATACACCTAGGGCCCCTGCATTGTATAATGGTAAATGGCCCTGATCTTATGCCAGATGCTACCGCATAATAGGAAGTACCGAGCTGAGCGAATGTGTTGCACACTCGTGTCGCATAGTCAAGGGGAACTGTCTGCTCTACATGACGGGAACAAAGTTAATCCAAAGCCAAGCAAGAAAAAGGAAAGAAGCCATAATTTCAGACTCACCATCGTCCCCATACGAGGTGGTGATAGTCTGAGGAATCGTGGTTTGATTGGCCAAGTAATTGAGCCATTCAGCATACCTAACGAATGGTAACTAGTTAGCATTCCGAAAACTGCCCTATATTCTCAGAGTCTCGTACGGTTCGTTGGTATTCGTCACGGTGTTTGAATCCGGTAGATAGGGGGGACTGCCACCAGTAGAGTAATAAACGTGGGGGTCGGGAAACTGATGCCTGCATCCCCATGGGGCAACGTTCCACGAGGGGAAAAAGGGCAACATTTACTTACCTGTCGTGTACTGGATGTCGAGATTAGCTTCTACTCCAGGATGGGATTGATCATTTCCTCCACCATTTACTTGTACCGTGGTAAACGAGGAGCCGGTTGCGTCAGGCCTGTATTGTAAGAAGAAAGTTTGCAAGTCTGCATAGTTGGCGTATTGCTAATCGATGCAAGCAGTTTTCTATCCATCAGCCGGGAACTGATCCTGAGAATGCGAAGAAATTGCGATACGTTGAGATATCCCGCAACACCGACGAGATTTTTCGCTGATTGTGTCGCTGTGTAATTGATGGAATTATACAACGTACGAAGGCAACTGGGAGTAATAATATCGTTGCAGGAAGACGGCACACCGCCTACTGTGTAGGACTTTGTCGTGTCCGCTGCGTTGGCTTTATTCGTGATGATTCCCTTGACGTGGGAGTGCGTCTTAAAGTCTCTTTATCCACATGTTAATAAGCATCGAACACAGTGCTGAGCCAAAGGTGAGGCCTACCTGAAGCCAAAAAAGGTTGTGGGTTGTACAACCTATCAGCCAGGGCAGTAAGTATCTGCCAATGGTTCCTTCCAATAAAGAAAACCACCAACATCGATGTGGTTGGCCAATCTACGAGGCACAGAATATTCAAGAGTGCGGATTACACGCGCTCCAGTTACCTACACAAAAAACACCGTCAAACACGGCATCAAGAAAGTCACACTCTGGTGAGATCACCTTGTTCCTGAACACATTATATTTCGCCCCAACGAGAATTTCAGCCAGACTTATGGGTACAGTGACCTTTAGCCAGTCGAGGGCCGCGGAACGCGAGACTGCAGTAGAAATATCGATACCGTGTTCGGTAAGCCATCCATCTACCGCAGAAATCGCATCGGGTGCGGTTTAATAAACTCTAATGCGGGGGAAGGGCGGTAACAACCATTACAGTAAGAAAGTAACAATTCATAAACTGGAGTCGTTACGCACCGTGGACTTGTCTGAAATATATGAACGTCATCAACGCTACGTCCAATTGCTTATCGAAGAATAACTCACGCTTGGGACAAGTGTTTGCCATACCGGGGATGAGCAGGATCGGACACTTCGTATAGCTCCTTCAGCAAACCATCAAAATTTCCTGCTTGAGACCAATTTGCAATGAAATAGTATGGCGATGGTCTTCGAGGTGGACATCAAGCATCTCCCAGTCTCGAGGGACTTGAACATGTGCATGTTTCTTCACAAGATCACGGTTCGCAACGCGGGGGGAAGAACCTTTGAGCGGGGTTGCAAAGATACAGGTTGCTGCAGCCGCGACAGTAACCAGAATGCCAGCGGGAACCATGGCAGTAGGGAATGACAATCCAATGAGGGGACGCCTTTACGTCGGACGAGAGGACAAATAGACTAAAAACGTAAAGGAAGCGGGCCCCCTCGGGTGCGTGGGTGCCCTGAAGCCAAGTTGGGTAATGGGGTTTTGCCGCATCCAGGGGCAAGAGATTTACATTGGACATGAGTATAGGGTATCGTATTTAATCGATGTGTAGACATGCGACGGGTACACAGGCCAAGACTATCTCAGGAACTTGAACAGAGCAGGGTGACGCAACGAAAGGGAAAAAGAACGCAATTCTAAAGATACATGCAAATGAGATAGATCGAGTCCCTTCGCGATGAATAGAAGCAGCTATGAGAGATTAGAGTTCACAAGCCTCGATATCGCATTAATCAAGTCCGCGCGGCGTAATGGTTCTACACAGAAATGATTAGTTCGACCCAGTTGGACCGAAGAGAAAATAGCAACGAACTGGTAATGTGGTCGTCCATGCCAGCTTTCAGGCACCGTTCTCGGTCGCCAATCACTACACCGAGATCGAGATCAGCAGGAGTGAGCCTGAGATGAGGAAACCGACTTACTGGCGTGTGCAGTCAATGCTATAATGGCAGTGGGCCGGGCACCCGTATCCCTTTCCCATGATCGAATCAGTTCAGTGGCTTCCATTCCACCCATGAGGGGCATCGAAACATCCATCTGACAGGGAACGCCGTCAGGGGCGTTTATCCCTGAGCGACATGAAAGAACCCACCAAAATCACGTCATAACGCTGGTTGCTGGATACCTTGGCCTTGACTGCTTCAACGGCTTGGTGACCGTTCTCCACAATCTCGACGGTATGCCCATACTTCTCCAGCATCTTCGTCGCTACCTTTTGATTCACAACGTTATCTTCGGCCAGAAGAATTCGATACACCACATCAGGAGCGAGAAGATCCGGTTGCGCGATGTTCGACTCCAGTGCTGCGATTAGCACGGTAGCCAGATCGACTGTCGAGATGGGAGTCGTCACTGATGCACTGATACTGTTATCGAGACACCATTTCACTGTGAAGGCACCCTTGTTAAATTGATAGGTTAATTACGAGGTAATCGTGTATATACTTACAGTTCAAGATCGGCATGACTTGCTAGATACATTGAGCATCGTCAGCCAAACGCATACGTGAGTACAACTGCTCATCTCACCGGTGTCAGCAAGACTATTGGAACATAACGAAGATGGTCAAAGTCACGCAATTTATCGGCCTATCATAAGCACAATTCAGTAAAAAAAGAGAGGGTAGCGCACGAAATATTCAGACAACGCACGACAGGCAATGAATCTACGATGATCGTATCGATGTAGGGAACCGCGTTTTTGTCCGCTACGTCGGCGACATCGTGTACCACTAATGATACCAAGCCCAATTCCGAAATACGGCCCGTCACGTTTGTCTCGTCGTGTGTGGAATCGACAAACAAGATGGTCCTGCCTTGGAATGGTTTCATTCGATCGGCAAGAGCATGGGTTTGAGACCGTTTGTCGGCGTTGATTTGAGACACGATTGTAAACATGAATTGGCTCCCCTTGTTGACATCGCTGTTGACCCAGATCTGGCCCTGCATGAGCGATACCAGTCGCTTCGAAATGGAGAGACCTAGACCTGTTCCACCGTATTCCTGTTGAAAAGGAAAATGAATAACGTAGAACTATTGGACCAATTGTGAACAACTCACTCGCGTGGTTGAACCATCTGCCTGACAGAACGTGTCGAAGATGAGCTCGAGTTTGTCCTGGGGGATACCAATACCAGTGTCCGAGACCATGAATTCGAGTGTCGCATTCCCCTCTTCTAATTTATCGAGACGAACGGATATTGAGACGGTCCCGCGCCTATCCACCTTGGCAGGTGTAAACTTGATCGCGTTTCCTACCAAGTTGGTGATAACTTGTCGAAGGCGCAGCGCATCTCCAATCAGTTGATCCGGAATGTCTGGGTCGACTTCGTACAACAAATCAAGATTGTTTTGTGAGGCGCGAACAACGAGACTCTTGAGCATGCCGAAGACAGTCGTTCGCAAGGAAAAGGCGACTTGCTCCATCGTCATCCGACCCGCTTCGACTATATCGGAATCAAGTTAGGATGCAGACCCACGGAAAAAGGGGGAGGGCGCTGACTCTTGGAAATATCTAGAATATCATCAATGATGAGCAGTAAAGAACGTGCCAAACTGTTGACTAAAAGGAGGTTCTCCTTTTGGGCTCGGGTAAGCTCGGTTTCTAAGGTGAGGTCTGTCATTCCAATTATACCGTTCATAGGTGTTCTAGGGGAAGAGGAAACGGTCAATACCAGACTCCACAGATAGTACAGACTACATGTAGTTACCGAATCTCGTGAGACATGTTTGCTAGGAATTCGGACTTGCTCCGATTAGCCAACTCAGCCGCTTCTCGAGCCTGCGTGTTCTTCTGAATACTTTCCCGTAGATTGTATACCATCTGATTGATCTGGGTTTTAAGGGAGTCCATCTCTCCACTGGCTTCGACGGTGATGAATTGTGTAAAGTCCCCGTCCGTCGCCGCAGCCGAGATCTGGGCAAAGCCTCGAACTTGTGAAGTCAAATTGGCAGCCATCACATTCACGGACGATCTAATAGCAATAATTAAATACCGTCGACGACATCATAGGAGCCATCACACAAAACACTCACGTGATGTCTCGCCATGTGCCTTGCAATTTGTCGATCTCAGCCTGCCCGCCTAGCTTTCCGTCCGTACCGACTTCTTTGGCCACACGTGTGACACCCTGGGCAAAGATAGCCAGATCATCGATCATACTGTTGATGGTGGTAACCAGTTGGAGGATCTCTCCAGACACTTTGACGCCGGTGATCTTTTGCGTTAGGTCACCTCGAGCAACGGCACCCTATATGCAGGAAAATATTACTAATGCCCCTGTCATGGAGCATGAAAACAACACATACGGTGGCGGCATAAATGGTCCGAACTTGAACAGTTAGCTGGAGGGGCCGGTATGTTAGCCACGATCAACAACCACAATTTAGACACTAACGTTCATGGCCATCGTGTTCACGTTATCGGTCAGGTCTTTCCAAGTACCAGCGACGCCTTCGACTGTCGCTTGACCACCTAGCCGCCCTTCAGTCCCGACTTCGCGCGCGACTCTACGGTGCGAACGCGAATAATCAGTGACCTAGCTAGAAACATGGTCACGGTTCATAGCACTAACCGAGTGACTTCGGCGGCGAATATGCTCAGACTTCTTGTCATGTCATTGACCGTCATCTTTAGTTCTAATATCTCCCCTCGAACGTCCACGGTAATCCTCTTGGTTAGATCGCCACGTGCCACGGCAGTGGTAACTTCAGCAATGGCGCGCACTTGTGTCGTCAGATTCAGAGCCTATGGTAGAATGCGTAAATGATTAAATTCATCAACCACGAAAATATCCGACGTACCATCAAGTTAACCTAATATCACAATCCAAAAACAGGAGTATCAGCTCTCGACCTTCGAAGAGGGGCCCAATCACGCACATTATCAGTCAGGACTCTCCACATTCCTTCTACATTGGCAACAATAGCTTGACCCCCTAGTAGACCTTCCATACCAACCTCTAGACTGACACGGGTGACTTCATTGGCTAGAGTGAATAGCTGTGCCACCATGCCATTGACAGTATTCTTCAGATCGAGGATTTCGCCTTGAGCATCTACTTCGATGAATGTAGACAAGTTCCCTTGCGCAACGGCTTTGGTCACTTTTGCAATCGATCGTACTTGAGATGTTAGATTGGCCGCCATGTTCTTGTGAGTACGTACATTTAGCGTGCAGGGTCGACGTTAAACGCAGGGACGAATTGAGACACTAACATTAACATTTCGCGTGAGCTCGTCCCAAGTGCCCTGTGCTCCTGCAACTTTGGCTTGACCACCTAGAACACCCATAGTGCCCACTGCAGGCCATTTTCAGTCTTTATAGGCAAGAAGCGAAGTGCAGGCAACGAACCTTCCAAAGCGACCCGCGTGACCTCGGATGCAAAAGTGCTCAATTGGGCAACCATAGAGTTCACCTGAGAAGGCGTATTTGAGTGAAACCCCCAGAAATTCAATCTCCAACGAAATTGTACTTGCAGTATCCTTCAATGTTGCCATTTCACCTTCGACAGGGATTTCAACGCGTTTCGTTAGGTCACCCTAATAATGAAAGGGAATGAGGACGAGCCTTTCCATAACAAGATATAGGGACACTCACTCTGGCGACAGCGGTGGTCACAGCGGCAATAGATCGCACTTGCAGGGTTAGATTTTGACACATGCGATTCACCTGGAAAATACGATGAGTATCAGGAATACCAGAAGTGCAAATGCACCACCGCTTACATTAACGGTCAATTCGTGCCAAACACCTTCGACGTCTCTTACAACAGCGACACCACCTAGCTTTCCTTCAGTTCCGACTTCTAGTGATACACGAGTGACTTCTGATGCGAATTCCCGTAGTTGGACAACCTAAGAGAAAGGAAATATTGAGACAAACAAATGAACCAGAAATAAAGACGTAGCACACCATGTTGTTGACTGTGGTCTTTAGCTCGAGGATCTCGCCCTTTGCCTCAACGACGATCTCTCGACTTAGATCGCCTCGGGCAACAGCCATGGTGACTTCGGCAATACTGCGCACTTGAATCGTTAGAGTCTCCGCGAGCTTGTTGACGACGGCGGTTAGTTCACGCCAGGTTCCTTCAACATCCACCACCACGGCTTGACCACCTAGCTTACCCTCGGTTCCGACCTCTAGCGATACACGTGTGACTTCCTGGGCGAATTGACCTAGCCTTTCTACCATTGTATTGATGACATCTTTGAGCTGAACCATGACAACGCCTTGCACGGGGACAGTGATCTTCTGAGATAGGTCACCGGCAGCAACTGCACGACAGACTCGGGCAACATCCTGGACTTGGGCCTTGAGAAGTTTCAGCTCCTCGACTGCACTCATGCCAGGCTCGAAGGCACCCGAACCGAGGACACCGGAATGTATAACACCGTCTTCAAAAGGCAGGTAGCAGGATGCAAGAGAAATACCGGAAGGGCGACAACACGTGGGGCACCTCCAAGTGGCGGGTAAAATCGACGAAGAACTAGCGGGCGCAGAAAGAGATACGCCAGAAAATACAGAATCGGCCGATATGTGCTGGAGGCCGGAAAGAGAGATGGACATTGGGAGTGGATGGGTACTGAGGGGATCTCTATCATCCGTTTCCAGCGGACTGAGACGATCAAGGACACCTGTTCCTGGTATAACACCCTCTTGATTTTGCCCATTGTGATGGGGCAAGCCATTTTCTTCAGCCACAGCGCGGCGTTTCTGAGGTGGAGGGTCATCTGACGCAGAGACAAGGTAATGGGTCGCAGGCGCCCGATATACTACGGAATTCTTAATTGCCACCTGGAGTGAATGCTCGGCCTGATAAGCGCGCGCGGCCAGATTGTGGATACTCCTCTCGATTGCATCGGTAAGCCAATCGGTGGGACCAGTATATTGAGGGGGGGGTGTGTGCCCAGGACTTTCACAAGCGGAAAGTAGAGCAACAAGATGAGAGAAAAAGGGGTGTGACAGGGAGGGTGCTTCGACCGACCCAGTCATACTAGAGTGCGTTCGCTTGAGGGTCGGAATGTTGAAAACGACTTTGGGGAGGGCACAACTCTCAGCGCTCTGGTCTGTTGTTGCTGAACGGCCGATGGGGACGGCCAAAAAGCCCAGACTCGAACCTTTATATCAACGTGAGGGTGGGCGATGTGGTATCACAATCAAAACAGAATGAGAACGAAATGGCTGGCTAGCGATGGAGGAATTTATTATTCGGTAATATCCATAAGGGTGTTATGTAAGCGAATTGCTGAATTGCTTCAGGGCAACACTGTGGGTGACTCTTTGCTCTAGACCGCGTCGGGGCCATGATACCTAGCTAGGTTTACCCCTCGCAATTTTTCGATTTTTTCCCAGATAGGTCATCGACCGTGGGAATGTCTGTATCTCTTTCACGGGCACCGGATGCCCGGCGGTGATCCTCGAAACCAGGGACTCAGTATTTTTTTAATTTCAAGCAAACCACCTTTGCATTCCTGAATTACTGCGGGGATTACCATAACCGGTTGTACATCGCAGTACATGGCCCCTCCTACACACATATGGGATATAATAACATGTTTTCAGGACCGTTTCTTCAGGAAGCTGCACTAGGACTCATATTATTGAAACACCGTTTCGACGACAGCGACCATCAATTCACCATCACGGGTTTCCTTGTCGGCGGCTTCTGCTTGCCTATCCTGGGCATGATGGCTCTAAAACCCCAGATTTTCTCGGTTTGTGCATGTCTCAGCGGTCAGAGAAAATGATTGTGGGGGGTAGTTTCTAATGGAAAGGACGTCATCATGCTTGTAATATCTCCGAGAGGACTGGTAACCAGAAAGCCAAGCAGTCACTAGGAACAGTAACTGCTTGATGACTAACCGGAAACAAGCGTCGAGTATTGAATGGAGATAAGCTTTGTATCCGCTAGCACAATACCCACAGTACATGGCCCAAGAAGACTCGGAAGAGTTCGGAATTGGGGATATATTTCCTGTAAAGATATCTGCCGCGGGGGGTGATCTCATGAGACGTTTCTGAAAAAACTGAGTTTGGAATTGCTTCAAGTAGGAACCGCCCAGACCCCCGTCTCCAGAACCTACTGTCGAGGTCTATTACCGAGACCCCAATATCCACAACAATAGAATTCATGACTGGGTCTCCATTTCGATAAGATTAGTTGGCTCGCATCCTCTGTGGGGTCATCACCTGTCAGTTGTATCATCAGGTCAAGCCCGTAGAGGAAATTTGTACACTGAGATCAATAGCCACGATTCTCAGATGGAATGCCGCGCGGTCATTTGCTACTTACTTGGATGCCAATGCTTCTACATTGTGCGCGGGGAGAACTATCCTTGAGCTTGGGGCTGGAGGCGCTTTGCCTGGCATCGCTGCTACCCTCCTTGGAGCTAAAAAAGTAAGATCAACCCTTTTTCTACAAGTGTTGAAGCCTTCTTAGGAGTGGTGTACTTAGGTTGTGCTCACAGACTATCCTGATCATGATTTGCTCCGGAATATAGCGATAAACGTGGATGAGAATGTCCCCCCTCGCCTTCGGGCAAATGTCGACGTTCAGGTAGCAAGGGTATTTCCTTCTACGAAAGCATGTATGGGTAATTCTCATCTTTCGTGTTCTAGGGCTACATCTGGGGTACCGACCCCCGGAAGCTGCTAGAAGCCCTGAGATCGACCAAAGCCCAACTCGTGGCCCTCGAGGATGATGGGGTCCCAGTTTCTCATCTTTCATCTGCCCCCGTAATCACTACCGGCCACATTGTGGACGCGTCTTTGCCACGCTTCGATCTGATTCTGATGAGCGATCTGATATTCAATCACTCTCAGGTGCTTTTCCAACTTTCTTTCCAACTTTTCTGACGTGCCATAACAATGCGGCCCCACAGCATGATGCACTGTTGAACACTTGCGAGCAAGCATTATCGTTCGAACGTTCAAATCAGGATACTGTTTTACCCTCGACGCCCGCCGTACTCGTATTCTTCAGCCATCATAGGCCCAACCTTGCCCATCGGGACCTAAATTTCTTTACCAAGGCCCGAGACCGGGGTTGGACATGTGAGGAGTTTTTCAGCCAGAATATGGGTGTTAGTATTTGCATGGTTCTTTGCGTAGGAATGTCCGGGGACCGACAATTCACCGCGTTCCATTTTGACAGGCAATGTTTCCAGACGATCCGGGAGATCTGGCCGTACGCTCAGTCGTACACGGGTGGAGACTGTATCGCACACCTCCTGTCCATGCCTCGTGAGCCTGGAGTGTTTACTGTTTCCTTCGGGAGCATGGGCCCCGCACGCCATGCAATGATTAAGTAAATAATATATCGAATGGACAATACCCTAATATTATACACAACATCCCACCCGGTGCCCTCCATAAATGATTACAGTAATGCCTCTAGCTCAGACTGAATTGAAAATGGCGAGGAGCGCTGATTTTTTGGCGACTTCCGACCACCGGTATATCTGGAACCAAAAGAAGAATCCTCAGGTGCGGACGGATTTGGGAAAATCAGTGAAAACTAACCGTTGCTCCTGACATACGTAGCTATCCGGAGCCGCTGCCCATTCTTCCAGCACATACTTATGCGCATCGTATCCACCTACGAGATCGTCCTCGTCCGGACCAAACAGATCATTTGCTAACCTGGTATGGGAGACTCCCGCGTACGTCGTGACGCACCGGGGATTGATGATAATCCGGGCAGGTTCAAAATGTAAATTTGGCACGGCGAAGGATGTATGTGAATCTTCCAGCGGAGGCGGGGAGCTGCCTGGCATCGCATCGTAATCGGAACCGGCGTTGGCGTCTGACTCCTCCTTTATTTTTGGCCGCACACCATTGTCCTGAGCTTGATCTGGAGGTACTGCTTTGTCTTCGGCCTGATCTGGTGGTACGGCTTTGTCTTCAGCCTGATCTGGCGGTACGGCTTTGTCTTCGGCCTGATCTGGCGGTACGGCTTTGTCTTCGGCCTGATCTGGCGATTCTGCTTGATCTTCAGCTTGATCGGGGGGAACTGCTTTGTCTTGAGCTTGAACCTGGCGTTTTACGCGACCTGCGCTACTTGTGGCGCCAAGTCGCTCCGGCTTAGCGGGTTGGTCCACAGGACGCGCACCATTCCTGGCGGCTTCCACCCAAATATCACGGCAAAAGGACGCTTGGCTAGAATCCATGCACTCGCCATATGGGTCCCATGTGGGCGGTGGATTCGAGGACGTACTGTTGTGGAAACGTGCACTATTGCGATACGCCAGTCCCCGGTAGTAGGTCTGAGCAGGATCAACGATATGGGTCCCTGATTCGCAGCAGAAAACTTGGAAAGGAAGATGAGCCGCATAGCGCTTGGCAGCGATCTCCTCGCGTGGCGGAGCACTCGGAGAAGAAGAACGTGATACACGGAACTGGTCGCCATCCATATCTCTAGTCCTCCATCTTGACCACAGGTGCAAAATTTCAGCGCCTCACCTTCCCTTTATTCGGCGAGCAGGACGCACCTATCGGAGAAGATGAAAAAGCCATTGCTCTCGGCCCAGTCCATGCCACAAGTCATAGCCGCGTGATTAGCCTTACTGACTTGGAGATTCTCGAGTATGTCATTAGGGCAAGTGAAACCCTTCAACCAGATGACCTTCTCGAATTTGATTCCCCGACGCACGTTCAGTTCATGCAATGGTTCGAGAGCAAGATTACGAGTGTACGCTTCCTCGAGAGGATAGTAGCTGGCAGCTTCCTCTTCGTACATCGGATCTACGCGCCTTATTCGGAAGGGAATGCTAAGGAGGGTCATTACTGCCTCAGCCAGGTCCGTCAATGTCTGGGTGGAGTCGTTCGAATCGTAATCCAACATCGAGACGAATATGTTCCGAGTCCCCAATCGGCGAGCTAATTGGACGATAGTTGCGAGTTGATCCACAAGGAAGTGGTCCGCTGAATGGATAATAATTGCAATATAATAGAGCCGATTCTCTCCAACAATACCATCGTATGAATCCTCTCGTCTGTTCTGACCGAAGGGCCGGCTTAGGGTAGGACAAGCTGCCGCTACCCATCCATTAAGGCTGAGTAGATCTTCAATGGAGTTGCGAACCGCTTGGGCATCCACATGCTGTGTTTCGGGGGCCAACAAGCTATTTCCTATGCGTTGGCTTCCGACCTCGAGAACACGTATATCAAAAATCGTGCTCACAAAGGAAGCTGGAAATTTGTCCAAAAGCTATTCGTCCCATCCTCGACGAATTTGGTCAGTATATCAAGTTCTTCTTCTCTCCCTATTCTCGACTGAAGGAATGGATATCGCTGGACGTCCAGAGACTTGTCTGCTGCGCGTGTCACACGCTCTATATAATTGTGATGGGCGATTTCTGTGGTTGCAGGTGGTGGCAAGAGAAGATAGCGAATAATGAGTATGAAGGCCACTAATGCAGCCAAGCGGATGAGGGAACGCCTCCGAAAAGCAAATGAGATCCCCATGCTCGGTGACAAGGCAAGTGTGGGTTTCAGAGCGTGCCAGCGACCCCGACGAATGTCGTAAGGAACCGGGTGTTCCCGTTGAATTTGGCGCACCTAGCAGTGTACCACTAGCAAATCTGTACCAGCAAAATCTAAGGTTGGATCATTCATGGCGCCGCCCCATCTCATGACTCTGGCCGATTTGTCGGTTGGACAGCTCAGATTTTTATTGGCCCATTCAAACAGCTTGAAAAGTGCTTGTGTCCCTCACCTCAAGCCTCGCCAAAATTTTGGTATTTCTCCTCCAACGCCATCATGGACCCAGAGCCTCTCGTCAAAGACTGTGGCTCTACTTTTTTCCAAACGCAGTACTCGAACACGGGTTTCTAGTGAAACCGCTGTTTCTCTTCTGGGAGGCCGTGCCTTATTTCTTGGTCGGGACGATATTCAATTGGGAGTAAACGAGTCCCTCCAGGACACGGCCACAATAATTTCGAGTATGACCGAGGGAATTTTTGCTCGCGTTGGGGATCATTCGGAAATTGAGGTGAGGTTATCCGTAATTTTCGTTGTCTTGTGACAGTTGCAGAGCCTATATTCTTCCCAAGGAAATGGCGAAATACTCGTCTGTTCCGGTAATCAACGCACTGTCATCACTATGGCACCCGCTCCAGACCGTCGCAGACCTATTGACTCTGCACGAACATGCAAAACTCTTCGAAGAGGGGGCTTCCGCGTCTCAAAAGACCGAACACCTTCCACTCAGACCTCTCACCATAAGCTACATTGGAGATAGTACGAACGTTCTCCATGATATGCTTGTTACCTTCCCTCGTCTCGGGCACAAAATGCGGGTGGGGACACCCCCAGCAGCAGCGTACCAATGCCCGGAACCAGTTTGGAATCGTGTCAAGGAGCTTGGATGTGACAAAAATATCTGGTGGGGCTCTGACCCTCAGGACGCCCTTCGCGGAGCAGACGTAGTTATCACTGATACTTGGTCAGCATGGGAGTTCTCATGGCTCTTCCACCCCCACTGATATAGCCTATTATCTCTTTTGGATTGGAACACAGGATATCGATGGGACAGGAAGCTGAAAAAGCACAGCGCCTCCGAGATTTCCAAGGGTATCAAGTCACAGAGGCTCTGTGCCGCGAAGGGGGGGCGAATCCAAATTGGAAGTTCCTGCACTGTTTGCCTCGGAAACAATATGAAGTCGATGATGAAGTGCGCCCTCATGAGATTTGGGAAAGCCACCTGCAGATCATTGCTAATAATGTGCTTTAGGTATTTTATGGTCCCCGCTCGCTAGTGTTCCCGGAAGGCGAGAACAGAAAATGGACTACGATGGCTGTCTTCGAGTGCGCAGATTCATTTCCCTCGGTCTTCGTATGTCTAAGTACTCAAGTTGACCCTCACGTCAATAGCGCGCTCTTTGGAGGATGGCATATCCCTTCACTAGCTGGGACAAGCCTTGGGGAATATGAGGACGCAATTCATACCCTGCGCTCCACGCGTTAGTCCGGACCCAGTGGGTGGTTGAATATCTCGCAGTATGAAGGAGGAATGCAATCGGTGATTAAAAGTGTTCAACGCTACGTGCTAAATAAGTTCTCGGTATCCTAATACACCAAAAAGCACGGCAATCATTAACGAAGAGATGAAGTTGACCTACAGGGGATGTTGGAATGATCAACGCCCAGAGAAAACGGATGGAAATACGATATACCTGATTGTTGCTGAGAATCCCCCATCCGCTCACTATTGTGACATCCTTCGTTGGTACAGAGTCATCCTGCAGGATCTGCTTCGTTTCAGGGTTGTACCTAGTGACTTGGACTGTCGCTCCCAACAGGGAATCCACCTGGAAAAAAGTATTCTTCAGTAAGTTATCGAGGCCTCAGACAATTTCACAAGTACAAAGGATCCCAGGGCGCCTGCAATGGCTCCATAGACTACCAGTCGTCCCGCTTCATTGAGCACATTATACTCCCATGAAGTGACGAGGCACATCCCCTTCTCAGCCCATAAGTCTAATGCCATAGTCGCACCAATGATGGCACCCCCAGCTATGCTCGCGGAAGTTCCGATCAAGGAGACCCCTCCATTCGTTCCTGGTGGTACTGGCCGCCAGGTTGTGATAAGAAGAGGTGGTGACTTAGATAGAATCCCAAGTTCAGATGCAAGAGTATCCCCTAGACAACATGCGAAATGTCTGGACGAATTCGATGTCAACGAGAGTAAGAAATATGGTCCATGGTTAAATTGGACTTGATAAAGGGACGCACCCAAGAAAGGCGAAGATAAGTGTGCGACTACGGAGAATCTCCTTTTCTGACGCAAGAGGGCACCAAGAAATGATGGTATGTAACACTGGGTGGCCCAGGTATGGCAAAAGAAATGGGCTCAATATTTTCGAATGCCATGAGTGCGCGTGGAACATCGTCGCCCATAGCGTACAGGCAACTGCAGCGGTGAAAGAGTTGCACAAGACCTAGTCCACATGAAGGCCAATCGCACGGTAGGACGTGAGATAAACTACTTACCTGCCAGGCCGTCCGATGCCCTGCTCTTGGTGCCCTTCCTCGAGCTTGGCTTTCAATGATTTCCCAACTTTGGTGGCCTGCAGTACGAGACTAGTGTTATTTCCCCTAATGAGAACATAAAGGCTATTTTCCTGGCCTTCGAACCAATGAGATAGAAGGCAATAAGAGTAACACCGAAGACTCGGAGTGGAATTGACATCATCGTGAACCCGATGAGAAACGCTGCTACTGCACCGGAGAGCGAAAGTGAGCGTTTCCGATACCCACTGACTAAAACTCCATTAATAACAACAATGTTGCAGACGACGGAGGCCACATTACCCGACAAGGAGGCGGCTAGCACAAATGGCCACGCAGACAGTACCGAATCGAGCATTGTGACCTACGACTGACTTGGGCAAACGTCCACTGCCCGGAATTGCCAAGATTACGTACGCGCCAATCGGATTATGTCACCCCGCTCCCATCCCTCTGCACCAAATCACTTCCAGAGACACCACAAACGGGGTGATTGGAGAAAAACGGTATTTTGTTAATAATTTCCTCACGCTTGAATCCAGTACTCCATGATCGACTAAAGAATAGGGGATTTCACACCGGCGCCAAAAGTGGTACCAAGAACCATGCACAGCAAACTCAGCTGGCCTCCAAAACGATGTTTTTGGGTTCATTGGAGCTGAATCGTGACATCCCCTAACCTCATGTGTACTTACTGACTCGCCTGGAGGGTTGAAAAGGGACTACACATTATTTGTGTGGGATCAAGGTACTCGTAGCTCAAGAATACAACAGGGCAGCTTTCCTACTCATGGTCACATTTCACGTTGCGAGAGATGGACAAGACGGACACGACGTTATGTCGGAATGGAGGGGGGGTTCAAATACTTGTCGTGGGCTTTGCAAAGTCGACGCAGACGATACGTGGACGATCACCAGGTATATCTATGAAACAGGGAAATAAATATTAATGCACAGAAGGAAAGTGACTGATGATAGGCACCCGTATTTGTTGGAAGATTCCAAGCCCACCCACATGCATACCTGGAAACAAACCATAAATGATGGCCACATGGATCTCAATGGCCAGAACTCACCAAACCGCCGTCCGTGTGATCTGAACGCAGGATATCTCATTCAGTGGATACTTGAGCGTAACGAGGCGATTGACCGCAGGGGCTGGAAACCTCTCGCCAAATTGCGGACGGTCCTTATCGAGGCACAATACTGTATACCGCACTATTCTGTAGAGAAAGGGTCGGCTGCTCCGTACAATTCAGGTGTCGTTAGCGCCCACCGTGCTGAAGGCAATCCGCGCTCCATCGAAAGCAAGGTTTTCAAACGAAATCCGAGTGTCCAGCAGCCAGAGCTGGGGCGATGCGGATTTCAACTTTTCCGGAGTTGGATCGCGCAAAAGTGCCACAAGCTCCGAAAACTCCCGAATGTAGAATAATACACCTTCACGAGTGACAGCAACGACTTGTTGACCATCTGGGGAGACATGAACTGCCCGGAAGTCCACGTATGGTAGAAGCTGGTCATAGGTCCCATCCGTTGGCATAACGGGACAGATATCGGCATTCCTCTCAATATTGACCCATGCCTGCAATGGACGCGAGGCGGATAGCCGGACGAAATCCCGTGGAAGCTCGAGCACGGTCTTCCGAGATTCTGAAGATTCTGAAGAATTTTGGCCAGTCGATGCGGGGTCGCGTCCACGCTCGAAAACAGCGAGCCTCGAGGAGAAGCAAACAAACACATGCGTACTGCTGAGTTCCACATAGTTTATTGATCTCAGGCCGTCACGGAAGATATCTTCGCCAATATCTTCTAGGTTCATATCTTCTTCAATATTCTCCTCTTCACTAAATGCCGAGCGTAGAGAGAAAGTCTCTACCACTGTGCGACTAGGCACGTCCCATATAAACACGCAGCAATTGTGCTCCGAGGCGACAAGTAAGAACGGATAGACAAAGCGGTATGCCCGGACATGGCTTGGATTGTGAAGCACAGCGTAAGGTGCATACTGGCCGCGCAAATCTCCGGAAGGGGCTTCAAGAGAGGCGGATTGCGAGGCATCTTGTTGCCATAGATCGGGCTCGAACGAGAAAGACTCAGCCAAATGAGGTATCTGCGACTTCCGGACCCATACTTCATGACAATTGCCAGGTCGGTCAAAGATCATAAATCCATTGGAGTATTCCAAGTGGGCGTATGATCTAACATGAGTCTATACACAATGATCCTCAGCCTGGAGGGATTAGAACTGGTGAGCCTGTTTACCGGACTCAGGGACCAAAGTGTCTCGGATGTGGCTTCACATCTCACAATGATTCCTCCTTGAACGAAACATTAGAAATGACGGTGGCATCATAAGACAATCATGACATACCAACATCCGTAGTGCTTAAGACTGTTCGTTCCTCAGGGTCCAGTTTAATGCGATGTGGAAGGACGGGAGGATAATCAGCCCAAACAGATCGAATCCCTGGCCTCCTATTTGAAGAAAAGTTCCAGCACCGGTCCACCTCGATGAACCGCTGGCCTGACCCTGGAACATAAGTATGGTATAACAGACAGGTAGATGCGACATGCGTACATAGATCTCTCCAAGTCATCGCATCGTCTAGCCAATCGCTGCAGTCACTGAGAGTTTTCGTGGAGTCCTTTAGCGACTGCCCACACTGGACCCATCCATGAAGAATGGCCGCCTGCCGATATATAACGGGGCTGTAGGCCTGAACGAAAGAGGACCAGTCTTTCGATAAGGAAGACAACAACGCAATCTCCGGAAGACGAAGGTATTCCAAAATGCTCAGTATTAGTTCGTGAGATAGTTCGTCAATCTTGGCCATGGAAACAGCAGAGACCACTGATGTAACGTTTGAGAAGCATCTACGTACGTAAGCCGCGCGAGGCCGCTTGCGTAAGCAAATCACCGAATCCCAAAGTTGCCGCCTGAGATAACCTTAGATAATATCGTGGGATCTGAGTGGTCCTACGACCCGGCCGAAAGCATGCTCTCCAAAATACCACAAGATATTTTCTCTGATATCGCCCAATTTCTTGATCCTAGGGACCTGGTGAAGCTCAGCCGGGTGAATTCCAAGATTGAATAGCTGGCAATTCTCACTGATCTCATCGTTCCAACGTTTTCCAGGTATCTAAGGGACTTGGGACCCACATTTCCAACAGTCGTTCATTGTGGTTTGACCAGGTCCAGAACCTCATCTTAAAGGAATGCATTACACCATCATCCTTTTCTCCTTCATCACTTTCTCTCGAGCGCTGCGTGCACTTGCCACGAGACCTGACAGGTTTTTGTTTGCAATTGAGAAGCCCTCCGCAAGCATTCTGATCCGTCCTGACGCCTCTCTTGCCCCACGCCGGTATGCGTATCTCCCAGATGTGATGCGAGCCGCACTGGAATTCCAGATGCTTCTGCCTGGAGGCCGCTGGTTGCTTACGGCAAACGACACTCGCTATGCGTCTCAGCTCTGTTGCTGGGATCTTGACGACTTGAATAGGCTGCCATCGGTCCATATGCTTCGTAAACGACTAGCCGTTTTCGATGGTTTGGAAAGCTCTCCGATTGTCACTGCACAATTTGATCCCAAGAATAAGAGAGTCCTTCTCATGGTGCGCACTTGCAATGGTGATGGGGAGTAAGTCCCCGCAATTTTTTCGCCAACTACGTTTGATGAATTTGCTGCCAACTTATTGGCCTAGATATGATGTCGATATCATATGTCTTTCTTGGAGCAGCGTCGCCAGCACTGGCGAAGGTGGTCCGAACTTTTCCAGTGCGGCTAGACTGGTAATGTCATTCAGTGGAATATGGATTCGGGGCTAGGACTAATCCCCAATGAAGATTCCAGGGAATGTGTACGTAGAAGAGGCCGTACTGGAGGGGGAAATGGTTTGCATTGGTTCTGCCGCAAATTGGCTGGTCTGGAATTGGCGAGAAGATACCATCGCCCACCTCCATCTGAAGGATGTAGTCGTAAGTCTGTTTCAGTCCAATCCGGAGTTCTGCGATTAACTGTAATTGGGCTCGAAGGGATCTACCGTTACGCATATAATCTTGAGGCCTCCTCACCTCCTCACTATCTCTTCGGCAGGTTTCATATCTGTATACGAGATCCCTCCATTGATCGCGGTGTCCTTCGCGGAACCAGTGAAGTACACGTATGAACCATTAGCCTCATCTACTTCATATGGGACCATACGCGTTGCGAAAACTTTGCAAGATTGGCTACCACTACCGCTGCGATTCCCCCCCTTGGTTTGTCTCAAGGCGACAGTGATTCCCGCATTCGCCGGCTCCCCTGATCCATCGTCCAATTTTGCCAATCCTACGCTACTCCTTGACTACTCGTACACGCCGCCTGCATCGGGAATAGAAGATACGCCTCAGAATCTACTCCCTCGACTATATTACCGTAGACGAGGAAGCCTCAATTGGTCTCCATCGATATGTTATATGCTGTGATGTGCTAGTTGAACTCACTTTTACCGCCCAACGTCGACGTATATCCAATTCCTTGCGTCTCTTACCTATATTCACTTCCGAATCCCACTACCTTGCCAAAGATTGGGATATTCTCAATTCAAAATGGCGGCAAAACCCTGCTCCGGGGATTCTGGTCCTAGAGAGCTCGATCGAAGAGAGTCCTAACACCTCGAGGGAGGACATATCTGGTCGGTCTCAATGGGTTTCGGTGGATTTGACGGCTGGGCGTGTTGTGATGCTCCGACCACGTACACGAGGCGTGGAAGTGTTCGACTTCCATTAAGATGCATTCCTGACCGATGCTACGAAATGGATGTGGCTAGTCCTTCTGAATCCCTTTACAGACAGAAGTCCGATAAAATAGACACTTCAACTTTGACACGCTTCACTTGTTTTCGTGGATTCAGAAACATTCTGCAACGTGGATCTATTACAGCAACGGGACGTACATTCCGTCCCTAGTCATGCTACTTGAAGTCATTCAACCACCTATAATGCACATGCAATTGTTATTGGACCCACTCAAGGTCCACCAAGGGAAGAAATTGTGTGATGTGACAGTACGTGAGTTAGCGGTCTGAGGACGAAATGCCCTCTCGTGAATTCATGAATCGAAAATTCGGTTTCTGTTCTGTAGATCACCCAAGAAGCTCTAATCACTCTCTAATCCGGTGTCTGTACGATTTTTTCGGAGGGTGACCACCGATCTACACCAGCACCCGATCTAGATACCACGAAATCGCCTCTCTTAGATGGGAGTCGAGGGATTCAAATCAGAACTCTACTATATATGGAGACCAAGAGCGCGCGGTAGCTACCACCATGAATGGAAAGAAGGCTGGACCTGCCGAGCATGCTCTCAAAAGTGCCACAGAATATTTTCTTTGATATTGCCCAATTTCTTGATCCTAGGGATCTGGTGAGCTCAGCCGGGTGAGTTCCAAGATTGAATAGCTGACCATTCTCACTGATACCCATGATTCCAACGTGTTCCAGGTATCTAAGGAATTCAAGACCCACATTTCCAACAGTCGTACCTTGTGGTTTGATCAGGTCCAGAACCTCATCTTAAGGGAGTGCATTACGCCATCATCCTTTTTTCCTTCATCACTTTCTCTCGAGGCGCTGCGTGCACTTGCCACGAGGCCTGACAGATTCCTGTCCGTAATCGAGAAGCCCCCGGCGAGCATCCTGATCCGACCTGAAGCCTCTCTTGGCCCGCACCGGTATGCGTCTCTTCAAGAGGTTGGGATACGCACCCCATTGGAATTCCAGATGCTCCTGCCTGGGGGCCGCTGGCTTCTTACGGCAAACGGCGGCGACGATGCGTCTCAGCTATGTTGCTGGGACCTTAACGACTTGGATAGGCTGCCTTCGATCCACTTGCTTCGTAAACGACTAGCTGTTTTCGATGATTTAGAAAGCTCCCCAATCGTCACTGCGCAATCTGATCCTAAGAATAAGAGTGTGCTTCTTATGGTGCACACTTGCAATAATGGAGAGTAAGTCCAGGCATATTTCCTTGCCCACTACATTTTATGAATTTGCTGCGCAACCATTGATCGGTTTAGATACGATGTTGACATTATACATCTTTCCTGGACTAATACTACCAGCACCAGCGACGGCTGTCCGGTTTTTTCGAGGGCTGCCAGGCTGGTAATGTCATTCAATGTAATCTGAACTCGGAACTAGGGCTAACCCCTGGCGAAGATTCCAAGGAATGTGCGCGTAGAAGAGGCCGTGCTAGAAGGGGAAATGGTTTGCATTGGTTCTGCCGCAAATTGGCTGGTCTGGAATTGGCGAGAAGATACCATCGCCTACCTTCATCTAAAGGATGTAGTCGTGAGTCTCTTTAAGTCCAATCCGGGGCTCTGCGATGAATCGTAATTGGTCTTGAAGGGATCTAATGTCATGCACATAATCTTGAGGCCGCCACATCTCCTCACTATCTCCTCCGCAGGTTTCATATCTGTATACGAGATCCCTCCATTGACCGCGGTGTCCTTCACGGAACCAGTGAAGTACATGTATGAACCATTGGCTTCCTCCGATTCATATGGAACCATACGCGTTGCGAGAACTTTGCAAGACTGGTTACCGCTTCCGCTGCGATCCCCGCCCTTAGTTTGTCTCAAGGCGGCAGTGGTTCGCGCATTCGCCGGCTCCATCGAACCACCGTCTTATTTCGCTAACCCTACGCTACTTCTTGACTACTCCTACACACCGCCCTGCATCGGGAGTGGAAGATGCACCTCAGAATCTACTCCCTCGACTATGTTGCCTCAGACGAGGAAGCCCAGATTGGTGGCCATCGTACGATATGTCCTGTGGCGTGCTACTTGAACTGACTTTCACTGCCCAACGTCGTCGTATATCGAATTCCTTACGGCTCTTACCTGCATTCACTTCTGAATGCCACCACCTTGCCAAAAATCGGGGTGGTCTCGATTCAACATGGCGGGGGAAATCTGCTCCGGGGATTCTGGTCTTAGAGAGCTCGATCCCGGAGAGTCCTAATACTTCAAGGAACGATATATCTGCTTGGTCTCGATGGGTTTCTGTGGATTTCACGGTTGGACGCGTTGTGATGCTCCGACCACCCACGCGGGGCGTAGAAGTGTTCGACTTTCGTTGAGATACATTCCTGATCGATGTAGCCTGAATCCTTTTGCAGAAAGAGGCTAGATACACTGGCAACACATACTTCCAACTTTGACACACTTCACCTGTCGTTGTGATTAGAGTCATTCTACGACATGCATCTATTAGGAGCTAATCCATCCGTGGCTGTGCTGCCATGTAGACTTCATCATTCGGACACAACAAAACAAGCAATTGTTTTTGCATACACTCCACCGTCAAGTATTCCATGTTGCTTGGGTATCACTGGGGGCCATGGCGTACCTGGAGGATTTCCTGGAATCTAGGTGTCGCCTCCGAGTGAAGAGCTTTACGGGGGGGGGATTTTCGTGCTCTGTCGGCCACCGCTTTAAGCTCGAATTGCCACATCCGAATACTTCACTGAATTCTACGTGAGTAGGACGGATGCTCCGGTGAGGAAAATGCTCCTTTTGGAGAACTCGAAAATCTCGGCTTTTCCACCGTGCTGTCGCCGTTAATGGGTGGGTTGTTGATATCCACCGGTGTGTGCTGTAGCTCCACGCGGCGAACCAGGGCAGGGCTTCCCAAGTGAAGAAGACTGAACAGCTGCGGATGGATTGGTTGTGCCTGGCGTGCGCTCAGATTGATAGGATCGTGGACAATGGCTTGTAGGCAAGTCCTAGTAGTATATAGGGATCGGGATACTTGCTTTTGGAGCTATCAATTGGAATGAATTACCTTTGGGATCCTCTCTTTTGGTTTGTGTTGAATGACCGTGCCTTGGGCCATGCTGACTGCACATTCAAGTATATGCCATAGCCCCTTAGGCTGGATTAGATCGATAGGCATGCTGAAAATCAATCAGAATAGAGATCGATATCGCACCCCTTAGTTTGGAACGATTTATTCCGGTATTCCGGTATATCTAAACATGGGGGTCTAGACACATTCGTAGGATTTTGGCCAATTTTATGGTCTGCTATTACTCGTTCTGGATACGGGCGCTAACAATGTCAGCGCCTTTAACAGCGGAGTACAAAATTTGTACTCCGCCGGCTTGTCCCGTGTGCTCTCGAGTTTTCGAACATGTCTTCCACGTACATAAAGTGCGCGAACTCTGAATGGAGGATTGGCGAGATATCTGACTATCTCTTTCAAGTTCTCCAATATCCTTGACTTCGGTTGCTGATATTCGCTATCGAGGGATCCTCACTAAAATTGATCATGAAGAAGCCACGATAGGATTATCCAGTGGTGTGTAATGGGCTCCAAAATTGCCTCTGTCGGTGTAATGACGCGTCCAGATAATCAGTCTACTCGATGGGTACGGAAAATAGACGTTCCCCTGACGAGTTCATCCCGCCTCAGGAAAGGCCTTACGATTACATTGTTTTTCGCGCGTCTGAGGTTCAAAACCTCGCTCTCGACCTTGATCCTCGACCTGAGCCACGAGTGATTGTGAACGATCCAGCCGTCATAGGAGTGAGTTTCCTTATCTTTGTTGTTATTCTTCATGATGAAAGATTTTCGGATGTAAACGAGATGAAAGTCTCACCTTGTCCGAGAGCGCAAACACCCATGTGGATATTTCCGTTGCCTTCCTTCTGATCTTGCCTGTATCCTGCGATGGTCTGTGACTGCAGTACTGACGTTGCATATCGCGTGCGCATAGATGCAAGCCGCACCAAGCCACGCTCAGGTCCAGCCTGTGGTGAGTATATTTCTTCTTTATCCCTTCTTCCCCTTGGTTCTTTGTGTCGCTGGGTCGTGGAAATCATTCTCTGAATTTGTGATCTCTTTTGCTGCTGTGAATCTCATACGAGGTGCCATCCCCTTCCGCAGCCGCAACCCCAAGCACCCCGAGGGTACAACCAGGTAGCGGTGAGTAACATCGATTTGTTCTCTTGCTTATCCCCTATCGATCTGTGTGATGAAATCATTTCGGATGTAAATGAGACCAAGTCTCTTCTGTCCGACAGCGCAAAACCCATATGGATGTATCCGTTGCCTTCCTTCTGACTACATTGCGCTCTTCGTAATAAATGTCATCTCTCCCGTACATGTACTAATAAATCATGATGTAGGCTGGTCCAGTGGCACCCGCGAATCCCGTCCCCCCGCCGTCTAAGCCGGTGCCTTCTAGTGCGCCACGACCACAAGCTTCTGGGCCGTCGACCTCCCGCCCTGTTCCTCGTGACCCCGTTGTCAATGTCCCGTCTCGTGCAAAGGTCGAACGAAGCGAGACACCCCCAGTCCGTTCGGCATCTGCATCTATGGAGACAGTCGAGCGCGCTATTGGGGATCTCCGTATTTCCACGAATAGCAATGCGGTTGCGGTAATGACGAACGGTGGAGGAGCACGTGGGCATCACCGCCGAGGAGGTCGTGGTCGTGGCCCTCAACAAGGTGGAGTTAATGTCGGACGCGCGGCTCCGCTGCCAGTTTCGGTACCAAAAGAAGATTTTGACTTCGAGCGCGCCAATTCCAAGTTCGATAAGGCATCTTTATTCCCCTCGGCGTCGTCAACGCATGGGGCCTCGGAAGTAGGTCGCGAGTCTCCCGAACCGGGTCAGATCATCGAGGAGAAAAAGGAATCGACGAAATTCTACGATAAGAGCCGGTCTTTTTTCGATGATATCTCGTCGGACTCGAAAGGGATGTCCCCGGAAGATGCAGATGCCGCGGGCGGTGGGCGTGGTCGCGGAGGGTATGGTGGGCGTGGGCGTGGTCGCAGTCGTCGTGAGGATGAGAGAAATAAGAATTTGAGTACATTTGGCGAGACGGGCATGAATCTTGGCACAGGCACCTATTGGCCGGGTGGTGGAAATGGTGGTGGAGGCGGTGGCAGCGGTAGTGGCTTCAGGGGTCGAAGGCGGAGACCGTATCTCGGGAATGGTCAGGTAAGCTGGGCTCCGACCTCTTGCCAGCTTGAAGGTCCCTGAAGACTCGTGTTCGCAGCCCCGTCAGTCCCAACAGCAATAAGCATATTACTGCCCGTGATTTCTTCGGTTCTCCCAGATTCTAACCCTTTGTTCTTCCTCCTGGTTGTACCACTATCGATTCTTGGAAATTATCAGCCGCTCAACACAGCATGCGCGGCCTATGTTCTTCGCGATTGACACCCTCACCAAGGGCTAATTTTAGTGTGTGTGGGCGCCAATGCAAGTCAATTTTGATTGGCGCTGTCTTGAGCTGGAAAACAATAGCGCTAGGCAGCAGGGGAAAGCTGGGCCACAGCCGCGCTCCTAGTAATTATGAACTGTACAGTAAGGACCACTTGGTCATGGTCAGTGGTGCCCTAATAGTATATAATGTGGTCCTCGGCACTAAGCGCAGTACCAACAATTTCTTCTCGGATCTGCTTTATGTCCACGTATGATGGTAATGATCTCGAAGATGCAACGGCTGGCTTCAACCGCTTATTCAACGATGATCTAGAGGGCACGGTCAAGCAATGTGAGTTTTTAAGTCGCTATCTTCACTTATTCCCCGTGGTGTCGGCGGTTGCGTTTAACGCGTGGTCCTCCAAAGTTGCCAATGGAACCTCTCCATTCCACTCGATGGGTTCTGGGATGGTTCTCTTCATCCAAGCTGCTCTGGGTCTTGAGGTGAAGAATGATTTGCTTGATTAGCCACAAAGCAGTTGCACTGATCGTCGTGCCGGGGGAAGAGCGATGTCATGGTGGATGCAGTGAAAAGTCTCACCCAGGCCGAGACGGGCGCAAGACAACAATCCAAAGTCTCCAAGGGCGGAAAGATCACTGGAAAATTTCCTCCAGGATTAGAATGGGACGTCCTGCAAGCAGACGCAATCGTCCTCTTGGGCTTCACTCATGTCCTCTCCGAATCATACATGGGCTACGTCAAATGCTTCTATGCTCTCAATAGGTATGGTGCAATCCGACTATATAACATTATGCATGGAATAGCGTCTGAAGGTCGTGGCGCTGGCGCATCATTAGCGCCCATGGAAAGTTTTCCAGATTGTATAGCCTCGTATACCCACAGGGGTTAGATCGTTATTCAACACCTACTACATCCCGGACATCTTCTACCTCGGATCTTGTCCCTCTAAGCCCCACTTCTACTTTTTCCGCGGCCTCCCCTGGATCATCTGATGCACTACCGTCTTCCCCGTATTCTCCCGCCGGGAATTTTTTTACGCGATGGCCATTGGCTACCCCAAAGTCCGCCCTGCCGAAGAAGATTGTGCCTGACGGCCCAGTCGACCGGCTGATCCTGTCTGGCACAGCATTCGGTTAGATTGCCGCTTCTTTCAAATGAGCTTTCGCGCCAATGATTTGATTACATTTGGTAGGATTTGGTCTATTCAATCTCGTATTCTCTATGCTCCCTCCTAAAATTCGGTGCGTCACACGACAGTAAGTTGCGAGACCTCATTCTTAGACTCAGTCCGCAGGAGTGTGGTCGGGATTCTTGGGTTTCAGGGGGATCGTAGACTGGCGCTTCAGGCTCTGGCCGTCGCCGCGGCAGGCGACGACGTCCATTCTCATTTTGCTGCGTGAGATAATTCAATCAATCGACTGCATCTGTAGACTGACACACCTAAATGTAGTGTCAGTATATTTTTGTGTCATGTGATACCTTGGTTTACTTGCAAGACCTGACATCTCGCTCTAATCTAGTTGACGTTGATGACCTATCATGGTTACGTACTGCAACTGTCTGGATTCCAAGCGGATGGGGAGTACATTATAAGACAGTATAACGCGTTACTCGCCCGGTGCGAACCGTCCTTTTTTATTATTTTTGCCTTGGAACATCAATGACGAGCCGGCATCCATGATATAGTGGTGAAAAGAAGTTTCCACATGGCTCTCTCTGGCTTGTCAATCGGGTGCAGCCCCTAGTGCCCATGTTTTTTTGACAAATGCGCTTACCTTGTACGGGAAACTAGGCAAAAATTCAACGCAATGATGGCCACAATCAAGCTGCGATTGAAACTCTCAATCATGCACTAAATCCTTGCAGCAGACCTGCAAACTTTCGACAAGCTGATGCAATGCTTGTCTTCGAGCTCGCCTGGGTCCATCTGGTCGAAGATCAGTTCGAGGAGGCGGCCGACGCGTTCCTGCGTATGATGCAACTGAACCATTGGTTCGTTTTCGTCCTCTGAATTCCGCCTCATTTTGTTCATCTCAACTTGAACCTGTTAGGAGTCATGCCACGTATGCATTCCTGGCAGCTGGTCGGATCTTTTCCATGCGTCCACAAGCACCATACTTATAATCTAATTCATTAGGGTGTTATCTCTCTGTTGGTACGCCTGAGAGGCGCAAGACGGCTCAGGAATTATTCGGGCGCATTCCCGACCTCTTGGAGCGCAAAAGGATGGGAGGGCGGGAATTACCCACAGAGGCCTATATTCGCAAGAAGAGTTGAGTGCAGTCATTGTTCTAGTCATCTCGTTCGGGTGTACTTATTTGCTTCCTCTTAGTTACATGGTACAAGAAAAAGCAGATCCAGCGTGGAGGGGACCAAGCGAACTTTGTAGAGTGTATTAGGATTACGCCGGTGCGCACCACAGCCTTATCCAGGAGTTTGGAAATACCTGACTTCGCGAACATAGTGCGATGAGTTCTCAATAGTGTGGAACAATTTCTCGCGCGTCTCGAAACCTATCGCAGAGTCGCACATCGCCAAGCTCGTGCAACTCACGCCTGCTGTTGTTGTGTCTTCACCCCGCAGCCGCAGCTCTCTGGATTCTCCGGTGTCCCCACCAGAGCGAACATCACGTCCCGACCTTGAACTTCCAGATGAATTGTGCACTCGCTTCGTTCTTCTGGGACTCTTGCATCGGGAAATTGGCTACCTTGACGAGTCGCGCGAGTTCTTCGAAGCCGCAGTAGCTGTGAAGTCCGTCGAGACGGGGCTAATGACCAATACTGCGTACTTCGAGCTTGCGGTCCTCGTTCTGAAGAGGGCCGAGGCCCATAGTATGGGGAATGGTGATGTCCCAGGGGGGATTGTCGGAGATATCGAGCGCTGGAACGTTGCCCTTTCTGAAGCCTCGCGATACCTTCAGTTGGCATCGCAAAGAATGCAAGATTTTGATCTTGGTACAAGACTGGATAGTCGCATTGGGCTGGTTCGTCGCTGTCTCACCTTCATTGGTTTCCAAATCTCATCCTTGTTTCTGTATGTCCAAAAGCTTCGGTCAGAGATCGAATTGAAGAGGAAGATGCTCGGGATATAATTGCCGGCGTTATAAGGGTGTGGACTATAGTTGTACTATAATATCATGTGGGGGATTGTTGTTTATGGCATTACGCTACATATCTACTACACATTAATTATCTTTCAATCTCTGGCAGAGCACTATCTCTCTGTTTGTCGTCTGCGAACTTCACTGTGATTCGGCGGACTTTCCGCGGTTGGGTCTCCACTTCGGTATCGTCCCCGAAATGCACCGCCCTCCGTTTCTGTCTCACGGGGACTCCAGCGGATCCGTCTCCTGTCAGACCTGCATCTGCTTCGGTGTGGGAGCCAGGGTGCGGTATGAGGGATATACGGATCTCATCATCTGACTGGATCGTGCGATAATGAATAAAATTCGGATTCTGTGCGAACACTCCATATGAACAAACCATACGGCAACAACGATGACCAAGAAAGAAGCACCTTAATAACATGGCGCATGCCCTCATCGACCCATATATCCTTTGAGGTTGTTTGACGACTTCGTCGGGCCATGATCTCCTGCTCCACTGTGCCTCGAATGGCCAGAGTCTTGACAGTAATCGGACGTTCCTGGCCTATGCGATGGGCTCGCTGTGCAATCAGGGAGGTGTCAGCAGTCTGAGAAATTGCAAGATGTGTGAAGTAATGATCAATATCACCTTGATTGCTTGGGCTTCGACATCAAGTGTCCACACAGGCTCACAGAATATGATGCGTGAGGCCTCAGGGATATTCAGACCTCGCGCTCCGTCCTGGGGAACATCGTCGTCGTTAAGGGGGCTGCGGTGCCTCATTAAGGTGGATAATTGTACGAACTTTAAGCTCCATTAGAAGAATACGGATTTCATCTGAGGTCTTGAATGTCGTGACCACCTGTTCTCGGTGTTTACGGGACATCCGAAAACCGAATTCCAGATATGGGATGCCAATGAGTTTTAATGCGTCTGAGATATGCGCCAGAGACAATGGCAGGGCCGAAAATACTAAGAATTTTTCGTGGGACGCGTATCGTTTGACCTACGCCTAGATGAGTGGATCGCATCTGGGCCGCTATGGATATATTCACCTCGGATAGTATGAAATCAAGCTTAGATGAGCCAGAGTTACCGATATACACATCGGAAAATGATAGTGGTGGGGAAGTGGTCGGGAGGGGTTCGCTGTCCATGGAGTGCCCACGCGGACTATTGGTATTTAATTCCAGATTGATTTCCGTCATCGTGGCGGTCGCCACCTTTTTGGACTTCTCTGCCACGCTATTGGGAATAGATACTCCAGTCTTTGCAGCCAGGTTCGTGCGTTTACTGACCAGGAGTGGGGAGCGAACTATGGGCGTCTTCTTCCTTCCGTCGGTCAATGTCTGCAATTGCGGCAAGATATTCGTGATTCAAGAGGTCTGGAGGGCTGCATAAGATTGCCTCTCTAAGCCTTAGCAGGCGAGACGGTCTCATAAAGTCTGGTGACGACCCAAGGGAATCTGGGTTCCCGTAATCCGGAGCAACCCAGTGGCCGCGTAGGCTATGTGATATCGATATCATTCGATACGGCAATTCATCTCTAGCCATCATTGCTCGCCATAACTTATCCCTAGCGGCATCTTGCCTGGGTGACAACGTTATAAAGAGAATCAATTGCAACCAGCTTGAGCTCTCACTGGTATTTAAGAGCCGCGTGAAGCAAATTGATGTCGGCAGGGTCGACACGTCGTTGAACCGCGGTTTCCAGAGCTTCCTTAGTTCTCTCAATGGCGACATCGATCTCAAACACCTTGTCATCGACATGCCAGAAGAGTGATCTATGAAGATGGCGACGATCTTTAGCAGTACGAAAGATTCACACATATCAGTAAAAGATCTTTACTGGGTGATGTTTTGGGACAAGGTGCGGAGATGCGCGACGTTCTAAAGCAAGAGCGTTAGCATCTCGACGCGGCTTTCCAAGAGTTAATGCTAACCTGCGGACTGAACAAGTAATCCTGTGCCGTTGGGTCAATTAGAACATCCTCGATGCGACCCCAAAAGTCTCTACTCACTGGGCCCACACGCTGACTGTCCACAGCATTAACGGCAATTACGGTCTGCATTACGTTATACGTTTTGGACGCGAATTGGTCCAAGTCCAGCAAGACAGTTTCATGCTTGTACGGAAACAAGGCCACGTCCTGCATCAGATCTTCGACTCTTACAAGTCTATGAGTACATTGTGGTATCCAAATGAGCTGTCGCACCTCACCGGTGACGGATTATGACTTGGTTCATAACGGATGTCAACACCTGTATAGATCCAAAGCGAGGCCCTTTTTGATGACAGAGGGGATCGATAACATCTCGTCGGAAGATGTTGACCCCGCTTGAACCGTCTTCTTTCTTGTGGAAGGGTGCCACAGCGAGGAATTCAGAGATCATGGCACAGAGCTTGTTCAAATCGTTACGGTCTCGCGATGTCCACAATCGAGTTTGCGTAATTCGGGTCGATGAATCTAAAGGAGTACGAGGCCGAATGTCTTGGGAGCCGACGTTTCCACCCACCAAGTTCGTGGTAGGGGTTCCGGTCACGATCCACCGGCGTTCCGAATTGAGTGCCGACAACTGACGGACTAACTCTGTATTACTATTTCCACATATATTCCCTTCATCAACGACTAGTCGTTTCCATCGGATGTGATGAAGAATTGGAGGACAACATCGCATATCGCAAGGACAGGTTTTAGGCCGGTACTTGACCGCCACAGCGAACACTGAAATGGCTTGTTCGGCGACACTAAGGCATGAAGGAGTTCGGAGCTATACGCACTGTCGTATGTCATCAGAACAACCTGAAGATTGATTCTCAGCGAAGCCACAATGAAGGAAGACAAGAACACCGACGTCAAAGTTTGTGGCAAGGTGTTGGACAGAAGGGATATCAGCTTCCGATCGCACATGAAGAACTCGAAGGGCATCATCGTTAGTGTGTTTGTGAATTTCCGACATCCACTGTTTCTGCAACATAACCGGCACGACCACCAAAGTAGCTGTAGTCAGATACGTCTTTACAATATTCCGAACAGGTTGATATCGGGAACTGGAAGGTACCGGGGGTTGTTCCGCGAAATAAAAGGGGCAGTTGTCCGAAACAACACGGTAGATGTGTTCCGGCAGAACGCCCTCCCATGTGGGAAATGGCAGATTTGCTGTGCGGACTTTATGTAACGCCAAACTTCTTAGGCTTGGGATCCAGCGATTGCAAAGGGGCGGAAGCACTCTTTCACCAGAGTTTATATACTCATTGGAGGATAGACATTGGCGAAAAGAATCATATGTCAGCGTAGTATAGATGGAAGGGACTTCAAACGAAGGCCCTTGCGAAGGCACTGGTAGGTCATCCCGTGTGCAAAGGATGAGCGCCAAAGTGATGACGGTCTTTCCCATTCCGAGTTCTTCCGCAAGGATGCCACCGCGAGGCTGCGAGAACTGTTGTTGATATCGTCGGCATGAGAGTGATGCTGGGTGGAAGAAAAAGGTAGATCCTGTGGTAAGGTCAGATCTTAGAGGCAAATATGTAGGGTCGGGAGAATCCCCTGGATAGAGCTCTTGTTGGAGAAGTCGAGCAACGGTCCTTTCTTGATAGCTGTAAAGTGTCGAGCGCAAGCCATGCATGGTGTGAAGAATGTCCGAAATTTTCTTGATCACACTTTCGCTCAATAAATTATTGCGTATGACAGGAGAAGGCAATGCTGAATAGATTTCGGAAAGGGTGCGATCGTCCTGGTCTTGTTGGTGAAAAATAAGCATCCTAGAAATACACAGAGGGACATACCGCGGTTTGACTGAAGAAGTCTGGCGGACAAACTGACATTGCCATCCAATTTTCCTTTGATGTGGAAGTAAGTTCGAGTATCGCGCGAAGGGTGTTCATGCACTGGCGAGCAGTATTGTGCTTCTGCCTGCGAAGGCGAAAGGGCGTGGCTGGGCGAGGGAGATCAATCGGATTCAGATAAATTCTGACAAAGGCATTGAGATCAACCCTTCGAACAGTCGCGTATATAACACCAAACTCGATCAGGAATGAACTTGCTTCGCTACCTGAGCAGCAGCAGGGGCCAGGAGAAATTGGCGAAGTCGCGCCAGTCAGCATCAATCTCGGCACCAGGAAACGACGGAAGGTTAACGGTCCCCGCTGCGAACAAGAGGTCTAGGTCGGTGGTTAATTGCATACACCTACGCCAAATAGCTTTATTTCGGCGCTAGGCCCGTGCACCTGGGATCGGCAAGTCCCGCACCGCGCCCCCCCGCGTCGGTTTAATTCACTTGGACTAACCGCCTCAGCGGGCTGCCACCTTCATGATATCCTGGGGCCAATTCTTTCCGTTTTCATTTCCATCCGTATCATTGCCTACGCTCTCGGTCCCCCTTAATATCCAACGTCGCTTTCTCTCTTTCATTCTCAAACGAACACTTGGGCATTTGGTGCGCCCAGGTCAGCTCGACACTCATCAAATCGATGCTCAGATTGGAAATGGGTGGATAGAAATCTCCGATATCGAGTTGGCTGATGAGGTGGGTCACATCCTGTCAACTGTAGCGCATTCGGGGCATCACACCATCCGGGACATTTCTCTCTGGGAAATATTTCCCCGTTTGATTGCGTTATTGACTTTGGAAATTTCATAGGCAATCAACGAGCTCCTAGATGATCTCCCTGTGCGGCTTCGAGGAGGGTCTATAGGGAAGATATCTGCCAAAATCCCATGGACAAACATTCTTTCTTCCCCGTTAAGCGTTTCAATACATGCCCTGAATCTTACCTTTATCCTAGTGCCTCCACAACCCGTGGCGGTCAGCACGCCTCCTGTGGGATTAAAGCTCGCAGAATCTGTTACGAATGTGGCAGAAACGTTCATCCACGAGGAACTAGACTCTGGGGATAACAAGAGATTACGAGACTCCATAGTCTTGAGTCAAGCAGTGGACGAACCCGCACAAATGAATTTTCCTGGAGCGTTGGATCCATTCCTGGTAGAAGACATCGATGGTGCAGTGGGGGATCTTGACGCCGGCGTTCCCGTTCTGGCTTCTCTGACAGAGAGACTTCTCTCTCGATTGAAATTATCCATCACCAACACGTCCATTTCGCTGGTTCACGAGCGGTCCTCAAAACTCCAGGTAACCTTTCCTGAGATCACTTACGATGCTGAGGACTCAGCCCAAGAACTTGGCCAAGTTGGCGGTAATTGCGAGACTCGAAGCGTCCGCATCCTCGGGTTCTCTGTTTCCATGGGCGATCTACCGCCCTCTTCTCTCTCATCGTTCACTGCCGCTTCGTTTCCTGAAACTCCAGACTTCGAGAACGAATCGGACGCAGACGATGACGCGGCACAGACGCTCATGTCCCAGAGCATTGTATCCTTGTCTGCGGCCTCCAGTATATACCACAGTGTCGTTTCTGTTCGGGGTCCCCCAGAAAGGGACGTCCCAGGAGTTCATATAGAGTCAACTGTGCTTTCGACGAAAGATCCTGTCGTGTTGCAACTCATCACGACCAGACCGACGGTCGTGGCGAATACTTCCCATGGGCCAATCGGCTCTCCAGATACCATACCACAAAGTGCCGCTCCCACAATTACAGTTCAAGCCCGCCTAGGAGTATTTGCTTGCGCTTTCCAAGACTGGCAGGTCGGACGACTATTAGCTTTGAGTCAATTCATACCAGCCAGGGGTTCAGAGCCAGATATTGCGCCTGCGCCATCTTCCTCCCAGGCAAAGGAAGCAAAGGAGGCGTTCCATGCCAATTTCAAGCTTCGATCTTTCGTGATCGCTCTTCTCCAAGATCCATTAGAGGTTAAAACGGCCCTTGATGAGTTCCTAACACGACCTCTAGCACCTATGCCAGCTCTACGCCATCTCCATATGCAAGTTGACCATGTCGAGGCCAATTTTTCCGCAGAACCCTCGTCGACCTTGCGTTCATCTCAACCCCCCCGTCTAACTGTGATGGATATACACCTTTTCCATGTGACGTCTCTTCCTCCCGGACACGGTTCTGGCCAGTCATGGAATGCCTCACCGATCATAATATTTGATTCGCATCTGTCCCCTCCAAGCAAGACGAGTGGAGTGGGCGCATTTCCTTACCTCGATGTCATGGTAGATTGGGAACGCTCTCTAGACTCTAGTCTCAAGCCATCTCTATGGCGGTCTCGCCAACTGCATCCTGGAGCTCCAAAGCGAGGCGTTGTAGCGAACAGTCGCACCCCTCATGCCCTTACTCTTGAACTAAGAACAACGGGAGATCATGATGTGGACATCTCTTTGCTGCCTATCCACATTTTTCTTGACCTCCAGATGGTTGCTGGATGGATGCGTTTCATAGATGCCGCCACAGCTTCATTGCTCTCGGCCCAAACACTACCCGTATTTCATGATCCTGAGGCTGAAAACAACCTTTCTGGCGACATGGTGTTCGATACCCCAAGGCCTCGCCATAGTGAGTTACCACCTGATGAAGACGCCCCCAGCAAAGTGGAAAGCATGCCGGTCCGTACACGCTAGATATATCACTGCCCTTGGCTCACTGGCATCATAGTCCGTCTCAGGTGGTATAAGGTTGAGATCACCGGTCATCAGGATCGAAATGCGGGCACCGCCCTCCTACTTCAGGGGCAGCGTCATGTCCCCTCGCTCCGGAAGTCTGATAGTTGATACTTGTGACATCTCTGTTATCCTTGGAGGATCATCAAAGCTGCCCAACCTTCCATTGCACCATCAAACGTTCACTATGAAGCCTTCCAAGCCTTCCCATCGCGTCGAACACTCGGAAAAATCTCTTGTTCAAGTTGAATGGGAAACAATGTATATCGCATCCTCGAGGGTCGGAGGTTTGTCTCCCATTGTGATTCAAAACTGTGCGGAATCCCTGAATTTCGTGCGATTTTGATAGAACCCAGAGCCACTACCTGGTTGACTATCGGTCCCATTGCCCCATCTTCGTTTTCACCACATTCCACTCTCACTATTCCCGAGAAGCCGGAGGTCCCACTTCCTTCCCGGGTTTCCATACGAAGTCTTGTGGTTGGTCCGGACGGGATCAATTCTTCGCCTCGAACCCATATTCGCATAGAATGCTCCATCCCTCAGCTCCGTGTGTCATTGCAAAAAGCGTATCTCGATTCTCTGCAGCTTTGGGCCGATGACATTACTCAATGGGTTGAACACGTCCTTGGGGATCACAGCGAGATGGAAGACGGGACAAATCCGAGCTTGATTGGTAGCCGATTTTTTGCACGGCGAACCAAATCCATTTCGAGTTCAATGATTACGAGTGAGACTACAGCAAGTAACGTGCCGAAGGAGGAGTCTTCCCCGACTGAGGTGACTATTGCCATAGCAGTGACTGATGGTATGTCTGATCGTTATAGATGGCTTGAATATATTGTGCCGGTCTCACTTTGTGCACAGCATTCGTTCAGCTCTGGGTCCCTCGATCCAAAGAAGGCTCTTTTGTTGGCACGGATGCACGACCAATGCACCTGTCTGCCTCTGACCTCTTGCTCACTGTACGCGCCAAACCAGAGGGCAAGGTGTGTACCGGGTCTTAGATTGTCCGGCTCGTAATTTATCCCGTGACTCATAGGACGAGACCGTGGTCTATGTATCTATAATGGATGTGAAAGTTACAGACACTTCCTCTTCCGGATTACAGGTTCCACTCTTCTATCTTACTACCCCTAGAGAAATAGTGCGTGTCTGCCTCTGGGGCGAACGCTCGAAAGATCTTACAATGCATCCTCAGACAGCAGAACCGCGACCAATGATCAACTTGCGTTTTGCGTCCGTGGTATTAGGCGATACTTCTGCTAAGGAGTCCCGAATCAAGTTGTTGGCTTCCGGGTTCTCGTTCGTAGTTACCGCTGACTTCACTTGGATGGAAGATTTGGCGAACTTTGGGAAGGCACCTGAAGGGGTACGATAATAAAGCATCTAAAACTCGAAATTGAAACTGAAGATGACTTTACACAGGCATTCGAATCCGTGATTCCTAGTGAAAGGACTATATTGTCTGTCCATATCATCGATGGTTCCTTGCAAGTTAAAGCCCCGACTCACCCTGGAGCGATCGTTGTATCACTCGACGATGCCAATTTTTCCGCAGACTTGATTGGTCGTTCTCCAGAGACTATAGTCAAAGGGAAAATCACATCATTGTGGATTCTATGCCTCGACCATTTGTCGTGTGCCTCGCCCTTCCGCCCGAGTACGAAGCGAAATAGAAGCTATGCTGCATCTGATTACTGGAAGGTGCCTATGCCGGGTTTATGTACAGCTACCTTAGCTAATTGATTCGTCAGAGAACCGGCTACGCACCTTTGATCGAAATCAGAGACCTGGGTGTCCATCTCAAACGGAACACAGCACCAGGAGCTATCACAAATAAAGTCAGAAGGTTTTTTTTGGCTCAAAATTCAGGCCATTCCTCACTTTAGATCTTGGCAGGTGGACGTATCTCGTGCCCATTTACTGGTATATTTGTGCGCAGATTCTATATCCGCTGTCTCCGCTTTTGGAACCAGCTTCTCCAGTGCGTTCACCCCGTCAAATCCACCGTAAGGCACACCGTCTTTACTGGTAGTAATTCAACCTGAATGCCATTTGAGTAGCCCTGTCCCTACTCCGAGGGCCCCACCAATGGTCAGTCGCACCCCGCGAGATATTTTCGGTGCGTTTTACAGCGATAGCTGTCCGGTGCAATACACCTGGTGATAATTTTGTCTGTAGCGAGTCTCGATGAGCAGGCATTCGGAAGAGCACCTGAGTTTGGAACTACAGCTGACATGATATACGATGATCTCCCTAGCAACCCCGAGTATCTTGATGCATCTTTCGGGGCCGCGGCAGGATTCCGGGACATGACCGATGATGATGTAGAGGGTTTCGATGAAGGAGATGAGCCAGTGATCATCCCAACCGCTCCGGACGAGCCTGGCGTGATATCTAGCATCGGCGGAGAGACCATTCGAATCCTTGGTCCCCAGGGGATAGATCCTGTCGAAGGGTACTGGGAGACTCTGGTCCCAGATGGCGTGAATTCAACGTGAGTAAGTCGCGTCCCATGGATTGTAAGTTGACTCACATCAGCATCGATAGACCCGGCGCTCTCGACACCACGCTCCGTGTCCATAACTGCGATGTCACGATATCTCTATACGCGGGATTCGACTGGGAACGTACCAGGCAAATAGTAGACAAGGAAGTGAAGGTCATGCGGCGGAAACTGCAAAAGATCAGGCAATTGCTTGCTTCGGGTCAGACGCCTGACGATAGCGTCGAGGACACATATACCGTGCTCTTCAATTCCGTATACATTGGCCTTCCCCCAGAAGCGGACGAATTGGACCCCAATGGTTTGATTGCGGCGATAGACGAAGAATTGAACGAGGATCGGGACGAGACGGTCAGTCAAGGCTCCTGGCAGCCCCTCCATCGTGGACACGCCTCGAGTGCCCAAGGAAAATCGGAGCGACATCACGACACGCTCATCCGTTCGAAGCATCCTTCGCTTCAGTTTTGTTTCAAAGGGGCTGAAGCCGAATTCGACATGCATCAACCAGATGAAGATATGGCTTCTCGACTCTTGGTGATGATCAAAGATGTAGAGATTCTAGACCACATCAAGACCTCCACCTGGAAAAAGTTCCTTACACAAATGCGGGAGGATTCTAAGGGAAACGTTCGCGAGACTGATTCCAACATGGTTCGGATCGAGCTTGTCAGCGTTCGACCAGTGTCTGGAGATCCTTCTGAAGAAGCACGGCTGAGGGCAAGTGTAATTTTTCAGTGACCTAACCATGATCACTCATCCTGGCGGTTCATTAGGCGAAGATTCTTCCTCTCCGGCTACACGTCGACCAAGACGCGCTAGATTTCATCAAGAAGTTCTTCGCATTTCAGGACTCTCACGGACCGGACGAACCTGAGAGCACTGCAGCATCAGCATCCCCAAGCAAGGAAATATTCTTCCGTGGGTATTTATAGTCTAGCCCTTATGGATGAATATGTTTTCATCCTGCTACCACTCCAGAGCACGTCGACGTCTTCCCTGTGGACATCAAACTGGATTACAAACCTAAACGGGTCGATTATCGCGCTTTACGCGAAGGGAAGACTATAGAACTTATGAATTTCTTCCATTTTGACGCCTCGGAGATGACACTGCGTCACATAGAAATGTTTGGAGTGAGTGCCAGTGGCTTCCTGTTCTAGTATTAACGATTTGATGATTTGGTTGATGCAGGTGACAGGTTGGCCTCGAATGTTGGACATGTTGAACGACCTGTGGACTCCGGACGTAAAGGCGAACCAGCTTGCGGACGTTATATCTGGAGTGGAGCCTATCCGATCGCTAGTAAATGTGGGCTCAGGCGTTGCGGACTTGGTGCTTTTGCCAATTGCCCAATATAAGAAGGACGGGCGAATCGTGCGGGGTGTGCAGAAAGGCACTACTTCCTTTGTCAAGTCGACAGCTATGGAGGCCATTAAACTTGGCGCGAAGCTTGCAAACGGTACACAAATCATCTTCGAGCAGGCGGAGCACGTATTGGGCGGTGGCGGTCATGCTGGACAAGGTCAGGACGGTGGGATGTCCAGGTCTGAGATGCTGGGCATCGTGGATGATTCGAGCGACGAGAATGCTTACGCTTCTGCTGTCGCGGACGGGGATCTGAGCCGGTATGCGAATCAACCGGGAGACATTCGGGAAGGGCTGCAGCTAGCGTATAAGAGCCTGGGGAAGAATTTGAACTCGGCAGCTCAGACGATTCTTGCCATTCCAATGGAGGTGTATGAGAAATCTGGGACTGAAGTACGTGCCATCATCGCTGTGATGTTGGTCCTTTTGGGGATGACATTCGAATATCTAGGGACCTGTGCGGGCGGTTGTGCGAGCGGTGCCTATTGCTGTATTGAAACCGATGATCGGGGCGAGTGAGGCTGTCAGCAAGACACTGCTTGGACTACTTAATAGTCTCGATCCCAATATCCGTCGTGACAGCGATGAGAAGTATAAGAGGTGACGGTTGGGCGATTCCCAATCTCGGATTAACGGCTGTGATGTCTTTTTCTCCGTAACGCTATATTGTTCTTGCGCACTGTACTCCCTTCACGCATATACGCTGTAAATTGTAACTCACTCACGATCTCTTCTGGAATATTTCTCAAAGCATTGTTAAGGTCACGAACAACATGGTATGGTAGCGCAAGCAATAAACAACGTGATAACGAGAGAACATGCTCAATCGACCTCCATTCCCATGGTACGCCCTTCGCCAGTGACGAGGGCTGTTTTCCGCCTGGAAGACTTGACCTTTTCCTTGACCAATTCCACTTTTGGTGCCTCCTCGACAGCGATAGGCTCGACAAGTTGTGTAGATGGAACGTACGCAGCGTCTCGTTTCGCAGTAACCAATTTCTTCGATACGCGTGATGCACGGAGCTTCTCCCGAGCTGTTGCCATCCTAAAATGGGAAAATGAGAGGACAAAGGTGTTAGAGAAGACATTCAATGTGTTGGTGGAGTGCCTACCTGTTTTTCCAGAAGGCATGCTCTCGCCGAGCTTTGATTTCTGCGACCCGCTTCATCGCCTTCATCGTCACTTGGATGAGATCACGATCATATCTGACAGGGACATTTCGTCGTTTTTCGAATTCGAACGTGGAATCCTATTGAAAGATGAATAGTGAGTTCTCATAGGTGATTAATGACAAAGTGGCACGGACGATGGTCATCTCCTTTCCCGCTGCTTTTCGGAAAGCTTTGGTCCATTTCACTTTCCGTGGATTACGCTTCATCCTATGAGGCGAATGTCGAAGCAATATAAGGAATAATGGAGAATCTGTCATCCTCTACTGCATACTTGAAGTTTTTGTGACATCTATGAGCAGGCCGCACATTAGGAGGGTCAAGAATATATGGTTCGTAGTGACCTACTTTGACGTGCAAAAACGGAAGACTTTGGCATCGTTTCGTACGAACTCGGTCCCTATTATGCAATCTTGGGCTCAGTATGGTGGATCGACTGTAGAAGGGCTGCAGACACGAACCATGTCCTGGATAGACATTGGTGGAGCAAAAGTAACATTTCGCGATTCTCATGGCTCACACTGGCGAAAGATAAGCGAATTCAACAGCAAACGGGGCAGCACGCCGAACGGAAGCAATGCACAAAATTTAGCGGAATCAAACCAGGGTCGACCCACGTGACATCGATTCACGCCATTGCACATGCCGGACTCATCATTTCCGCAAAGGGAAGATACTCGCACCGAAATCGGTTCATTCTACGCAATGGAGTATGAGCCCGACTACGACGAGGAGCGGAGTCCGGATGAAATGCGTGCCCATCGGCAGCGTCTTTCACTTCCACTCTTGACTGTCCCCATATTGGGCGTCGAGTCTGTCTGGTCAACAGAAATGGCCTTTGGTGCGAGCCGCTGTAGTGAATTTACGTACGAGGAGATAGCTCACCCCTAATGGCAGCCTCCCCCTACCTTGTATCTCTGGGGCTGCCGAAAAGTATCATGGCTAGCACATTCTTGGTAGGACCACTCTCTGGATTCCTCGTGCAGCCCCTGGTCGGTGGTTGGGCGGACGCCTCGCAGTCACGTTTCGGCAGGAGACGTCCGTTCATGCTGGCCGGAACCTTGATCTGTGGATCTTCTATGCTTCTCCTTGGATATGGTAGGGCTCTCGTCACATTATTCACAACCCCTGGGTCTCTTGTGAGTCAGAACTCCCATGTCATCCGCAAACAATGCCCTAACACTGCTTAGAACGACATCCTTACGATCATAATCGTCGTTGGCGCTTTATATATCATAGATTTCTCCGTAAACGCTGGTACTGTTTAGGGTTTATCCGGAACTTTTTTCATTTATGGCCAAGATGGCTTCTGATGGCCTCTGATCTCCAGTAATGGCGGTGGACAGAGCCTTAATAGTGGATGTCCTGCCCCCTTCTGTTCAGGATCAAGCCAACGCATGGGGCAGTCGCATGCTCAGTCTTGGTAATCTCGCTGGCTTTTACACGCACGTCAATTTCTAGCATCTCGTGTCTGATTCATCCTTGTTGACGACTACTTCGATCCAATCGACTTTAGAGGCAACCTTAATCTCCCAAGACTACTGCCGTGGCTTGGGTCGACCCAACTCCAGATTGTATCGGCCGTTACCACAGTATTCCTGGTCGGAACTCATTTGCTCACGGCGCTATACGTCAAAGAGATACCGTATAAACCTTCATCGTGAGCATCGAGTTTTTGACGACTGCGGCCGGAGGAATAACTTGCGCCTGCCCCTGTGTATAGACGGCATAATCAATCCCTTCGTTCGACTGTCATGAACATTTACAAGAATTCCATGCAACTCCCAGAGACCGTCAGACAAGTCGTACGTGCATATTGCCGGTATCCTCTAATGTGGAACTAACCTAGTTATTCGCTACACTTTAGTGTGTAATACAGATTTGGTAAATTTTATCCTCCGACATCTCCAAGTTCCCATCGTCCTAACGTAGCGTGTAGGTCATCCCAGTTTCCCCATCTATTCTTTTCCTCAATATTCGTTGGGGACCTCTATCGAGCACAGAATGAATCTGCTTCCCCCGATGATGCGGCTCGCGCCGGTTCTTGGGCATTGTTCTGCGGCGCGGTCGTTGGTGTTGCCATCAGCTTCGTCGTCCCGTGGATCCAGCGCACGTTTGTCAATCGTCGGAGTGGCAGCATTCCCGCGAATGTCACGCTGGCTGCGCTGTGGACTGTCAGTCAATTGGTCTCTGCGGTCGTCATGTTTCTGACAGGGTGTGTCAATCTCCTGCACGATTGTGACATTCACTAATGGCCGTCTAATTTCACCTAGGACCGTACACACAGCCCACGGAGCCACTATTCTGGTAGCCATACTTGGATTTTGTACTTCGGTTCATCATTGGACTCCCTACGCATTGGTGCGTTGGGAATCTTTTGCAACTCCTTTGCGGCTTAGTCATGTGCGTCACCCACAGATAGGAGAGGCATTACTACTGGACAATCAACCAGCGGATGATGCAAACGAAACACGATCGCTGGTGTCATCGGATGCCTCGCCATCACAATCATTGCTTGAAGGAGGCCCCCGAAGGCACCCAAGCCAGTGAACGCCGGGGTAGTAATGGTACGTTTGCGTTTGACTGGGATACATAATGCGAACAGTCCAAAGATTTGACCACGGCCTCGATGATTTATGTTCTTAGGGAATTCATAATGCCTCGATTGTCATGCCTCAGTTTATCATTATTGCGATATCCGCGTTCATTTTCGCATTACTTGAGCCAAAGCGAAGCGTTATTGGGGGCACAAGTCTTGAGCCATCCGCAGCGCCATCACGAGGGCCCAGTGCAGTTGTCGTGATCTTCGGGTACGTGTGGACGGATCATTTGTTCTCCAGGTCATTGAATTGAATTTGGCTCCTATTGCTTCGTACTTTCCCGTTCTATGCTATGCCATAGAATGATGGGATTAAGCTACACAGTGGCAGCGTGGAAATGCTTCAAACTAGCGCGACACTTGGAAAAACCATTCGCGCCACGTCATGATCCCAGTGTGTGACGGTGGGAGAGTATCTTTCTTGTCACCTCTTGTTGTATCCAGACTTGGACTTGGCTTTGGCGATAGCGCAGCCCCTCTGTGTCGTGAACCACCCGTTGTGGGCAATTCCAATTGGGTGTTTACGTTCGTATCTATAGGTTAGTTGGAAAAGACTACGTTGAAGATCATAATGCTCCTGTGCGTGGCCTGAAGCAACATCAAATGTAGTGGTTGATTGCTTTTGGACCACGTCGCGGTTTTGTGAGAACAATTTGGTCTCACGTATGCATGAATGGGCGGCTCGTTAACGAGAGGGCTGCACGGATGATCCTGAGCTCCGATAGGATAAATGGTTCCTAGCAACGGTCAAGGAGACGGTGGAGATTTCCAAAATGTGGGGATGGGGGTGGGGTTCATTCTGAGTTACGCTCGGCTCCCGCGGGTGTCGCGATGCAAAAGTCCAGGAACCGCGACTTTGCGCATTTCCACTTACCCGAAGCCAATTTGAGTCCGCAATTCCTACTTTATAACCACTCCTTCCATCGCGTCTTACTCGTTTGGCCATGGCGTCGCATGTTACTTACGATCCCATTGGCACGGGTGGGCGTCCCCAATCTCCAGAGACGGAAGAGATCCAACTCCACTCACCGCTGGCCGACGACCAGGAGGAGGATCCCTATGCTGCGGGTTTTCTCGACCCAGATATCTTACCCACAATCCGAGCCATTAACCAGCCTCCAGATCTCGATGTCATGCCTGTCCCTGTCTCGCACTTACCCGCTGGTGCACAACCTCCCGCTCGTTTTTACTCCGCCCTCGGCACTGTTGACGAGCCTTATGGTCGCGACAGTTTTGCCTCCTCTGCTCATGAGGTCTCCACGCCTTCTCGGCCAGGCTACCGCGACTCTGATTATGGTTCTATCTCTCGCTTACGTCCCGATTCTACCTTCGGCTCCTTGGCAACATACACTCCCGACTCCCCTAGAGTGACCAGCTTTGGGACATATCGCGATGATCCCAGCGCGTCTACGGCAAATTTCGCAATGGATGATATAGGTGGTGCGAGCGTCGACAAACGAGAGCTATACACCACTCCACGGGAAAAGCGATCTCGCCGACTTCGAGCAATTATAATCACTTGTTTGGTCCTGCTTATCGCCGCTGCTATTGGTGTCTCCCTTTACTTTTTCGTATTTAAAAAGAAGTCCCAAAATGACGCCAGTACGACTCCGGGCAGCGCGTCGCCGGCTCTTCTGGTTCACTTACCGCCACGCAGTCCACTGGTGTTCCGGGTCACCCACCTCCAACGTTATTATAACAGGCGGAGATGGCTCTACACTCCTCCTAGACAGCGGCGCTACTATGACTTACACCAATAAATTGGGCGGCTACTGGTACTACGACCAGAACGACCCGTTTAATGGAGCGGCACGTGCCCAAAGCTATACCCCCCCTCTTAACCAATCGTGGCAGTATGGCGTTGACAGGATATTCGGGTGAGCAATTGATCCAATACTCGTTTCTACTTCGCTAAAACACGCGTATAGCGTGAATTTAGGGGGGTGGTTTAATACCGAGCCTTTCATTTCACCGGGATTATACGAGGCATATGTGAATGCTACGACACCTGCAGTAGACGAATGGACGCTCTCCGTCAACATGGCAGCTGATACAGCCAATGGCGGGCTCAATCAACTCGAGAAACATTACGCAACTTTCATCGTATGTCTCATTTCCCCCTCAGTATCGACAGGAAGCGCGTATTAACTAGTGATTAGACCGAGGAAGATTTCGCGATGATTGCGGGTGCTGGTTTGAATTGGGTTCGGATACCATTCCCATACTGGTGGATCATACTTTGCATGTCTACACTCCAGGTTAAGATGACTAACGTTGGTCCTCCGATAATTAGGGGCGTGGCTAAATTCCCTGGGGAACCATTCTTAGAGGGTGTCGCGTGGAAGTAAGTCGTTTCGGTCACTGTTCCTGGCACCGCTGCCCGCCGTGACGAAATATTCTCGGTGCGTCGCGTAGGTATTTTTTGAAGGCAATTGCTTGGGCTCGAAAATATGGCATTCGGATCAATCTGGATTTGCATGCTGTGCCAGGTTCCCAAAATGCGCAAGTATTTGGTCGTTTGTGCCCCTGAGTTATGTTTTTACGTCTATTTTTTTATTGCCCTAGATTCAACCATTCGGGTAAGATGGGCACCATCAACTGGCTGTATGGGGTTATGGGCATCGCGAACGCGCAGCGAACTCTTGACACCATCCGAGTCATCGCCGAATTCATCTCTCAGCCACAATATTCAGACGTGGTCGTCATGTTTGGCCTCGTAAGTCGTCTTGGATCACCTGTGACGTTGCTAACGTCGTTGCCTTGGGCAGATCAATGAGCCTCAAGTCGGAATTCTCGGTCAAGACATCATCGGGCACTTGTGCGTGATTTTTTAATCCTTCGGATTTTCGTTTGGCGCCTCACTCCGCGGGCAGTTATTATCAGGCATATAATATTATACGTAACATTACAGGGATCGGGAACGGACCTTTCATCAGCATACATGATGGTCAGTTTCATGTTAATTCAATTTGATCCGGCCGCCGCGCTTCTCCGTTTGACCATCCCTACTACTGTCTCGTGATTTGTGTTTCTCTAGGTTTCTTGCCGGACCAGCGCTATACAGGGTTCTTGTCTGGCGCTGATCGTATCGCTCTCGATACCCACCCGTATTTGTGCTTCCAGACGCTGAATACGGATGGCCCTGCGGCACAAGCCCTAAGACCCTGCCCCGCTTGGGGTGCTAACATTAATAATACGATGGCGGTAAGCTTGTTTATTATTTGCCGCTTGTCTTCTGGGTCGCACCAGTAGGTGTTTTGATCGATTACTCACGTGCCGTCGGATAGAATTTTGGCATGATGACCGCCGGGGAATGGTCCCTTGGGTACACGGACTGTGCGTTGCGGATGGTTTTTGAGATTTGGGATTTGTGGCTGACTTGTGGGAATTTCTCAAGGTGGTCTTTTCCTCAATGGAGTTGGAGAAGGTGTGTTTTTCAGCAATGGTGTGCCCGGGCCTGAGGATTGATTGGATCGTGCGTGTTTAGGCACGCGATACGAAGGAACCTTGACGACGTTTCCCAGTAACAAGTTGGGGAATTGTGCTGACGTCTTGGACTGGCCGAATTGGACCGCGACGTACAAGCAAGGACTCCAACTGTTTGCTGAGGCAAGCTCAGATGCATTACAGAATGCCTTCTTCTGGACGTGGAAGATTGGTAATTCTTCTGTTACTGGTGAGCTGCAGTGGCTGGGTTTTTATTGCCGGCGTGTGGCTGAAAAAGTATATGTGGAAAGGCAGAGTCGAGTCGCCACACTGGAGTTACAGACTCGGATTAGAACAAGGTTGGATGCCCCTCGATCCGAGGTCGGCTTCGGGCACCTGTGCCTCGCAAGGTGTGAATTCGCCATTTAACGGCCCACTCCAGTCATGGCAGACGGGTGGATCTGGCGCGGGAACGATTACACCATCTCAGATATCGTTGTATCAAGCGTGGCCGCCGGCCTCTCTCTCTGCTTCGGGGGGTCCGATTAATGATGCTGCTGTATTGCCCACGTATACGCCTACGGGGTCACTGACGACGCTTCCTCCACCGACACTTACGATGCGAAGTTCGAGTGCGACGATCAATGCCGGCAACGGGTGGCAGGATCCTAGCGATACAGCCAGCGCGTATACGCCTATTGCTGGATGTTCGTATCCGGATGGGTGGAACGCGGGGGCCGCCGCTACTCCTACTGCTGCATGTACAGGTGCTCGACGGAAGCGTGGCGAGCACGCACGGGACTTGATTCCCAAAGCTGTGATCACGGCCCGGCCATGACGAATCCGTTTGTTTCGATTTCATTTCTTGGACCTTTCTCTCGCCTTCGCACTCACTTCACCCTCGCATTCGTTATTGACTCTCATGTCATGGACTTTTTTACCATTCACCGCATTGTGCATGTCCACTCACGCATTCCCCTATGTCCTCACCCACGAAGTCTGCGTATTATTTTGCTTCACTGACCGTTCTCACCTGGTTTAATGGGTGTTTGATGGACGATCCGGTCTGGATGATACTTTTCCGCCTTTGTCCGAGTTTCCTTTCGGACAATTGGTGTTAATTTTGGACAATCCCCCCGATGGCAATACTTTAACCCTCCTTACCTTCCTTGCTCTTTTTTTTCTCAGTTTCTGGTGGCCTTTGTGTTGGCAGTCGCTCGTTACAGGATGAAATAAATCAATACCTCAAATGGAGACGATGATCTAATATCAGGACCCGACTGAATTGTATATATTGGACGCTCTATTTCCTCGGATATCGCCAATCTGTGTTATTTCTACTTGTTTTGGATAGTTCTGTCTGCGTTTTCCGTGTGGGGATCATGTATGGTCATGGCATCCCTCAGGTTGACAGCCTGCAGGCTCCCACCAGGTTTTCCCCTCTTTCTTTGTTTTTCGATTCTGGAAGTCCACCTCGAGGATGGCTTCTCGCGAGAACCTCGGGCACCGAGGATAATTCGCGTGGCTCCCGAGGTCGAGAGTGCGATCGTGACGTCAAGGCACATGGCACAGTGCCGGCGTCTACTGGGTGGCCCTACCTTGTAATGCTCCCCTGTATGGAGAAAACGAGTGTTCAAAGCCTTAATTTGTGACTGGTGGCAGCTGATCTATTTCTGAGTCATGGTTGATTTTCCACTGCCGACAGAATTTCTTTTGTGTCAAGCAGTTCCCGAACACCATACAAGTGCTATGCCCACGCAATATACCCTGGAGCTCATTCCTGGACTATCCTGGTGAATTTAATCGTTACGTCTGATGTAAAATATGGAACACATCCCGACGTGATGGTGGTGAAACAACCCGAAAGTCGAATGCAGAAAAAAGAAGGCTCGAGTGCAGCACTCAAAAGTCGCACATCCACATTGTTGTTTGTTTTGATGTCGGATGGTGTTTAATTTACTTTGCAGAACTCCCCGCCTCACTTGGAGTCGGTTAGAGGGGCTCTGACGGCATTGCCACTACTCACGCTTAGTCACATTTTCTCATTCGCCAGTGCCAGCTAGTTTTAGGGCCCTCCCTTGGGCATTGGGGTCTCCAACAACAAGGATGCAAAAAAATTGAAGTTGGTGAATACCTGAACACGTGTGCATACGCGGAAGCTTTTTAGTTAGGAATCTGATATTTATCCCCTTTAGGTTTCAAGTAGATGCCATTCAATTCCCCCTACTTCTCGCTCTTTTTGTCCTCATGCACCCCGACACCACCACACGTTCCCTCCTACTCTTTGGTTGGTGATGAGCGCCCCCACCGCCCAGCAAGCCCTCCTTGTCATCCTCCTCCCCCTCGCCTTCCTTCTCCTCTTAACTCTCCTTCGTCCTGCCTATTACCATCTCCGCGGTCCTTCGTTGATCTTCCCCTTCATCCTCGCAGCTATTCTCATAGCCATCTCTGCGATACTAGCTCTTCTCCATACTCATCCTGCCTCTCGCTTTCTTTTAGAGCTTCTGGGTCGTCTCATTAGTATGTGCCATGCGATTATCTGGGTCTGACGCGTCCAAATTCAACCTCCTCGAACCTCCTCAGCTTCACTTGCTACCGTCGCTCTCCTTCATCCAGCTGCGTTTCAAAAGTTCTTCGCCAGTCGTTCTCGTACCACCGTACCTTTTCTCCCTCATCATCATATACGAACCAGTGCCTTCGTCGATAGTAATGAAATCCCTTCATATCGTGGTCCTTTACCAAAGCCGAGCCTTTCTTGGCTATTACTTGCCTTCGTCGCTGCCGGTGCGTTATTTCTACTGTCCTCCGTTCATAACAAGGGTATCCTCTAACACCACCTGCTTATCCTAGCTTCTATCGTATCCATATTCTCTTCACTTGGCGCCATAATAGACCCACTCCATCCAATACCACCGATCCTCTCCCCCCTCCTTCTCCTCATCGCATGTATTGTCCCAACACCATTCCTTCTCTTCACTTTCAGCAGAATCCTCAATTTGCACGGTTTCTTCCTGCTCTGCGCCACTCAGGCGTTCTGCGCCGTGTCATACATCATCCCATCTTTTCAACCTCAATTGATGGTCTATCCAAATGCGCCTGACATTAGACTCTTCGGCAGCTTGGAAGTCGCGAGAGGCGTACTGCTCTTTTTGTGGATATCCACTTGTATGCTATTCGTGTATTGTAAGTCACTCCGTTCTGTTTCTCTTTGGGCTCCAAGTCATCTGTTTAATCTGGTCACTTTGCCCTTGTTCATTGGCCCTATAGTCTTGCATGTTCCTAATTCAAGCATAATGGCCCCCTCTCAAATATTATCCGAGACGGGCGATAATGTTACCAGTAGCTTCATGCACACGGCCACAAGCGTGACAGCCGGTGGTCGTATGAGCATCAGCACGAGCACTCTAGTGCAATCGCACCAGTCGGGGGGTCGTCCTGTTCGCCCCCGCAGTACCAACACTGGTTCTCCCCCGAAAGGCCACAGCATCCTTGGCGCACATTGGAATTGGCCTGGTAGTCATAATTATCCCCCCCAACAATCATTACCATCCGACCGTCTTCTTAATCCCACATTCCCGACTACTTCCCCGGCACTTCCGGCGCGAATGAAGACGCGAATGCTAATAATGCCAATATTATTAGCACCAGTGCCATTATGATGCCCGTACAGATTCCCCCATCTCCCTCAGACGACTTTCTTGTCAACCTTCGTGGCGATCCATTCGCCTCATGTCCAAGTTCGCCTGTCCCGACATTCTCATCACTCCCTCCAACGAACTCTCACACTTTCCCCTCTCATCTTATCAACACCCCCGTTACTTTCGCTGTACCCCCAAAGCAGTCCCCAGCCCTGGCTTCCTCTCCTGTCGTACCATCTGTTCTTCCCCCTCCTTCCTCGTTCAGTGACAGCAGAGGCGCCAGCGCTCGTAAAGAGAGGTCTCATGTGAGTTTGATAAACCTGGCCAAACTCTCGAAGCATCGTCGAACCCCCAGGAGTTCATCGACCCTCCCTGTGGTAACAACACGGGTGACAAGTGAAAGTCCTGCCACTGGCACAGAAACTAAGCAGGGAGACCCGGTCAATCATCACTTTCCCGAGCCATCTACATTTGCCGGTTCTCCTCTCGTCACGGCGACCGAGAGCGGAAATGGAGGTCGTATTCGAAGAGTTTTCAGCGATCCTGTAGTGGGTTTCAATCTGCCGGATCTTGGTGGTGCCAGAGGGACCCGATCCGCCAAGACGTCATTTTCTTCGACAAAATCGAGAAGGGGGAGGAATAAGGCGAGAGGAAACTTGAGGGACGCGGCTGAGCATGCGGAGGATGTGGCGTTTTTGGCCTGCCTGGTCCAGAATGCCCTTGATTCGCCAGACTTTTTACCCACCGGGGGCGGCGATGTTTCAACGAGTACTGGTGCCGCCGATACGCTGGACATCCGGCCCGTAGCACCACCACAGAAAATTCATGTCGAAATGGGAGTGAAACCAGGTCATGAAATTGGTATCGGCCTTCCTATCCGCTCATGGCCCATCACAGTGGTCGAAAAGGAACTACAAGAGATAAAGACATCATCTCATCATCGTTCTACTTCAACAAAGCCCATGCGTGGTTCCAGTGTTCGATCCCATAATCACGGTACCCCCCATCCTGACTCTCCATTTCGCTCGAGGCTCTCAATATCAGGGATGCCCTCCCCACTTAGTACACCCTCTTCACCTTATTCATCTCCTCCGCGAGCATCTTCCACACGCAAATCGGGGGACTATCCAATCCCGGCCCTACAATTGCCGCCTAGTTCCAATGGTTCTGCCAATATCTCGCCGTCGCGCCGCCGTCCACCCCCGCTAGTTTTTAACCTTGGACAAATGAGCACTAATTCTCTTGCTTCTGGTTCTGGCGCCAGGAATGGATTGGAAATGCACGGCGCCGTCCCTAATGGGGAGGAAGAGGACGCTGAAGATCCTCCTGGGTCCACTGTATTCCCTGACGAAAATATGAAAGTATCATCTCCCAATCTCGCCGATGTGTCCGACCTTGCTTCTCTGAGGTCCAGGTCCATTTTCTCCTCGATCTCTACACTCGGCTCTTCGTCTCCTTCCCCTATGGTTATGGGGGCTGCAAATGGCCATTCCGAGGAGAATGGTGAGCCTCGGCCGTCTATAGAATCGACAAATACGATCTCTAGTGTCGATTCAACCGATCCCTCCCAAAGGTCTTGGCGTAGACGACAATCCGGGGTCGTTCCCCTCCTCCCTGCTGCAGTAATTTCGGTTGAGGCCTTCGGCCCTGTTCAAAGCGATGTGAATGAAGAACCGCTATTTATGTCCCAACCTCCGTCACAGCCTTCTAATGAATTATCTGGTGCCCTCCCCTTTCCAAGGGCCAACGCAGCGGGTGCGGTTGACGATGCACAAAGTGTCATGACGTCTTGCACAACACTCTCCCCTGTCCATTCTCCTTCATCCAGATCATCGAAGGAGCGTGCCATTCCAACGCAGCCGCCCCTCCAATCACCGCTTCCCCCTCTCCCACGTTCCGGTGACAGTAACTCCAGGGCTCGCCTAACCAAAGGTTCTGGTGATCTAGAACTACGTTTGGGATCAGTTCTGGGAATCCCTGATTCACTTCTATCGACTGATTTATTCAAGGACTTGGATGGTTCTCAGGCTACCTTCGTTAATATCCCAAGTTCTCTCACCGCAGGGACTGACACCCAAATAGGCCATCATACCGTTTCCTCGCCCTTAACTTCTGTGTACCACCTCTCCGATCCATACCTTCCCAATGTCAGTCCCACTATCGCCCTCTCACCATCATCCTTGTTTGCCTCACCAGAAATGGAGTCCCCTGCATCTGTGTATTTCTCCACTTTTTCAGCCTCATCACCTGTTACCCCCTCACCAATGACGCCGTACTCAATGTTCACGTCTCGTTCGAGCCCATCGATGGCGACGACGACCGGCAGTACTCCACTGTCCAGCCCTGATCCTCCGACTCCTCGGACCCCTCATTTCACGAGTGCAATCTTCTCCGGAAATAGAAGGTCTAGAAGGTCTAGTACTTCTGGGTCCAAGGGGAAGAATTGGATCCTTGTCGAGGAGGACGAAGGTGAAGGACCCGGAGACATGGACGAGCAGGATGCGGATGCTGCTGCCGGATACGGTCTCTCCCATACGTCCACAGGCTTCGCTCACCACGAACCATCGAATCGCGAGGAAGGTCCAAGGATCGGCATTGGCTCCACCCCTGCGATTGTGATGCATTCTGAACCGAATCCCTCACTCGCATTGACCTCCATGACCTCATCTCCAGTCTATGAGGGGGCGAGCCGGGTGTTGAGTTTCTTCTCGCGGTCCTCACGACCGAATCGACTGCCCAAGAATAACCATTTCAGGTCGCAAGATAATTTGGGACCTATATCTCCTGTGGCTAGTGCAAGTGGAATTGCCCCTGGCTCTTCGTTTACTCGGAAAAAGAGATTAGGAACGGCTAACTCTAGGGATTTGGACTTGGCGTTCGAGTTACAAGAGTTTGGGGTTCGCAGTCGTGAGTGCCATTCCGCCTTTTTCTTCCTTCTCTTAGCGGTGATGTTGAAATGGCTTTCGTCCGGTTCGTAGCGGACGGGGAGGACCTATCATTCCGTCGTGAGACCGATCGCCCGGATCCAATCATTGAGGGAGTCGACGGCGGTGATGCTGAGGAGCCGAATCGCAGACGCGGTCTTGATCTCAATTTCATTACGGAGGAATTAGGACTCAATTTTATCGATGAAAGAAGGAGGAACCGAGGACAGTGGATCGCGTGGCGCTGAATCCACGGCCGGGCCGTCGACAATCCTGTTCAGCGAGATCGCCCAGACCGGCGCCCATCGTGAAAGCATCGTTGTCGTTATCCTCAATTATCGATTGATTTCGCCCCTATTCTCTCTCCTCTTGTTTCCCTCCTGTGTTTTGTTGATCCCATATAATTTCTCTTTTGATTCTTACCTTCTGCCTCGAGCTCGATCATTCATCATCCCCGTTGGTTTCGAATACTCCCCGACCTTACCCTCTCAATCAAATAACTGATCTACAAGTAGACTGCCCTTCCTGTCGCGCCGACTTCTTGCGATCTCGATATCAGTGTCCCGGATTCGCTTCCATGTCTCTTCACTGACCTCGGTATAAACATTTGGGCCCCGTCACCCACTCTTTCGCTCCATCATCTTGAATCCTCAGGTCATTCTGACGTCGTCATTTATCAATCACCGGCAGCCCGGATACTGTACCCGTTCTTCGCAACACCCCCCCCCCCCCATCTGTGACATTGTATACGCCCGGGCCTGTGGTTCGCACGAACGTGCATATAACAAAACGACCATTCCCCTGCGTTTTGTTATCCTTCTCAACTGCAGCTGCATGTCCATCGCCACTCAATTCAACCTTCGCCCTCTCTTTATCTCTTTAATCATACAATTCCATCATTATTATTACTCGTGGGGTCTCCTCCTCCCGTCGCGTCCAGACGCGGTGTATCCACCGTCTACTTTTGATCCCCCTGTCACCAAGAACGAAAAGAAAAGAAAGGCCAACCGAAAATGAATTCTTCGTATACACTCTGTAGCTGGCGCTATCATTTCGTGATTACTATCCAAGCTAGGTTAATTTACCATACGCTGTGAGGTAAACAATTGTACGCGTGGTCGATATTCAATCTATTGAATATAAACGACTGTCATCGTCTTTTCCCATTCTCTTGGATTATTGACATTGCAAGTCATTGCGTTTGGCACTTGTCAGTGCCCTGCAAGCTGTCACTGTCATCAGACGAGTATTCCCACTATAGGCATTTATGTACTGGGAAGAGGGCAAGAGTGCCGAGTCAGGGATTGCAGCAAGCGACGAAGCACAATATGAACGAGAGATAAACGATCAGAATAGAATCGAATCCTCGATTTGATATTTACAAGTAAGGCGGCCAACAGTCCCCTCCGGTATCATCGGAGAGTCGCCTGGTGTCTTCGAGGGCTCGACCCCCCTCTCCGCCTTTGTCTCATTAATAACTTCCAAATACATTGACCATAATACACACCATTTTTTTTCCACACATGCATCCAGGTTCTTTCCTTTCTCACATCGATTGATCATGCCCACCCACACAGTTCTTCTTCTCCTCCATCAGAAGTTTGGTGAATGTCTCATTTACATTTATTGTATTGTTTACGACCAATTGATCTGATCAAGGACAATTTGTTTTTTGGAGGAGGGGCAGTGAGTGGAGGTGGTGAGTTGTGAATGGATTGAGAATGGATTGATATATGATCGAGGGTGCGCTCGAGAGTGTGCGTGGGCGTGGTTATTGGCCAGGTCCATTTGAATAAATAGGGGCTTGAGTTCGCGTGGGTGATTTAAGGGTTTGGATCCTCCCCTATTTTGCGCGCGTGGCCCCGCGGTTGCGCTTTTTTTTGTTCTTGGCGGGATGCGTAGAATTCCAAACTGGTCGTTGCGTCGCACGTGATCTGGCAGATGCCAGATGTCCATTTCTCAACACCCCGCAACGAGAGAGTAGAAGCACGCCAAATGAATGCGAAATCTCTCGGTATGAAAATACTGTTTCGGTTCTGCTTTCGTCACCCTTTTGGTTCCACTTCTATTTCACTTTTATGATGTGTTGCTCGCTCGTCAGACAGCGCCACGAGCCTTGAATTCTGCTGACCGAGTGGCGAGCTTGAATCATACATGACAATAATCCATGCACCCCCCTGCCACCCTCATTGCTCCTCAACGTCCATATCGGTGCTCCATTTGCGTTTCCATACGCCCAGAACACCAGGGCCTTTTCATTCATGCCATTCTCCGGGCGTTACATGCCTCAAAGATGTCTATCTCTCACCCTGCGCGTCTGCCTATGGTACACTCGCTATAAACCATCGTACGCGGTTATTCACGACCGAAATAGAGGCAGCGGCATCAGTCGGCTATGGCTGGGAGTCCGATGAAGAAAATGATGGCTCTGATCTCAATAAATACTTATCCTCTACTCTTCAACTATCACTGGATTCAGATTCGTCGCGGAGCCCGACAATTGCGGCAGCAGCTCGGGTGGAACAGTGTAAACGTTGATATGAAATCTGAAGAGATGGCCACCATGCTAGAAAGGACACATTCCAAGCCTGATAATAAACGTGGATCCCTATCGACATTGACACAATGACTGACCAGGCTTGCCCACACCAAAAGGCCATCACTGTGCGCGCGTTGGGCCACAAAGGTCACGCGATTATGTCAGCAACTTCCTTGGTCTAGGGCAGTCCTTTTATAACCCCAGCACCGACATTTTCTCCATAGGCATAGCCTCGGATCCAGGCCGTCGGAGAGACCCACTGGGGGTTTTTAACTCGGGTGGCGTCATCGGTGCACCTGTGTCTCACCCAGACACTACTCGAAACTATGGACTCTTCATCATCATCAGGCCCCGAGGGGTCCAGCCCCATCCAAGAACTTTCTACCACGCTCGAGGCCAGCACTGCCGCGACTTCCGTGCAACAACGACGCTGCCTCGTTATTTCTCTCATCCGACATGCTCAGGTATGAACTCCCTTTTGGTATCTGTCCGAGTAAATTTTAATCTGCCTTGGATTCCCAAGTGTGTTAGCAATGCCACAAAGGCATGGAATGAAGACGATGATCCTGATCCATTGACCGAAGTCGGACGCTTCCAAGCAGAATCACTTGGAAAAGAGTGGGCGAACACACGCATTGACTACCTGATGTCTTCTCCTCTCGAACGTGCACACGATACTGCCAAGGCTCTGTCGGATCACAACGAAACGCATCCAGAAGTTCATACCCTATCTTTGTTGGTGGAGCGCCAGTACGGGCGTAGGGTCCCCCAACTCATGCGATATAATCAGAGAGCGGGCCGCGAGGAGTTGACAGGAAGGTCGGCCTACTCCTTTGGGGTGGTGTCGACCGGTCTCACCAGCCCGCGAAGGCGGGGAAAGCTTGGAAGGGGCAGTTTTGCGTGGAGAAATCGTCATTCGCTCGGTCCTCCAAACCCGTGGTGTCATATCTGAACCTCCGGAATTCTTCACTAATAAGAAAACAACAACCACGCCTGCGGTTCTACCTGATGGAATTCCTCATGTTGTCATTGTAAGCCACAATGTCTTCCTCAGCGAGCTATACGAGAAGTTGCATTATTGGGGGGGAGACTATAAGGAGACTAAATGCGATTACAGGAATGCTGGCTGGTGAGTCACCAGGATGAGTGAATGACATTGACATTGATAATACTTCATAAGGTCACGACACATCCTGTGGTACGATGAGAATTCAGATGAGTTGGATGTCTTTGATATGAAATTTTGTGCGGAGAGGTGGGGTCAATAGGGTATCTTGCATCCTTCCCCAACGTAAATAACTTGAGATTTCGTCGGTAATTATAAGTCAAATGGTTGACGCACAGAATTGAAGAAAAAAGTTCCCCACAGAGCCGGTGGTTACGCCGAATGTCTGAGCACGAGACTAGTAAGCCTGGGGCACTATTTATCGAATTCGAATCTGGAGAGCACAGCATAATACAAGGAGGCCATCGCTGACGCGCAATCAACTATCTTACCTCTCGACCTACGATGAGGAATCAGTAACATTAACAACATCAAGAAGAACCAGTGTGCATAACTGCCAGTGTGCCATGCACATCATATATACACCATATATAGATCGATGTAAGATAGAAGTAGCACTGGAGACCCCCTGCGAGCTCTAATTGAACATTGATGCACCAGACGGCTGTGAACGGGTCTCGCTGGGGAACCGTAAATCCGTAAATTCTGGATCCAGGTAACACCTGACCTCGGAAAAATATGTGGATTCCGGACAGCACTTTCGCTATAATGCGCTTCTGCTAAGATCGAGTGGAGGAGATGCACCCATACCACCAGCCGTAGTGATGTCCTCCTTGGTGCCATTGTCGGAAATCAAGGATAGCGTGAGACCTGACTCGTAACCACCCTTTCGGAATTTCCTTTTCCGCTCATTTCTATACAGCAGAAACGAGTCCAGTCCTTCACCTAAAGCTCTCCACGCCTCATGCAGCTTTCTCGGAAACCCGATCGCGAAGCTTCCCCAATCTTCTTCCACGAGTTTGACTAGGTAAGGCTAGCAGCTCTTGACTTTTAGCCCAAATGTCAAACCGGCGATCTGGGTCACAGCTCGCCCGAGAACTCGGCGGCAGATAGCGGATGGGGATATGGGATATCCCCGCGATAGCCCCGCGCAGCGGAGGCGGGGTCGTGCGGGGGGGGTCCCGAGCGCGCAGCGGACGGGGTCTGCGGGGTGTCCCCGCAATACGTACCTGACTTATATACATAAAAGAGCATAGATGAATGTGCCTGGTCTGTAGTGTAGTAGGTAAGTGTGTCTGTCTAGGTTGTATCTTTTGGCATGACACTGGTTCAAACCCCGGTCAAAGTCTAAGTTCCGTTAAGTGTTCGAATTAAGCGCCCACCCACTGCTCGCGCATGGAACACGCAATATGTTGGGAAAGCTGCACTTTGGCTTCTCCCAAACATCTTTCCACCTCCTGCCCCCATATGGACCACACCCGCATATGCAAGAAGTCAAGGATTTCCTTTTTTGGAAATTCCCATAACCTTCTTCAAATTGAGGCAAATGGCTTATAAAACATATATCATATTTATTTGTGGTTTTCTGCAATACAAGTGTTGTATTTAGAAACTTATGCACCCCTCCTGTACTGGTGTTGAGTCGCATTCCTGGGTTCTAAAGTATTTGGCGAAATTTGCTTAACTTTGTATTGAATCTTAATTTCAAATCCAGTCCACGTTTGACGTTGGGGACCGGTTTCCCGTTCCTCGTTTGACATTCGGGGGCTAAAAGTCCTCAACTAAGGCTAGCATTCGCCCTTCCCTTCCCTTGATCATCACTTTCCTCACCACATTGTATACAGAACTTTCCCGTTAGGTATTATCTACAATAGCAGTCTGCTTACACGAGACTGAGAACTTCCCCGTTACAGCGCAACCCCCAATACGCCTTTGCCTCACCCAGACACCACTCGAAACCCTGTCATGGAATCGAGCTCTGCAGATACAGCAGGTTCTGAGGTGTCCAACCCTACCCAAACTCCTCCTACCACACTCGATGCCAGCACTGACACGACTCCCGTGCAACAATGACGCTGCCTCGCTATTTCTCTCATCCGACATGCTCAGGTGTGAATTCCTTTTTGATATATCCTGGAGGAAATTTTAATCTGCCTTGGATTTTCCCCAAGTGCGAGAGCAATGTCACAAAGACATGGAATGAAGACGATGCCCCAGATCCATTGACCGAAGCCGGATAGTCCCAAGCAGAAGCACTTGGAAAGGAGTGGGCGGACACACGCATCGACTACCTGTGGTGCTCTCCTCTCAAACGTGCACACAATACTACCAAGGCTCTGTCGGATCACAACGAAAGGCATCCAGAAGTTCAGAGCCACCCTTTCTTGGTCGAGCGCAGGTACGTGCGTACGGTCCCCCAACTCATGAGATATAATCAGAGAGCGGGCTACGCGGAGTTGACAGGGAGAAATCATCATTCGCACGCTCCTCGGCCTCCACGGGGTCAAGCTATGTGAACCTCCGGAATTCTTCACTAATAAGAAAACAGCAAGCACTCCTGCCGTTCTACCGAATGGAATTCCTCATTCTGTCATTGTGAGTCACAGTGTCTTCCTCAGCGAGCTATACGAGAAGTTGCATTATTGGGGGGGAGGCTGCAAGGAGACTGATTGTGATTACAGGAATGCTAGCTGGTGAGTCGCCAGGATGAGTGATGTTGACACTGATAATACTTTATGAGGTCACGACACATCCTCTGGTACGATGAGAGTTCAGACAAGTTGGATGTCTTTGATATGAAAGTTTGCTCGGAGGATCCCTGGAGTCATTAGAGTATTAGAGTATCCTCCTTCGCCAACGTAAATAAATTGAGGTCTCAATTTTATCGATGAAAGGATGAACCGAGGACAGTGGGTCGCAGGGCGATGGATCCGCGACCGGGCCGCGGACAATCCTGTTCGGCGAGATCGTCCAAAAGAAATGTTGAAGGAGAGATAGCACCAGTTCAGTCCTCTAGCAACAGTACTAGTTCTCGGTAACATCTGCCCGGAGAACTGTCGATTGGGACTGTCAACAGTGGATCCGAACGGACCCTTAAAGTTCATCCCTTTTTAGGCCAGAAATACGTGCTTGGCAATCACATTGCGTCCCGGAAAACCTCTCAATGTCAATGTCAACTGTCAGTCCGGCCGCTCGTTCATTCCCGTCCTGTTGGCCGGCGTCGGAATTGTATATGAGTCTTGCGTCAAGGATGGTCACCCCATTTTTCATCTTCCCCGTTTCCTTCGTTGTGGGACTCTCGGTGCGATTGAATTATGGGCACGGAGAGAAACATTGATCTCGAGGTGGGCCCCCCCCACTCCCTTCCCAAATTTCCACCATTTACGAAATAAGGGTGTATGGCTAATAGACAATTTGATAGGCCTCCCCTCTGAGGGATCATATCTTGGAATGGAAAAACCTCAGTTTGTGCGCTCCCAACAGCGACAAAGTAATTCTCTACCCTCAATCTGGGTCGCTCAGATCCGGGGAAGTCCTAGCAAGTGGGTGTTCATCCAGGTGTTGATCCTTGTGTGTCGTCGAAAAGTTCAATTGGACATCCTGTGTGTAGTCATGGGCCCGTCAGGTGCTGGTAAAACGTCCTTTCTGGATGTTCTTAGCCAGAGAGTATTGTCGAGTGATTCCGACGCTTCGGTGTGTTCATTGTGGCCTAATTCTGGTGTGGGAGTTGTTGAGGATGATGCTCTTTAGATCACATTTGACGGTCAGGGCTTTAGCATGCAGGACCTTGGCTCCTATGTTGCCCAGGAAGATACCCTCCATGGCTTCCTTACCGTCAAGGATAATGTTCGATATTCGGCTCTCCTTTCGTGATTGTTCAGTTATATTGCGCTATGTTTTATTCATAACATTATCTTCTCGGGCAGACTCCCTCACGATACTCCAACAAATGTGATGGACGGAATGGTGAAGAACACATTGCGTTCTCTAGGCCTTACCGACATTCGAAAGAATCGCATCGGAACCTACTTCCAGCGAGGAGTTTCTGGGGGTCAGAAACGGCGTGTCACAATTGCATCATCAGTAGTCACTCAGCCTCGAATTTTCCTGTGTGACGAGCCCACAAGCGGTCTTGACAGTATGACTGGTTATCAAGTTGCCTGTGCAAGTAAGGGATGAAATCGCATTTTCGAGTGTCCGAGTCCTCTTGGCTGATCTCCCCACGGTGCAGTTAAACGACTAGCTCAGGAGACCAATACGATCGTTCTTACGAGCATACATCAGCCGAATTTCGAAACGTTCAGTCTGTTTGATCACGTCCTCTTTTTGGCGGCTGGCCACTGCGTATACCAGGGCCCTATCAGTATGTCTTTATCCGATGAGTTGCCGTTCTCCGGGGCCTTACACGACGCTGGACTTGAATTATTCCCAAGACAACCTCGTCCCGTACTTTACAAAGATCGGATATCCATGCCCCCCTCACAGGAACCCCGCAGATCACGTAACCGGTATCATCAATACCGACTTCGATATATCAGCGGAGACTGGTCTCCCGAATCACGAACGGATCCAACAACTCGCGCAGGCATGGATCGTAAATACCTCGAGTCTCACTTCCTCGGGTTCTGAATCTGATGAGCGCAGCAGTGTGGTTATGACGCCGATCAGCCCAGGAACGACTGCTGGGGGCTTTAAGACTACCTTTGAGCCGATACGAATCCGGACCAAGAAATCCTGGGGCTATCGGGTCGTTGCGGAATTGAGGAAGACTTGGATCCTTACCCAACGCACCGCATTGATCATTCGTCGTAATTACATGCTCTCTGGGCTTCGCGTTTTCGTGTACGGTACGTGGGTGATGGCTTTCGCGATGCTCAATCTGCATTGGCTCAAAGATTGTGGAATGGGGAAGGCGCTACGAGTGTACTGCTGGCGACAGTTTGGTTACATATGGGAAGGACGGATGACAGGGTCAATGATCGCATATCGGTCAGTTCAGCATCTCTTGCCAGCGTCTGGACCAAAAATTAGATATTTTATATCAGGTCCAGTTCTTTTCGATCGCTCTTTTGAGTGGGATGAGGTAAGATCAGTTACCAATTGATCAGTCTAATCCCGCCCCATGCTTTTTTTTCTCAGCGTTTCGGCTGTACCTCTTTATTTGGAGGAGCGCCCCGTGGTTATGCGAGAGTATGTGGGCCAAGTTAGGACGTCTCTATTTTCGAGTCTCATCCGCATTTTCCATCCCAAGGCGTAGAAATGGATTGTACGGTGCTGGAGCATATACGATTGCGAGCACGGTAGTCTTCATACCGTATTTATTTGCTTGCTCCGTGATCTACTCCTGCATCAGGTACGTGATTCTCTTCGACGCCTGTTCTATCCACATTGTAAACATGGAGCTACGGGAGCAGTTACTGGGCGATTGGACTCAAATTAGATGGATGGGCATTTTGGCGTTTCATATCCTACCTGTTTCTCGGAATGCAGGCTGCAGAGGCCCAGGTGCGTTCTTTATTTCGTTGGAAAGGTGCCATCTCCGATCATTTTCCATTTCCGAAGGCCCTTTTAGTGGCGGTTATAGTAAATGATTTCATCGGTGCTTTAGCTTGTATGGGGTTCATTACGGGATTCTGGATGGTGCGCAACCGAAAGCAAGGATCGGAAGCGAAACTATCTCAAATATTTTTTTTTCAAAGTGTGTTGAGGGTTTCCTAGTACGGACGCCTGCTTTGCCACGATTCTGGTACTACTGGGCTCACTGGATTGACTATCAGGCATGTGCTTAGGCGCTTTTTTTTTTTTCTGGTTTCACGACTGCTAACGAACCAAAGTAGACTTTTGCATTCAGCTTGCTTGTGCAGAACGACCTTGAGGGCGAAACTTTCACTTGTGCTACTCTGCCCGACGGATCCTGTCACTGCAGTGTCCCGAGCTCGTTGATTCCGAAGGGTCAGTGCGCTCTAACAGGGGGCGATATTCTCAAGGTCAGTGGCGACTTCACTCACCGCTGAACAAGCCCCAGTAAACCGATCACTGATATCTTGGAATCTACAGTCCCTTGATATTCCCCGCTTTTCACCCGGGTCCTACGTGGGTGCTCTGCTTGCAATATGTGTTGTATATCGACTGGCGTTCTATGTTGTCTTGGTCTTCCGCAAGTGACCTCCACATCACGTAGCTGATATTCGTCATGATTGGCTATTGCCATAATTCATATACCATGAAGGTGCGAACCTTGGAGGTTTTGGGGTGTGGGTGTAGGCTATCGAAAGCATAGAACACGCACCAAAGGCTCCAAGAGAAATCACCCAGGGTTGTGGATTCCTTTGTGCATTAAAACAAATCCAGTCGAGCTCCTCGCCAGGTCCAACTTCGCCACAACAGTCATCTCATTCCCGGGTTTGAATATCCTCTAAAACGTCGTCTTCTTCTAATCCTTGTGAGCGTCCTCGAGGCGAGATATCGAACGGGTCTGACGTGCTAAAAGTGTATTCTTCTAAGGCCAGAGGGGACTTGCACCTGCTGAATCCGTGGGAGATGAGGTCCGATGCAATGAAAAATCATAGGAAGAGCTCGTTAAAGTGCCAAGATAAAACCCACATATTGGGAGGGAACTTGAACAGGCGTGCTAGCAGGTTACTCTTTAGTGGATCCTCATACAATATAATACTAATCTTGCGCACTTTTCTCTGCTCCCACAGATGATGGGGCCACTGGGGTCAGGTTCTGGGCCTAAATCAAAGGTGGCCAAAGACCGGCTGCTAGATACATCATTGGACTAGGCATATCAAATTTTGGATACCACTGACAATATTAATTATGCACCATTCTGCAAGAAGTCCTGATTGCGGTAGGAATCATCGAACCCCTATACCCCTATATGCGTAAGGGCATATCCCCTTTCGGACACCACAGTCTCGAGATCCATTCCAGAGAATGCCTTCCTTGTTCGTTCAACTTGGGCTCTACTAGATCACAGACTGTACTTCCCCGTCTCATAGTAACGTTGCGAAGGGGTCGAAGGGTCTATGATCCTCTGGTGACAGGTTGACTGTGTCCCAACTGATGGAGAACATCGCGGCAAGGAATTCATGTAGGTATTCTGTCTGAAGACGAAAGTGCGGGTCACAGAAACTCGGTACAAGATGTTCGAGAGCATGCAATTAGACGAAGGCATCTACAGAGACGGAAAAGTACGATATGGACGATAGTGGTATGTTTCATGGCCAGAATACAATCCCGCAATAGTAGGACAGGTGGGGTCCAACAAAGAAGTCTGTCTGGGCATGATGGCCGACAGACCAAACGAGAACGAGACAGAGGGTTGGGGAGACGGGTTCCTCATGCTGAACGTTCGGATCGTTCGAGACTGCAGGTGAGGTGATGAACCGGAGTCTAGCGAAGTGACGTTTTCATGGGATCTGTTTTGCATTTTCATATATTATCGCATCGGCAGACGCGGCGACCGTAACGAAATGAGATCTGGGACCTGGTTTAGCGTGGGTAGTAAAGAGCCAACTTACCAAGTACGAAAGCATACACGCAATCGTAAGGTGAACGGAGAGCTGAAGCGCGGAGCGGAAAGCAAAACGAGACCATATCGGGAGGATCAGGAAGAATCCCAGAACGCGTGTGATTCCACAACGTGCTATTAAAAATTGTGGAGTTGTGCATCAAATCCCCAAGCACCTGTAGCTAACCTAGTGCCTAGTTCAAATAGAACTATGCTCGGCATCGTTCTTCACGTCGGAAGATAATGCAATAGCCATGTGGGGGAGCATAGGGACCCAATGTGAATCAGGCCGGAGGATGAGGCGCGCCATGAAGACGACAAGCTAGCCGCGGAGCCAGACGCGCACGCTCAAGAGTTACGGCGAAAGGGAGCCAGCCGACACTGTGCTTCGGGAGGCAATGCGATCTCATTCCCCACTTTAAAAGCAATGCCTTGTGGAGAGAAATGAGTGCGCCCACATCTTTCACACGTACTGGTTTTGTCAACTCTTGAGGGCTCGTATACGGTGCACGTGATCCGTCAAATACCGCCATCTCTCACTCTCGCTTGCTTTATGATGTGTACTGCTCACTCGGCGCAAACTTGAATCATCCCCCTGCCGCCCTCATTGTTCCTCAATGTCCACATCCACGGAATTCTTGTCGCGGTGCTCCATCTGCGCTCCTAAACACCCGAGAACACCAGGGCCTCTTCATTCATCCCATTCTCCGCGCGTCATGTGCCTTAAAACACGCCTATCTCTTACCTTGCGTATCTGCCTATGAAGTGTTCACTATAAACCATCATGCGGTCCATTCGCGCATAAGAAACCCCAAGAGACCTTTGAAAAGGTCACCCACAAGGGCCCTATCAAGTACGAGACATTCATCCCGAAGTGCTAGGTAGATGGATGAAATGGCTCAGAATCAACCTTCTCGGACGCGTAGATGTGCATTGTGTGATGGGAGCGCGCCCCGATTAGGTTCGGACTGGTACTTCTCAGCCATCTGGAGGCTAACCGGTAGTCCCATGCGGACCTCGCGGATGAAGAGGCTGGGGTGATTCAACAATTAGCCGTGGTGGCTGCGGCATACAGAGGATTGTGATGTACAGCTGGATATGCCTTCCGCTGAGCACCAGTGCTCTTCACTGTGTAAAGGAAAACACCCAAAAATGACGAATTCACGTCGAGGTGACACCCATTTAGTCTCGTAACCAGACCGGAGCTACGCTCGGTACTAACACCCATTAGCATGGTAAGACTTTAGAATTCGCGAAAATGTACGATTCCGTCAATTGACGCAGCTAGCAGACGTTAATTGGCCTTCGCGATACCTTTTATTTGTGTCAAATTTACGGCGAAACGGTCTCGCAGTGCACACTAGCCTATGTACCCGGTGTGGGCAACTTTGATTGATGTGACCTCAGAATGGCCGAGACGAAGTAACCGAAAGTATTGATTGAATGTCATGAACCAGCTGGATCTTAAAACACCCCCCACACTGCAAACGATTACCTGCGATACCTGCGGACGATTGCATCGAGGGGAACTTCGAGGAGTTCGGCTACTCTTGCTCTCTGCTCCGGAGTCGAAGTGAATTCGGGTCCATATCCGCTCACCCAGAGCGGTGGATTACGGGTCCACTCCGAGTTCAGTCCGACTCCGACTCCTAGTATTACCTCACGCGCCGTTCACGCGTTCTGGTCGAATCTTGTGGAATACACGACCTATTCGCGACCTTCACGTCGTATCGTCAGCAATTATGCCGACCCCTTTACAAGCAAGAACGTCGTCCCCACGCGACCCGGAGACTGATCCCTCTGACCCATCAATGTACCTCGCTGAAGTGTACAGCCTCATCCACAAGATTGGCGCGTCTTCGCTGGATGAATTTCACACTGCTCAAATATGGAACATACACAAGCTTGTTTTCGACGCTCACCCCAACTACCGTAAGCAAACACGTCAGATCTGCGCTCCACCTCATGAAGGTGAACACATGATGACCTCGCGCATCCTTGCTGCCCTCACCGAAACGAACGCTGTGCTCACAAAAACGAATGCTGAGCTTACGAAAACGAATGCCGAACTGACGAAAACGAATGCTGAGTTCATGAAAATCAACTCCAGCCCCACCCCGAAAGCCAGTCAACACACTCGAAACCATGCTAAAGACAACATTCCCACTCCCTCTGCCCCCAGTGCATGGAGGCATTCCGAATGTCCGAAACCCATAACCCCGACAGGCCCAGCCAAAAAGCTCTTTCCCGCCCGCCCGCCCCCTCAAAGTCCAACATGCCGAAACCACCCAGGTCGCCTCAATATCCAAGTCTCGCCACCAATCCCGGCCGACAAGCGATTGACCGCCAATGACGCAGTTATCAGCATCAATCGCAGCCTCCGTGAGGCACACGCCCCAAACAACATTACCGTGATGTCTGTGCTATACTCGATGGCTGGTAACCCCATTGCCATTGCCCGCCCCCCTTGCTCAGCCAATGATCTACAACCCTATGCGACCCTTATTGCTAAAGCCATATTCCCGCCGGTGGAAAAGGCTCAAGGACGCCCTGACAGCCAATACTTTCGAGTGAAACTCGACCATGTCCCATTGAGGCGGGGGGATGGAACTCAGATCACCCCAACTGAAGTCGAAGACGAGATTGCAATGAATGTCACTGAATTCCCCAGTTTCATACGCCCACTCCCTACATGATGGCTGATAGCTGCAGACAAGATCCCCCAAAGCAACTCCGCCTCATTGGTCTTTACATTCACGCACGAACCGGAAGCACGATGCTTCTTTGACGCTCACACCATTTTCGTCCTTGGTGAACCTTGCAAGACATCTCGATATGAAGAGCGCGCCCCCAAGAGGGACCCGAAGAGTGCTTCCACTCAGTACAACAACAACCAAGCACCCCATCAGCCTGCACCAGAGAACGGAATCGAGATCGATGACCAGGTGTGGACCCCACCCCATGCAGAGAGGAAACGAAAACTGTCAGAAAATGCAGAGGTCCGGCGCCAGTGCCCTCCTCCTGATACCTAGCTAGCCGTCCACGTGCTCCCCGCGTACGAAAGCCTCACTCAATCTATGATATGTCCATGAAGACGAAGGGAAAGCAGACACGAGACAAATGCAGACTCTCAGACGATATTGGACGTGGTACCTCAGAACGAAGGTGTTCGAGGTCTGCGGTTATGGACGCGGCTCTTATCTTACCTATACTGTGTATATACAATCCCTGGACCTTCGGTCCCCTGCCCTTGGCGCCCTTCGGGAGCAGCCGGTAGTTGCAGGTAAAATATCGAGATATTCATCATCATCATCATCATCCGCTCACCCAGATGAGTGCTTCCTCATCATCGGGGTGGAGTTGGTGTTTCTCCACACCGCCCTGCACCATGCGCCAGATCCATATCAGTTAAATGCGTCAGATCAGTCAATCAGTACAGTAGCGGCTGCTCACGAAGCTCAAGCCAAGGGCCTTGATCCCAGTGACTTCACGCAGGAGGAGTATGGCACCCTGTGTTTCAAGGAATTCGCCTGTTTGGGGGTCTTGGAATTCCTGCAACCTCTCTTGTCTGATAGATGTGAGGGGTATAGCATAGTAAGATTCGTCGGTGGACCAAGTCCAGGCTAGGAAATGCATAACAAGCAGTCAGTACGCGTGGATATAAGTACGTACGGTGGAATGCCTACTCTTGTTTTTCCTGAGGTCGCGGATATAAGGGTTGGGACGCCCTATCGCTAACAATTTCTCAAACATCCTGGTGGCAAATGGAACTTCGACGCGTTTCGGAATCAAAGTCTCGAGGTTGGCGGTGTTCCCCCACCAACCTTTCCCTGTTCTTTTCTGTCCCTCCTCTACTTCCACGTAGTGAGGTCACATGCCTTCTTTAATGCCATTATCAGGCTAACTGGTGTCTTTAGCCAAATTGTGTGGTGACTGAACTTATCCTCCCACAATTTCACTCGTGGCGCGTATGTACTAGTTGATGACTATCTCTTCCACCCTAGCTGCGATAACATATCGCCCCCCCAGATACAATCTTGCCGCCATGTTGAATTTCGATGTGAAACTGGAGGGACTTCTTCAGTATGCGATGGGGCTTAGTGACCAACGGAATGCAGAGGCCCCATGGTATGGGGCATGGGCCTTATCCTCACTCGCGTGATCGACTCCGGTCAATATCTTGTGATGTTCTCACAACCTCGTTTCTTTGCCCCTGCCTTCAATTCATACCGAACGCCCGACTTCGATGTGTGTGAGATTATCCAGGATCCACAAAGTAGACAAATCTTCTGTAGGCCACACCTCATCGTCGAGGTAAAGGCTCCCTCCTTCCCCCACAGCCTCGGTCCAGGGGAGCGTGACAAAAATACAGACATCCTCATGGCGACTTCTGAACTGAACAAGTGGGGCATATATTTGCCAGCGGGGCAAGGCCTTCTTCTGTAATCACGTTGGTTGCAGTGGGTCGATTGTGGCAATGGTCCTTATTCCGGCGTACCCAGCACACTCCTACAAAGAATCGCGGCGAATCCATGTCGAATTTTATTCGACGTTTCCTGGATTCTACGCCTGTATATCTGGATTCCCCCCTTCTTCATTTGGGCACGCCTCTGTCTGATGGACAGCTTGAAATATTGACACAGGAGCTGGTGGATGCCCAGCAAATGGGTTAGTCGGTATGATGTAGTTACTAGTTTCAGGCTTTGAGTGCTGTGGCCACGGATCACAGAGGGGGTCATAGTATTGTTAGCTACAAAGGGCGTCACGTAAGGAAAAAATTCCATTCATGTTCTTATGAGTACAGTAGAATCGGGTCCTCGATTTGATATTTACAGTAGGACTGCCAGAGGACCTCCGGCATCATCGGAGAGCCGTCTTGTGTTTTGGTTATCTTCGAGGGCTCGACCCCACCCCTTTGCCTTTGTCATATTAATAACTTCCAAATACATCGATGTGATACGCACCGGTTTTTTTACGCACATGCACCCAGGTTCCTTCCTTTTTCACATCGGTTGATCGCACCCACCCACGCAGTTCTTCTCCATCAGAAGTTTGTATTTCTCATTCAGACTTAGATTTATGATTGGTCGATCTGACGAAGGACGAATTGTGTTGTGGGGGTTGGTTAGTTCTGAATGGATTGATATACTGTATGATCGAGGGTGTGCGTCACCGTGTCCATTTGAATAAATAGGGGGTTGTGCTCGCGTGGGTGATTTAAGGGTTCGGGTCCTCCCCAATTTTTCACGCGTGGTCCTGCGGTGGCAGATTCTTTCCTTTGCGGGATCCGGAGCTAGATATTGGCGAAGTCCTTTTTACGGTCACAAACGTGATTCGCCCCTCCGCCCGGCTTGATATGTAGCCTACATCCAGTGTCCGCTGCTTGATTGTTCGTTCGCAATGAAAAAAAAAGACGCCCAATTATAAGATATCTCTAGTCGCAAGTGCTCGGCACTTGCCACCACTCAATTCGAGGGGCATTTGCTGCCCGTCGAGTAGCGGACCAGCGGTCAGTGTTTTAGCTTGCTACACGGGACTACTTGACATATTCCTAGAGTGTGATAGTCTTCACCCAGTTCATTGCGCTATAGTTTCTTCGGTTGCCTCTTGGAAAGTTGCAATATATCATCCCTAGTAATCCAGTGAAGCCCCCAGGTTATACTCCACTCTATCACGGTCGTCTGGGATTCAGGGTGCCCTGGGAGTGATGTGTAAAGGGGGGTCAACCTACAGGCAACCCTCTCTCTGCCCCCATCGTCAGTCAACTGCGGTGAAGAATGGGCCACCCCTAGGCAGCAACTACTCCCCCGAAAAAAGGGAACTGTGCTTCGTGTGGGTTTCTCCCCAACACCAACAACAGCAGAGGTTTACTCGAGATTGTTTCAAACTATGTTTTATACAACGCTGTTGACCGGGTTGGGAATGCGCCTAAAACCTGAGGGTCAAAGTTTTTTCGACGAGTAATTGAAGGGTGAGTGTTTCCGCAGTTTCCATGACCATGACCACGTCTATTTCCTCATTGTGTTGTACTAGTACCCCTCTGTGAGACTCGTGACAAATAGCACCGTGACGCGTCACATGAACCTTCCAGAACTGTAGGCTACTAGGTCTACCGTGGGCTTCGCGAATAGCGATCCTCAATGTTGACCCGCTGCGAGCGGCTCGCCCTACACACACCCCCTCTACTGTCATGCTTCATGAGATGAACTGACCGTGGCAACAAGCCCAGTGTCACCTTGGGACCTCGTATCTGCGGAGAGGGCCCCCGGTGTCCTTGGAAGGGTCAGTGGCCGTCCGACAATGCCGGGGTCACCATGATGTTACTTGATATTGGCGGACTTGCAGTTCCCATAGTCATATGAATACAGTACCGTAATTGGGACCCAGTGACATTCATGGCTGGTGCATCACCCACATATTCGTTTCCTATGGCCCAGTTCATAGGTATGTGAATGGGGAGCTGGTTCGTATGGCTTCTCACTATGCTTTTTTTTTTGGACTACAAGGATTCAGATCAATTTGACCTCATCGCAAATCGAAATCGGCTCTCGCGCACTTCGTATGCGTACTACGGTATTACGTCGACCTTTTCCGGGGCTGTCCCCGGGTCTTTGTAAGCGGTTGGACTAGTTGGACGATGGCTGGTGAGATTTACGATTCGATTTTCCTCTTCTTTGTCTTCTTGACTTCCATGCCGGACTTGACGGATCTTTAATCCAGAGGAGTCACTCTTGTGGTGATTCCCACCTTGCGCTTCTGAGCGCTTCTGATGGATCTTACTTCTCGTAGGTACATCGAAGGATAATAATAATCAATTGTACAAAGTGAGAGGATGGCTATGACTTCGAATACGATATATCCTGATCACTTGCCTGCGGGTGATTAGTATCTAATTCCAAGTGGGACTCCTGTTTCCGGAAATAACACGATGCTCATGACATCGCGTCAGAGTCCTCTGGTAGTGGCTTTCTCACCCCGAACATGACTGAATTGAGCTGTATTAGTGCGGGATATCCACAGCGGGCTATACTCTACTTGTTCAAACTTATCGAGATGTTTGGATAAGCCCCCGAGATCCTATTCGATTGGATTCTTTCAATCGGACAGAACCTTAATGTTTATCCCTTTTTAGGCCAGAAATACGTGCTTGGCAATCACACTGCGCGCCGGAAAACTTGTCAATGTCAATGTCAACGTCGGTCCCACACTTCGTTCATTCCCATCCTGTTAGCCGGCGTCGGAATTGTATATTAGTCTTGCGTCAAGGATGGTCCCCCCATTTTTCATCTTCCCCGTTTCCTTCGTTGTGGGACTCTCGGTGCGATTGAATTATGGGCACGGGCACGGAGAGAAACATTGATCTCGAGGTGGGTCCCCCCACTCCCCTCCCAGGTTTCCACCATTTACGAAAGAAGGGTGTATGGGTAATGAACAATTTGATAGGCCTCCCCTCCGAGCGATCATATCTTGCAATGGGCAAACCTCAGTTTGCGCGCTCCCAACAGCGACAAAGTAATTCTCTACCCTCAATCTGGGTCGCTCAGATCCGGGGAAGTCCTAGCAAGTGGGTGTTCATCCAGGTGTTGATCCTTGTGTGTCGTCGAAAAGTTCAATTGGACATCCTGTGTGTAGTTATGGGCCCGTCAGGTGCTGGTAAAACGTCCTTTCTGGATGTTCTTAGCCAGAGAGTATTGTCGAGTGATTCCGGCGCTTCGGTGTGTTCATTGTGGCCTAATTCTGGTGTGGGAGTTTTTGAGGATGATGCTCTTTAGATCACATTTGACGGTCAGGGCTTTAGCATGCGGACCTTGGCTCCTATGTTGCCCAGGAAGATACCCTCCATGGCTTCCTTACCGTCAAGGATAATGTTCGATATTCGGCTCTCCTTTCGTGATTGTTCAGTTATATTGCGCTATGTTTTATTCATAACATTATCTTCTCGGGCAGACTCCCTCACGATACTCCAACAAATGTGATGGACGGAATGGTGAAGAAAACATTGCGTTCTTTAGGCCTTACCGACGTTCGAAAGAATCGCATCGGAACCTACTTCCAGCGAGGAATTTCTGGAGGTCAGAAACGGCGTGTCACAATTGCATCATCAGTAGTCACTCAGCCTCGAATTTTCCTGTGTGACGAGCCCACAAGCGGTCTTGACAGTATGACTGGTTATCAAGTTGCCTGTGCAAGTAAGGGATGAAATCGCATTTTCGAGTGTCCGAGTCCCCTTGGTTGATCTCCCCACGGTGCAGTTAAACGACTAGCCCAGGAGACCAATACGATAGTTCTTACGAGCATACATCAGCCGAATTTCGAAACGTTCACTCTGTTTGATCACGTCCTCTTTTTGGCGGCTGGCCACTGTGTATACCAGGGCCCTATCAGTATGTCTTTATCCGATGAGTTGCCGTTCTTCGGGGCCTTACACGACGCTGGACTTGGATTATTGCCAAGACGACCTCGTCCCGTACTTTACAAAGCTCGGATATCCATGCCCCCCTCACAGGAACCCCGCAGATCACGTAACCAGTATCATCAATACCGACTTCGATATATCAGCGGAGACTGGTCTCCCGAATCACGAACGGATCCAACAACTCGCGCAGGCATGGATCACACATAGCTCGAGTCTCACTTCCTCGGGCTCTGAATCCGATGAGCGCAGCACTGTAATTATGACGCCCATCAGCCCAGGAACGACTGCTGGGGGCTTTAAGACTACCTCTGAGCCGATACGAATCCGGACCAAGAAATCCTGGGCTATCGGGTCGTTGCGGAATTGAGGAAGACTTGGATCCTTACCCAGCGCACCGCATTGGTCATTCGTCGTAATTTAATGCTCTCTGGGCTTCGCTTTTTCATGTACGGTACGTGGGTGATGGCTTTCGCGATGCTCAATCTGCATTGGCTCAAAGATTGTGGAACGGAGAAGGCGCTACGAGTGTACTGCTGGCGACAGTTTGGTTACATATGGAAAGACGGATGACAGGGTCAATGATCGCATATCGGTCAGTTCAGCGTCTCGCGCCAGCGTCTGGACCAAAAATTAGATATTTTATATCAGGTCCATTTCTTTTCGATCGCTCTTTTGAGTGGGATGAGGTAAGATCAGTTATCAATTGATCACTCTGATCCGCGCCCCATGCTTTTTTTTCTCAGCGTTTCGGCTGTACCTCTTTATTTGGAGGAGCGCCCCGTGATTATGCGAGAGTATGTGAGCCAAGTTGGGACGTCTCTATTTTCGAGTCTCATCCGCATTTGCCATCCCAAGGCGTAGTAATGGATTGTACGGTGCTGGAGCATATACGATTGCGAGTACAGCAGTCTTCATACCGTATTTATTTGCTTGCTCCGTGATCTACTCCTGCATCAGGTACGTGATTCTCTTCTACGTCTGTTCTACCCACATTGTAAACATGGAGCTACGGGAGTAGTTACTGGGCGATTGGACTCAAATCGGATGGATGGGCATTTTGGCGTTTCATATTCTACCTGTTTCTCGGAATGCAGGCTGCAGAGGCCCAGGTGTGTTCTTTATTTCGTTGGAAAGGTGGCATCTCCGCCCATTTCCCATTTCCGAAGGCCCTTTTAGTGGCGGTTATAATAAATGATTTCATCGGTGCTTTAGCTTGCCTGGGGTTCGTTACGGGATTCTGGATGGTGCGCAACCGAAAGCAAGGATCGGAAGCGAAACTATCTCATTTTTTCTTTCAAGTGTGTTCAGGGTTTCCTAGTACGGACGCCTGCTTTGCCGCGATTCTGGTACCACTGGGCTCACTGGATCGACTATCAGGCATGTGCTTGGGGGCCTTTGTTTTTTTTTTGTTTTTTTGGCCTGACTGCTAACGAACCAAAGTAGACTTTTGCATTCAGCTTGCTTGTGCAGAACGACCTTGAGGGCGAAACTTTCACTTGTGCTACTCTGCTCGACGGATCCTGTCACTGCAGTATCCCGAGCTCGTTGATTCCGAAGGGTCAGTGCGCTCTAACAGGGGGCGATATTCTCAAGGTCGGTGGCGACCTCACTCACCGCTGAACAAGCCCCATTGAACCGATCACTGATATCTTGGAATCTACAGTCCCTTGATATTCCCCGATTTTCACCTGGGTTCTACGTAGGTGCTCTGCTTGTGATATGTGTTGTATATCGACTGGCGTTCTATGTTGTCTTGGTTTTCCGCAAGTGACCTCCACATCACGTAATTACTATTCGTCATGTTTGGCCTTGGTGTAATTAAATACGGTATTGCCACAATTCGTGTACCATGAAGGTGTGAACCTTGGAGGTTTTGGGGTGTGGATGTAGGCTATCGAAAGCATATAACACGCACCAAAGGCTCCAAGAGAAATCACCCAGGGTCGTGGATTCCTTCGTGGATTAAAAACAAATCCAGTCGAGCTCCAGGTCCAACTTCGCCGCAACAATCATCTCATTCCCGAGTGCGAATATCCTCTAAAACTTCGTCTTCTTCTAATCCTTGTGAGCGTCCTCGAGGCGAGATATCGAACGGGTCTGACGTGCTAAAAGTGTATTCTTCTAAGGCCAGAGGGGACTTATGCCTGCTGAATCCGTGGGAGATGAGGTCCGATGCAATGAAAAATCATAGGGGAGAGCTCATTGAAGCAAGTGCCAAGATAAAACCCACATATTGGGAGGGAACTGCAACAGGCGTGCTAGCAGGTTACTCTTTAGTGGATCATCATAGAATCTGATGCTAATCTTGCGCATTTTTCTCTGCTCCCACAGATGATGGGACCATTGGGGTCTGGTTCTGGGCTAAATCAAAGGTGGCCAAAGACCGGGCTGCTAGAATACATCATTGGACTAGGGCATATGAAATTTTGGATACCACTGACAATATTATGAACCCCTATACCCCTATACGCGTAAGGGATATCCCCTTTCGGACACCACAGTCTCGAGATCCTATCCAGAGAATGCTTCCTTGTTCGTTCAACTTGGGCTCTACTAGACCACAGACTGTACTTCCCCGTCTCATAGTACGTTGCGAAGGGTCGAAGGGTCTATGGCCCTCTGGCGATAGGTTGACTGTGTCCCAACTGATGGAGAACATCGCGGCAAGGAATTCACGTAGGTATTCTGTTTGAAGACGAAAGTGCGGGTCACAGAAACTCGGTACAAGATGTTCGAGAGCATGCAATTAGACGAAGGCATCTACAGAGACGGAAAAAGTACGGTATGGACGGATAGTGGCATGTTTCATGGCCAGAATACAATCCCGCAATAGTAGGACAGGTGGGGTCCAACAAAGAAGTCTGTCTGGGCATGATGGCCGACAGACCAAACGAGAGCGAGACAGAAGGTCGGGGAGACGGGTTCCTCATACAGAACGTTTGGAGAGAAATGAGTGCGCCCACATCTTTCACACGTACTGGTTTTGCCAACTCTGGAGGGCTCGTACACGGTGCACGTGATCCGTCAAATACCGCCATCTCACTCTCGCTTGCTGTGAGGACCTCGGCAACCAACAAGAGTGAGTAGACAAACATGGCAAATGTGCGAACTCTTCTCGCTAGGAAATCATTGCTTTTCCTTTTCGGTTCTGCGTTCACTGTCACCCTGTTGGTTCCACTTTTTATGATGTGTACTGCTCACTCGGCGCAAACTTGAATCATTCCCCCTGCCGCCCTCATTGCTCCTCAATGTCCACATCCACGGAATTCTTGTCGCGGTCCTCCGTCTGCGCTCCGATACACCCGAGAACACCCAGGGCCTCTTCATTCATGCCATTCTCCGCGCGTCATATGCCTTAAACACGCCTATCTCTTGCCTTGCGTATCTGTCTATGAAGTGTTCACTATAAACCACCATGCGGTCCATTCGCGCATAAGAAATCCCAAGAGACCTTTGAAAAGGTCACCCACAGGTGCCCTATCAAGTACGAGACATTCATCCCGAAGTGCTAGGTAGATGGAAGAGATGGTTCCAGAATCAGCCTTCTCGGACGCGTAGATGTGCGTTGTGTGATGGGAGCGCGCCCCGATTAGGTTCGGACTGGTACTTCTCAGCCATCTGGAGGCTAACCGGTAGTCGCCTGCGAACTGCGCGGATAAAGAGGCTGGGAATTAGCCGCCAGTATCGTTCGCACCGAAATGGAGGCTGCGGCATACAGAAGGATTGTGACGTACAGCTGGATATGCCTTCCGCTGAGCACCAGTGCTCTTCGCTATGTAACGGAAAACACCAAAAAATGATAGAGAAACACGAACTCATGTCGAGGTGACACCCATTAGCATGGTGAGACTTTAGGATTCGCGAAAATGTACGATTTCGTCAATTGACGCAGCTAGCAGACGTTAATTGGCCTTCGCGATACCTTTTATTTATGTCAAATTTACGGCGAAATGGTCTCGCAGTACACACTAGCCTATGTACCCGGTGTGGGCAACTTTGATTTATGCGACCTCAGAATGGCCGAGACGAAGTAACCGACGGTATTCATTGAATGTCATCAACCAGCTGGATCTTAAAACAGTCCCCACACTACAAACGACTATCTGCGATACCTGCGGACGATTGCATCGAGGGGAACCTCGAGGAGTTCGGCTACTCTTGCTCTCTGCTCCGGAGTCGAAGTGAATTCGGGTCCATATCCGCTCACCCAGATGAGCGGTTCCTCATCATGGGCGTAGATTTGGTGCTTATCCACGCCACCCTGTACCATGCGCCAGATCCATATCAGTTAAATGCGTCAGATCAGTCAATCAGTACAGCAGCCGCTGCTCACGAAGCTCAAGCCAAGGGCCTTGATCCCAGTGATTTCACGCAGGAGGAGTATGGCACCCTGTGTTTCAAGGAATTCGCCTGTTTGAGGGTCTTGGAATTCCTGCAACCTCCCTTGTCTGATAGATGTGAGGGGTATAGCATAGTAAGATTCCTCGGTGGACCAAGTCCAGGCTAGGATATGCATAACAAGCAGTCAGCACGCATGGATATAAGTACGCACGGTGGAATGCCTACTCTTGTTTTTCCTGAGGTCGTGGATATAAGGGTTGGGACGTCCCATCGCCCACAATGCCTCCAACATCTTGGTGGCGACTGGAACTTTGGCGCGTTTCGGAAGCAAAGTCTTTGAAGTTCCCCTGCCCTCTCTCCCTATTCCTTTCTCTGTCCCTCCCCTACTTCCACATAGTGAGGCCACATACCTTCTTTAGTGTCATTATCATGCTAACTGGTGTCTTTAGGCAAACTGTGTGGTGACTGAACTTATCCTCCCACAATTTCACTCGTGGCAAGTACGTACTAGTTGATGACTATCTCTCCCACCCTAGCAGCGATAACCTATCGCCCCGCCAGATATTATCTTGCCACCATGTTGAATTTCGACGTGAAACTGGAGGGACTTCTTCAGCATGCGATGAGGGTTAGCAACCAACGGAACGCAGAAGCTCCATGGTATGGGCCATGGGGTCTTATCCTCACTCGCATGATGGACTCTGGCGAATATCTTGTGATGTTCTCGCAACCTCGTTTCTTCGCCCCTGCCTTCAATTCATACCGAACACCTGACTTCGATGTGTCTGAGATGATCTATGATCCACAAAGTGGACAAATCTTCTGTAGACCACTCCTCATTGTCGAGGTAAAGGCTCCCCTCTTCCCCCACAGCCTCGATCCAGAGGAGCGTGACGGAAATACAGATATCCTCGTGGCGACTTTTGGACAAATCGTCGAACAAGTGGGGCATATATTTGCCAGCGGGGCAAGGCCTTCTTCTATAGTCACGTTGGTTGCAGTGGGCCGATTGTGGCAATGGTCCCTATTCCGGCGCACCGTGCACACTCCTACAAGGAATCGCGGCGAATCCATGTCGAGTTTTATTCGACGTTTCCTGGATTCTCCGCCTGTATATGTGGATTCCCCCCATCTTCATTTGGGCACCCCTCTGTCTGATCAACAACTTGAAAGATTGACACAGGTGCTGGTGAATACCCAGCAAATGGGTTAGTCGGTATGATGTAGTTACTAGTTTGAGTGCTGTGGCCGTGCGAAATGTACCAACAGGAGCTTTTTTCGTACGTGTGACGTAAGTCGGCCTAGAAAAGCGATGTCGGAGGTGTAGCAATTGAGGCGCTTCCTTGGGTACTTTTTCGATAACTCCTGCATGGAGTTACCCCTATACGGTACCACATTCTGCTGAGGCGGGTAACCTCAGTCAGAAAAACCCTTGGAACCTAATCATGTACACTGCAAAGTACTCTTCAGGCCACACTCAATAACATCAAGAAACAAAATTTAAAAAAAGTGAACGAAATCATTCCCCCCCTTCTAATAACGGGTACACACATCAGCCGTCAACTATAAACAAACGAAGCCCCCCGATCGACAGACTATACAATACCAAATTCGTGGCCTGCCACGGCGAAGGCCAGGCATCTCCCGTCTTTATATCACCATCACCACTACCACCAATAATAGACAGGGCCGGGGGGATGTCCCCTCTTCTTTCATGTCACGACCTTGCGGACCATCGCTTCGCGTTCTGGCCCCACACCGATCCATTCGATAGGTATACCCGACCTTTGCTCTATCGTCTCTATATAGGCGCGACAGTTGCAAGGGAGTGCATCGTATGTTCTTATTTTGGAGATGTCGGATTTCCAGCCCGGAAGGGTTATGTACGTCACTTCGATACGTTCAAGGAGGTCGAGATCAGCTAGAAGAGTAGTAAATGTTTATTTTTTATTGGGGGCGGTAGGCAAGTGCGGCTGGTTAGGGACGAGTGGGCAAATGCGGGGAAAAAAAATTGAAAGAATACCTGGGAAGCCATCGAGAATTTTCCCATCAATCACGTAGTTGATCCCAATCTTGAGCTCGTCGAGCTCGTCGAGGACGTCGAGCTTGGTGAGGTTGAAGGTATCGTACCCGTTGATGAGGCAGGAATGTTTAAGCACGACCAGGTCCAGCCAGCCGCATCGTCTGCGCCGCCCGGTGGTCGTCCCGTACTCGGCGCCTACTTCTTGGAGATGTTCACCTGTTTTCTGTAGGAAGCGATGATAGGGATGACGGATAATTGGTTATCCCCGAGGAAGATATGTGCAAGAAGATGAAATGTGACTGACGTCAAGGAGCTCGGTAGGAAAAGGCCCGCCTCCCACACGAGTGGTGTATGCCTTGACGACGCCGATCACTTTATCAATTCGTTTCGGAGGGATACCGAGACCGGTGCAAACGCCTCCGATGGTGGTAGAAGAGGACGTGACGAAAGGGTACGTTCCGAGATCGAGATCCAGCATGAGGGCATTGGCGCCTTCGACTAGGACGCGCTTGGGGGGCGTAGAGTTTAGCGCGGAGTGGACATAGACAAGCGTGTCCTTCACGTATGGACGGAGACGTTCCGCGAATCCCTGATTCGCGTGGACGTGGAGGAAGGAGGAAAGTGAGGTGCAGCACAAATCGCGTCAGAAAAAAAGGATGATGGGAGGCAAGGGTGGCGTTCTCACCTTGTATCTGATGATTTCGGCCTCGGTGTCGTACTCGAAATGGCCGTATCGTTTGAACCTCCCTTCCACGATCTTTCTGAATTTGCTAGCGAACAGCTCATGGTTGAAGAGATGGTGGACGCGCAAGCCTGAACGTGAGGCCTTGGCTGAATAGGCTGGGCCGATTCCTTTTTTGGTCGTCCCAATACTTTTCAATTCAACAGTCAGAGCCAAATTGGGCTCGCAGAAGGAAAAACAATGAGGGGATGGAAGACGCACCTGGAACCGCCGAGTTCTATTTCCTTTAATCCATCTACGATCTGATGGAAATCGAACACGAGATGAGCACGATCGGACAGAAACAACCGTCCTGTACAGTCCAAGCCTGCGCGCCCCGGCCGAAAAAGGGGAGGGAGGTGAGAAGAGAAACAAGCGAAAACCCAACGCGAAAAACCGCACCTTTCTTCTGTATATTATCGAGCTCCTCAAAGAACGATGGAACGTGGACGACGACGCCTGAACCGATTATGCCAATGCATTTCGGATTTATCAGGCCTAGATTCGAAAAGCAAAGTATAACTGAGCCCATCACCCCCGTACACACACACACACGTATCGTTGCGAACAGATACCACGTACCGCTGGGAAGTAGATGGAAATCAAAGGTTTTCGGCCCTTCGGGCGATGGAACAACGATGGTGTGGCCAGCATTATTACCGCCAGCACAACGACAGCACAGATCGACATCGGCAGCGAGGATGTCGACCAGCTTTCCTTTGCCCTCGTCGCCCATTGTGAGCCTAGGACGACGGTAGCCATGAACGATAAATGTGCAAATGCGAATCCGCAAGAAGAGAGACACCGCTGACGTAATCAGAGCCGCCCAAGGTTATGCCCCAATTTCCTTCGCGCACGTTGCAACCTAGAAAGGGCCTCGCTCAAACGTGGAGCAGGGGGGTACGAAAGAATCCACTCCTGTTCGGGGTCCCCTTTGTCCTCACTATCGTAGTAGCCTCTTTTGGTCTTTCGAGTTTCACCCAGATGAGGTATGACCTCCACGACAGAAAAATATCCCAGGTGCGTCCATAGATCCTGGTCCTGTATTTTTGGGGGATCTAAATGGGCATCCCATCCCAATTTACGGATAATAGGTGTCTAAAGAGGAGGAGCTGCACATGAAACACGACCGACGCAAGGTGGATATACGAGAGGAATATTTCGTATGTATCCATCTTCTTTCCTCTGGTCCTTGTGTGTACTGACAGTCACTGTATTCTAGCGAATGCAGAGTGGCGTCGCCCCGAACTCTGCAAACGATGACTGGGAACCAGTACGAGTCCCACGACCAGAAGGGACGCCAGAATGGGGCGTACCCCCATCTTCATCTTCTCGATAATTTCTCTCCGTGTGTATTCACGACGATGTGTATCACTATCACAAGTGCCATAAGGTTGTTCGTTTATTTATTATTATGATGCATGCTGTATCCCATCACCAACCCCTACAACCGACGCCCCTAGTGAAGCACTAGGGTCCGCTGCCGGCGCCTTGCAGTCGCGGCAGTAGGCTCTGCAAGTAACCCCACCTGCTTCCCACTCCGATCTGAAGAAGCGAATAATACTTCTGCTTCTCCAAGCTCTTGTGCCACATACTCTTCTCCCGGAGCTGGTGGACGAGTAAGGGATGAGAATGAACCGAGCCCATGGGGATAAGAGAACGATGAGGGAAAGGCTGATGTGGGGAGACGGACAAGATGTGATGGCTGTCGCGTCAGATAGAGCCTATTAAGAGAATCTTCTGCCGCCTACTCATGTCCATCGCTCAGTATCATCCACACGAACTATTCATGTAGAAATACGCACCCTATATTCCGCCATTCGGAGAGAGTTCCCGAAGCCCTCACCGAGCTTCTCGCTCCCTGAGTAGATACCAACAATAAATATGGGGACGTTGGAATATCGACCCGTTTCTGCAATCAGTCTAATAATACAAATTAAACTTCGAATACAACTCCAGAGTGAGGACAAAAGCTGTGTATACCTTGAGATGGGTCGCTCCATCCCGAATTTAGCCGCGGTCTCTACAAGGACCACTTTTGGAGCGCGAAAATTAAGGAGATGTTCCAAGTCTACTATGCGGGAGAGGAAGTGGGTATGGGTGAAATTGCGTGCATCTGCAAGAGATGAATGTCGTGCCAATAGGGCGATGACAGAGCGGGGAAGGAGGCCAATGCATTGACTGGCAGGACAGCCTCGGCGGGGTCCGTCTGGTGCCATGTCAATATATAATTTTCCTTTCGAGCTGAGTAGACAACGTACACTACGAGCCCATCGAGGAGTGGTAGTGCGCCCCATTCCTTTGCAACGTCTGCTAGTGTTCGGGGACCGACGTAGGCTGAGACGGCTGCTTTTATTGCCCGTGTAGGAAGATGAGGATAGGATGCGTGCACCCATTCTGCAGCAAAGAGACCGAGTAAACTGTTTCCCACAGCAGCGAGAGCTTTATTGGAGGTTGGAAGGGGCGCTCGTGGATAGTATTTTACATAAACAGAGAGCGAGGAAGGATGGGTAAGAGCATGAGTGAGAAGCTCGGCTTTCGCAGCGGGCGAATGTGTAGAAAGAAATGAAATACGCGCGGCAAGCGCGTGAAGCGCAGAAGGGCTTGGATCTTGGATAGACCCCCACTCTTCTGGAGAGAACTGAGGAAGTTGAGGAGTTTGTGCTGGGGTCATTCTCTCAATGAGCTGGGTTGGTGGAAAAGGCGCATTTGGAAGGGCCGAAATGCGCTTGGTTGATGGTAGGGATCGCAAAGGGAATGAATTTGGATGGAAGCGACGCATGTCGGAGTGCGGGCGTCTAACAGGACGAAAGCAAAGTTTTCCGTATCTAATCTGTCGAGGCCATGAAGGTGGCGGCGAATTGCGAAAAACTACACCAAGTGCCTGAACTTGAAACGAAACTTGACCGTCGCGTCGCGCCTGCAATGAGCCAGGGCACACGGACAGCGACACCGTCGGCTGCCAAGCGCTCGCGAACTGATCCACCAACGCTCGTATTGCCCTCAGGCGGCTCTCCAGCGATGAACACGGGTCTTGCGCTTCCTACGACGAATTCGCCTCTTCCCTCCAATACGGCTTCAAAACCGTACGGATCACCCAGCACGGGCGGTCTAGCGCTCCCCGGGCAGTGGCCGCAGCCCCAGAGTGAGTCGTGCGCACCTCGTAGGCGGCAAAGACCATAACTCGTCCCAGATCCTGTAGCTATCGATCCTGCGCTGCAATCTACTACGCCGGTGGCAGGGTAACCCTTATTCCTACTGTCTACACCAGAGATAGAGAGTAATCACCGCGTCTATTAGGCCATCTTATTCAAATCCACAGCAGTACATTCCCGCTCAACAGCGTCCACCGTACTACACGCAATACTACCCTACCCCTCCAACTTCTCAATATCCATATCCACCGCAGAGCTACGGATATTATCCCACACCGCAGCAATACCAGGCTCAGTCTTCCTATCCTAGACCCCCTCTTCAACATGCTCAATCATACACATCTTATGCCCAATCACGCGTCCAAACTCCCACTTCTGTTACCCCAACATCCACTCCGGCTCCAGCACCCCCAGTACCCCCACAGCCAGATCCTCATGATTCTGCTGATCCTAATGAAATAAATGATGCCCTAGGTAGCTCTGGAGTAGATCTCAAGGTGTGATGACTGTAACATTGCCAACGGAAGATCACCCTGCTGACTCTTACCCCCGGAGTGGGGGCTTAGGCCGAACAAGAAGCGCTCCAACGGTCACACGAATTCTACCAACCATTAGCGAATCTCATCATGCGCGACGACCGATCTAAAAAACAAGCATTTATTCACCCTCGAATATTAAGCCCGACTATGCGTTCTATTGGTACCGATCCACTTAATTTATCCTCACTTGCATATTGTGTTTGATGCAAATATCCCAAATAGCAAGCAAGCACAATGTTACTAAAGTATCTGACGATTCGATTAATTACGCTGCCCTTGCGCTACGCGAGCGCCTTCTTGGCCTTATCACATCCTCTATCCACGCACGCGACCACCGTTCCTCGTCTGGCGTTAACCGGCCGCCAGGGATGTATTCCGACAACACAACACCATTATGGTCGCATGTTGTGCGACGAGATACAACACGTCAGCTTCAAGCACTTGAGAAAGTCGATAGAGAAGAAGAGACGCGTATTCGACGCGAGAGACGCGAGCGTCTTGAAAACGGTTTTGTGGCCACCCCCGACGGCGGAAGTGGGGAAGGCGCGGATGGGGAGGGACAGGAAAGAAGCGGAAGCGCGCCAAGGAGATGGGACCTGGTGTTACGGCGAGAACGATGAGTGACGAGGCTCGTAAAAAGTTACAAGATGACCAAGCTGCTCGCGCCACGGGGTCGAAAAAGTATGCTTGGATGACTGCTGGGGCAGGTAGTAGTATTTCCACAGGCACGACTGTTACTACCACTGGTGGTAGTGCTGGTGCTGGGACTTCGGGGTTGGCTTCGACAACGGCAAGAAAGCCGTCGGCGCCAGTTACGAATGGGACGGCGACGACGACGGGTACGAGTGCTACTGGTGCGACTACGACGCCAGGGACAACTGCGCCGGCCTTCCCTGCGAAAGCGCCTACGGGTGGGGGGTGGATGCGTGCTCCAATGCCGCAGACGCAAGCCGTCGGTGTAGGGGGCCGTTCCGTAGAGGAGGAAGAAGCGCGTGTATTGACCTCGCGAGATGTCGAATTTGCGATCGCAAGGAGAGAGGACACGGTGGCGGGCGAGGGAGTGCGAGAGGGTGGACATGAGGGTGAATTGGAAAGTCATCCTCTTGCCTCTTGCCTCTTGCTGTTATTGCATGCTCGTTTGATACATGCTTCCTCACCCCCTACGCTTTATTGCTCTGCATTCCTAGCGCTTTCGTTTGTGAGTTCGTGTGTTATGTTGTACTTCCGGAGAAATGCATCATGTGGCACGAAGTAAAGATACGTTGTGGGCTCGAAAGAGGGCCAGGACAGGGGAGAGCCTCAACCGAACAAGGCCGAATGTTTCTGAGGTACGCTGGGACGTGCACACAGGTACTGTTACGATTGATTGATACCCGGCAGCATGTGTACGTGCTGCGCACATCTGCCAACAAGGGCCACACGCTCCCCAAGCAAACATGAACGAGAGGACGAAAAGATTTTTTTGTTCCTTTGGGTTCATTACTGCCAGCCATCCTTGGGAATATTTTTCTGCGGATATCAGGGCACAACCAACCTGACAGAAGTAAGTCGGAGCGGACTGCCTGACGAATGGTGAATGGTGGAATGCCTCAAAAATCACAGTACAGTACAGTACAGTACGCTTGATTTGCTGTTGACTTTGGGGGGCGGCGTCCCTGATAGAGCGAGCCACAATAATGATCATGGGAGTATTGGCCGCGCTCACATTCATTCATTCATTCACTGGGGTGGTCCTGGGAATGCCGCGGACGGTCGGTGGCCACATCCAAATGACAAGCGAAAGAAGGACCGGGGGTTGTCGGGGGTGGGTGGGCGGCACCTCGCTTCACATGGGGTGGTGGTGGTGGTGGTTCGATCATTCCACCCGTTCAGTCCTCAGCCCTCATCAGGGTGGCGAGACAATGCAAAACGGAATGAAAAGGAGAATAGAATCCCTTACCTAATATGGTTTTTTTGTTGCTCTAAGCGAGATCGAGAGAGTGCAGTTCCGGGTAAATGAAGAGCCTGGACATAACAGTTCGACATACAAAATTAAAAATGCTTCGCTTCGACTACTGATCCGCCTCCGAGGGGTCTGTTGGAAGCCCCTAAAACAAAAGTGGTGCAATAGCTTTTCCTACAGGGTCGTCGTGAAGTGTTAGTCATGTTGGGTGGAGGGCACGGAGGCGATTCACCGTCAGGCAGGAAGGTGAGCTTACATGACAACAGTTACAGAAGAGTCGATTGCTCATTGGTCCCTACCAAGCTCCAAGCTCCAAGTGACCGGTGATGGACAATGAATGCGCTTCCAGTCGCGTCGTCAAGGAACAATGAACGAGCCAGCGCCAGCATCGTGATCATGTGTTTCTTTAGGATCCTACTGAATGAGAGACGAGAGGGGCGCGTAACTCGTCGATTCATCGGGGAGGGGGCGGGACATCTCACCGGTTCGGTCCTACGCGAGAACCCTTTGCAATTGATGATGCGCACCGAAAAGGAACAAGTCCGTTTGGATCGGATGAAGAGCGGGGTAAACGGGTGAACCTTTCTTCTTTGTTTTTTTTTTTTAAAACGACGATTACCCTCAGGAACCAGGGTGGCTAGGCGCCTAGAGGAAATTAAACGATAGAAGAGGTGGAAGGAATGTGCACAGGCACCATTTTATCGGGAGGATCCTTTTCGTGACTCCTAATCCTTGAGCCATGCGGCGCTATCGGATCGTCCTATAGCTTACATACGCGATTGTCGGATCGGTTAGACACCGTACACCACCACAAAGACACCAGAACCAAAACATATATCCAACCTATAACGGAAGCTATACGCACAGCCAAAGAAATCTGAATCCCAGACAACACTCATTTAAACACCGAATAGATCGATCGATGTATGATATGGATCCCTCCTACACTCCGCCAGTCAACCACTCTTATGAGGCACCACACTACACAGTACAGCTCTACAAGCCAAGGCCGTCCACTTCCATCTGGGTTTGCAATGCTTCTCTGTGCTGTCCCATGTCTGAATAGCAACTTGAAAGCCTGGACAGTTCAGATGCAAAAGTCCCAGCAAAGAGGTCAGGGTCCCTTGCCGCGAAGGGTCGGAACAAGTTCACTGTTTCTTCAATTACCGGAAGAGCCTCAGGCATACGATCAAGATTAGACAGAATGTCAAAGAGGTTGGAGAGTGAGCGTGCCAGGCTGGGATTGAAAGCTCCGGGTTGATCCACCATAAGCAGGCGGTAGATGCCCACAGCTTCTTCAATGGCTCCAAGTGATTCTTCATAGCGGCCAAGGGCCGAAAGATGAAGAGAGATATCGTTGAGAGAGTGGGCAAGTTTTGGCCGGAATTCATTGGATCGACTAGCTGCCAGTGAACGGTATATCTTCGTAGTCTCCTCATTCTTCTCAAGTGCCTCCTGGTGACGGCCAAATTTTGAGAGAGATGCAGAGAGCCGGTTGAGAGAGGAGGCAATGTCTGGACGAAATCCACCTGGCCGATCTGTCTCCAGCCGCCGGTAAATGCTCACCGCCTCCTCGATCACCTTCAGTGCTTCCTCATCGCGGTCAAAATGAGAAAGATTACAGTGGAAGTTGTGAAGAGAGTAAGCAAGATGTGAATCGAATTCATTCGGTCGATCCACTGCTAGTGGGCGGTAAATGTTCAATGCTTCCTCATTTGCCCGAGTGCTTTCACATGGTGGCCACAGTGCAAGAGGCGAACAGAGAGTTGATCAAGAGAGTCGGCGAGAAATGGGCGGTACTTGTTGGGTTGATACGCCACCAGCCGCCGGTAAATGCTCACGGCCTCTTCGGCCGCCTTGAGTGCTTCCTCATCGCGGGGAAAATAAGAAAGACTACGGGAGAAGTTGTGAAGGGCGCAAGCAAGACGTGAATCGAATTCATTCGGTCGATCCACTGCTAGTGGGCGGTAAATGTTCAATGCTTCCTCCGTTGCCGCAAGTGCTTCCACGTAGCGGTCAAGTTCCGAGAGGCGAAAGAAGAGGGTGTTAAGAGAGGAACCGAGATATGGGCGGAACGTATTGGGTCGGTATGCCGCCAGTCGCCGGTAAATGCCCACGGCCTCCTCAATCGCTTGGAGTGCTTCCTCATTACGGCCAAACCGAGAAAGATCACTGGAGAGGCGCTCAAGAGAGCGAGCAAGATATGGATGGAATACATTCGGTCGTTCCGCCGCTAAGGGACGGTGAATGCTCAATGCTTCCTCAGTTGCCCCAAGTGCTTCCACGTGGCGGCCAGATTTCGAGAGGTAATTGGAGAGCTCGTTAAGAGAGGAAGCGAGATATGGGCGAAATATATTGGGTCGACGCGCCACCAACCGCCGGTAAATACTCACGGCCTCCTCAATCGCCTTGAACGCTTCCTCATTGCGGTCAAGTCGAAAAAGATCAATGGAAAGATTCTTAACGCTGCGTGCGAGGTGTGGGTGGAATGCATCTGGCTGGTCTGTTGCTAGTGAGCGGTAAATGTCCACCGCCCGTTCAGTTGCGGTCAGGGCTTCCCTATGGAGACCACATTCCGAACGGCAAGCAGACAGGGTGATGAACGAACAGGCACGATCTGGGCGGAATATATCCCGTCGATCTGCTACTAGCGAGAGGTAGAGGCGTAGGGCTTCCTCGGCCCTGGGGAGGGCCTCATCGTGGCGGCCAAGAAGTAAAAGAGCCTTGGAAAGCTCGGTGAGCGAAGCAGCAAGGCCTGATACGTCTTGTCCCTCCCGGTGCAGACCAACTGCGGCATTCTGGACCTCAAAGGCCTCATCCGAAAGACCCAAGTCGGACAAATTGAATGATAATTGACTCATTTTGTCTGCCAGGGTGGCCACATCGAGGTCGGCCTGTGCAATATTATTCAACTCGTTCAAAAGCCCCAATGTGGTGGACACTGTTTCGCGGAGTTGGGGGCCGGATCCTCGCTCTGCGGCCAGTCCATTCTCCATCCTATAGACCGCTCTTGGATTTCGGTGGGGGCGGCAAGATCCGATACGACACTCTGCACCGTAAGCTGAGAGATCTGTGTCCTGAGATATGAAACAAAGCGGTTATGCCCAGTTTGCAGTACAGTAAACACTGGGGATCTGTTCGGTTCTTCATGAGTGTAATCAGGTAGTGGGTTCAAGAACGGTAAGTACCTGCCAGGGGACGTCGGGGTCGCCCGTAATCCCACTGCTTCCAGGCGAGCTTGCACAGCCACTCCAATCTGCTCGAACATTACCTGACCCGCTGGACGCTGGAGGAGGCTGTGAAGGCTCTGTGAAGCCAGCGGTGGTGCTGATGATGGCGCCCCAGATGGTGGTGCTGACGGCGGTGGCGGTGGCGGTGGCGGTGGCGGCGGCGGTGTGGTGGCGGCCGCACTGACGGCCGAGCTCCCGATGAGGATGAGGATGTGCCCTCTCTGTCCCCTTTCCGACTTATTAACACAGATGCACCAGGAAACACTGTTGTTTCTATTCTGTCCACGACACTGGATATCTCACAGACGCCACAAGCTTGGTGACAATATCAGGAAACTCTGGCTTCACAAGAATGAGAACGTTGAAAAGACACTCACATGCAGCATGTTCAAGCAATCCGTCAAGTTCTCTCCGTGCCTCAATAGTCCAGCGTTGACTCATCACGCTTGACATACCTATCCAGCAGGCCCAGGTCAGACCAACGCATTACATCGGCTTTGATTGCCTTCAAGTTGCTGACAGAGAGGAAGATGAATCTAACGGCTGGAAAGAGAGAATGAACAAAGATTGAGGGATACACACCTCTTTAAGGCGAACAGTCTCACAGCGGTCGGCGAACCATCAGGGATTGGAATATTGCTCCCTCTCAAGTCCTCCACAAAGAGGTGGAAAACCTCATGACCCGGGATATAAGGTGCACGCATCCCTCTTTTCCATCGCGCATGGTTTTAACGGCCTCACTTATCTCCGCCAAGACATCCAGGATTTGAGTTACCGGTCCTACAAGTGCTCCTGGTAGGGCAGGAATGCGGACTCGATCGAAGCCACAGCGAGCGCAGAAGTCCATTCGGACCCGTGTGATCGTTGGGGGAGTCTGCATAAGTTGGCTGGGATCTGGCTGGAAGATCCGGCTGATGCGTTGTTCGATGGACGTGGAACCAGAAGGAATGGAATCACTAGGCTGGGGTGATGGCGTTGGGTCCCTATGTCTTAAAGTTTTCCAGAGTCTTCTGGACATGGAACGTGCTAGAAGGTGAGGCAAGTTATCGAATACCACAATTAAATAATTTAGCATGCTGTTAGAGGAAAACTTATTAGGAAGTGTATGGATTATGTAATCAAGGCGAGATTCCAATCCCAACACATGCACAAGAGCGAGGCAAAGGCTTTGAAAGAGACGATCTGGACTGGAAGTCCCGCAATCATTAGAGCGACAGAAGCAGTCTCTTGCCCAATCAAGGTTGGATTGCTATGCATTGTGGCTTGAGTCGCTCGACCGAAGAAAGTCGCTCCAAAATCGAGTCCCGCGACTCCCAACCCCGCAAGTCAAGTCGCAGGAGTTGGCTCAGACGGACTCAGGTGTGTATTCTTTAACACTAACTGTATTACTATATTTAAAGTCCTTTACATATCAATTCTCATTCGCCCGAGCAACTAGCCCTTCCCGCGCCTAGCAGAGAGGAAGCGAACGATCGACTGATCAGAATTAGCCTACGAAACCGTCCAATTTCCTCCTGGGGTAGGTGCCAAAAGTAAATTAAAAGATAGAAGAGACCAGACAACACCCAGTCAGACACGGCATAGGTCGATCAATGGGGGAAAGATCCAACGAAGGCAAGGGCCACCACATCAAAACAAATGAATCTGGCTGGCTTCCCCCGTAACATTCCACCCGGCCCAGTCCCAAATATCGGGTGGTTCCACAACATAGTGCCGACACATATGCTATGGATCACCCCACAGAACGTACATCCCGCCAGGAACCACTCTTAGGAGGGCCATGCAGCACAGGTCTATAAGCCAAGACTATCCGCTTCTGTTTGAGCTCGTAGCGCTTCCTCGTGCTGCCCCATGCCTGAATGGCAACGTGAAAGCCTGGACAGTGCTGACGCGAAAGCTTTAGCAAAGACGGCAGGGCGTTCTGCCGCGAGAGGTCGTAGCAAGTCCACCGTTTCTTGAATTACTGGAAGAGCCTCAGGCATACGACCAAGTTTAGAAAGAACGTGGAAGAGGTTGGGGAGTGAGCGCGCTAGCTCGGAATTAAAGACACTGAGTCGATCCGCCGCAAGCGGACGGTAAATGCTCAAGGCTCCTTCGATGGCTGCAAGCGCTTCCTCATGGCGACCAAGTTCCGAAAGACGCCGGGTGATATTGGTGAGAGAGTTGGCAAGGTTTGAGGAGAATGCATCGGGTCGATCCGCTACCAGCGAGCGGTATATGTTCACGGCTTCCTCATTCTTCTCAAGTGCCTCCTTGTGACGCCCAAATAGTGACAGATGGACAGAGATGTTGCCGACAGAGCGGGCGAGGTGCGGACGAAATACATCTGGTCGATCTGCCGCCAATGGGCGGTAAATGCCCACGGTCTCCTCACTCACTTTGAGGGCTGCCTCACGGCGGCCTAATTCCAAAGGAAAGACAGAGAGATTGCCAAGAGAGTTGGCAAGGTCTGGGCGAAATACATCCGGTCGATCTATCGCCAGGAGCCGATAAAGGCCACAGACTCCTCGCTTGCCTTGATTGCTTCTTGAAGACGGGAAAATTCTGAAAGAGAGACAGAGAGGTTGCCTAGACAACGAGCGAGATCTGGACGGAACACATCTGGGCGACCCTCGGCCAATGAACAGTAAATTCTTATCGCCTCCTCACTCGCCTCAAGTGCGTCTGCATGGCAGCCAAATTCTGTAAGGCGACCAGAGAGATTGCTGATTAGGCGAGCAAGATCCGGTTGGAATGCATTGGGTAGATCCACAGCCAACGGGCGGCATATGTTCACGGCCTCCTCACATGCATCAAGCGCTTCTCGATGGTGACCGAATTCAGAAAGATAGAGAGAGAAACTGCCCAGAGAGCGAGCGAGATATGAAAGGAATACATCCGGTTGATCTGTTGCTACTGGGCGATAAATGGCCAAGGCTTCCTCAGTTGTCTTGAGGGTCTCCTCGCGCCGCCCAATTCCTGAAAGGCGAATGGAGAGGCTGTGAAGAGAGTCAGCGAAATCTGATCGGAATACCGGTCGATCCGCGGCTAGCGGGCGGTAAATGTTCACAGCCTCTTCATTTGCCTTGAGCGCTTCCTCACGTCGATCAATTGCGTAAGATGAGTTGCGAGGTGACCAAGGCAGTGAGCAAGATCTGAGAGGAATACATCGGGTAGACCCGTCGCCAACGAGCGGTAAATCTCCACAGCATCCTCACTCGCCCTGAGTGCTTTAGTATGCCGGCCAAGGTCCGAGAGATAAATAGAAAGTTGCCTAATGAACGAGCAAGATCGAAGCGGAAGGCTTCTGGGCGATCAGCCGCTAGCAAGCGATAAATGCCCACAACCTCCTCAGTAGCCTTGAATGCTTCCTCGCGACGGCCGAAGCCTGAAGACGAATGGAGAGGTCGCCAAGTGAGCGAGCAAGAAGTGGTCGGAATACGTCCGGTCGAACGTCCGCCAGTGGGCGATAGATACTCACAGCCTCCTCGCTATTCTGGAGGGCTTCCTGACGGCGGCCAAAGTCCCAGAGACGCAGAGAGATTGTGACAAGAGCGAGCGAGAGGTGCACGAAACACATGTGGTCGATTGGCCGCTAGTGGGCGATAAATGCTCACGGCCTCCTCACTCGTCTTGATCGCTTCCTCATGCCGGCCAAATTGAGAAAGATCAGTGGAGAAGTTGTCAAGAGAGCGAGCAAGATGTGGACGGAATACATTCGGTCGGTCTGCTAGTAGTGGACGGTGAATGGTCAGGGCTTCCTCACTTGCCCCGAATGCTTCCAGATGGCGGCCAGATTCTGAGAGACGAATGGAGAGATCGTTAAGGGATCGAGCGAGGTATGGGCGGAGCATCTTGGGTCGATACGCCGCCAACAGTCGGTAAATGCTCACGGCCTACTCAATCAGCTCGAATCCTTTCTTGCGGTCCCCAAATTATAAAAGATCAATGGCAAGATTCTCAAGGCTGTGAGCGAGGTGTGAACGGAATACATCTGGTTGTTCTTTTACTAGTGCGGGATAAATGACCACGGCCTGTTCGATCGCTGTGAGGGCTTCCTCATGAAGACCACACTCCGAACGGCAAGCAGACAGGGCGATGAAAGAAGAGGCAAGATCCGGGCGGAATACCTCCGGTCGATCTGTTACTAGTGAGAGGTAGAGGTGTGTGGCCTCCTCGGCCTTGCGGAGGCTTCATCGTGGCGGCCAAGACGCAAAAGAGCCCTGGAAAGCTCGGTGGGGGGAGCGGGGGGGGGGCTGATACGTCCTCTCCCGTCCGGTGCAGGGTAGCTGTGGTACTTTGGACCTCAAAGGCCTCATTCCCAAGACCCAAGTCAGACAGATTCAACGATAATTGGCTCATTTTGTCTGCCAGGGTACCACGTCGAGTTCAGCCTGCGCAGTATCATGCAACTCGATCAAAAGCTCCAATGTGGTAGACACCGTTTCGCGGAATTGGTCGGCAGGATCCCCGCTGCGGCCAGTGAGTTCGCCATCCTATACACCGTTCTTGGGTTTCGGTGGGGACAGAAAGATCCGATAGGATGCTGTCCACTTTCGCCGTAAGCTCGGAGATCTGGGTCGCGAGATCTGAAACATCATGGTTATGCCCAGTTTGTAGTATAGTCATCATTGGAGATCTGTTAGGTTTTTCATGAGCGTAATCAGGTATTTGGCTCAAGAATGGCAGGTACCTTGAGCCAGTGGGTGCTGGGGTTGCCCGTAAACCTACTTCTTCCAAGCGAGCCTGTATAGCCACTGCAATCTGCTGGAACAATGTCTGACCCGCTGGACTCTGAAAAAAGTCTTGAACACTCTGCAAAGTCGCTGACGGCAGTGGTGGCGATAGTGCCACAGGCATTGGTGTCGCGGGCGGCGGTATCACGGACGGCGGTATCGCGGACAGCGGTATCGCGGACGGTGGTGCCGCGGACGACGGTGCCGATGGCGAAGCCCCCGATGGAAGTCGCAATGGGTCTTGTCCGTCCTCCCCGAGTTATTAACGCAGACACAGATCGACCAGGAAACCTGATTGTTTCTATTCTTTGGATGCTCTCATAGCGCCACAAGCTTGACGATGATATCAGGGAAGCCCTTGCTTCATGAGAATGGGCACGTTGAATAGACACTCACATGGTGGATGTTCAAGCAATCCATCAGATTCTCTCTGTGCATCGATAGTCTAATCTTAATTGACCGAGCTTGCGAGGTCTTATTTATACTTCCCGTTTTTGTTTATAGCGCAAAGTCCCTCGGACCAAACATGGTCACCCCGTGGGAACTTATTTGTAACAGTGCTTTCGAGCCATGGGCCCCGTGAGAAAAATGGCCACCCCGTGGGAACTGGCATATTTGCTTCCTCGGAACCAAACTGGCTTCTTCGGAGCCAAATTGGCTCGGAAGACTCAATATTGATAGAAGTAGCCATGTAAACTGATATAAACTGTGTCAGTCCAATATATATATACATCTAATCTGTCCTTGGAGCCTCTGGCCCCACAATAAATAGGATCTGGAGGGTTCTTGGTGTGCAACTTGAATCAAGGCTGGAAAATGCCGGAAAACATGAGGCTGACATGAGGCTAAGTCTTTCTGACTCTCTGGCAGTGCTTTCTTCTGAGTGGTGCCCACCCTTGCATTCCTGGCAGTGAACTAAGTGTGAAGGCACAAGAAGTTAGATAAAATAAGGCTATAGAATCTGAAGTGCACTCCCCATCCCAGTTGAACTGCCCTGCCAAGGTGGTCTTCTGATCAGTCTGGTGGTTGAATTTGCACCTCTCTGGTTCTGCGACCAGCAGGGAGATTGCTTAGAGGTTTTGTCCTTAAAGATAGCTACTGTACTCCACAACTGCAGTTGTCTTGCACCTGTTCTCTGCTTCAGACTGCTTTTGGACAAAGGGATCGTGGAGTTGTGAGGCGGCTTCTAAAGCGGGATCAAGACCAAATTGGGAGACAAATTGCACTCGTTAGTCGCACGGGACGGGGCGGCCAGGTTGTGAAGGGATAGCCTTCCAGTATGCCTCGTGATGCAGATCTGGGGGGGCTAAACAAGACAGACGGAATGAACGGCGCCGTGAGCAACGTGCCACTGCCAACTTATTGAGCCAGACTCTTGGTGCTGGCCCATCAAGGTTGGGTCAAACTTCAGGTGGGTTACTTTTCCCAGTTTGAGTTCTAAATATTGAATTAATTCTGGAATGAATTTGCCTGAGATTAGATACTCAACCTGGCCCATCTGAGGCACCTAGGCAACAACAGATTCAAAATCATGGAACACCACCTGCAGGTATGTGGTCCTATAGAGTAAAGTGCTGTAAATCTATAATAATTTATTTATCCTTTGCAGCATATCCTATTCCTCCAGTAACACCTCCTCAACAAATCCTTGGTTCACGCTCCCACATTGCCCGAATGACACACACCCCAGCTGCTGATCAACGTGCCTCTCAACGAATTCGGCCCAATTATGCACCCCCACAATCACCCACCCACCAGGGAAACAATATGTCCAGATCTCTCCTTGCACATTCCCCAGATGACTCTGGGAGTGATGATGCCATGGATGAGATTCAACCACTCATGCAGCAGCTATCATTTGGAGGCATGAATACAAACATTGGACATCCACATCCTTCAAATCCATTCCATTTAACACCTGATCAGCCACCACTACCACCACCACACCCTGAGCCACCCAATCCCCTTCCACCTGCACCAATGATGAAGCGTTGTTCACGTGGACACACATGCCGAATCACAGCCTTTACTCTGGACAGGAATGGTGTCTTACGCAATCGTTGTGAGAACTGTCGTCAAGGAGATGCACGATATCGGCAACGACATCAACAGCCCCAGGATATTCCAGTCCCTCCTGCAACAAATAATGACTCTAATGCAGATCAAGCTGGATATGACTCATTTGATGACCCATTTGATGACATCAACCCCTTCGACATCTTTGTTCCAGATGAACCTGCTCTATCTCCTGCAGACCAACATCTTGTCAAAAAATTCCGGGACAAAGTTATGGAGGTTCAACAGGAGACATGCAATAAGTGTCATGAAAAATGGCTCAATCTGGGGGTTGTCAATGGTCACTGCAAGGGGTGTCGTATCAAGGGTGACATGTTCACATCTTTGAACAACATGGATCCTGGAGGGTTGCCTCCCACATGCCCTGACAGTATCCTTACACCAATGGAAGAAATCCTCATTGCACCCATCCATGTCATGATGTCTGTTGTCAGCATTCATGGTGGGCAGACAAAATATGCAGGCCACATCTGTAACTTCCCACGCAACAATGCTCGCCTCTATGCAACTCTGCCTCTTCTTCCAGAAGAGTGTGACTTTGTTTGTCTGCGTCGCACTGCACATGACACTGTCCTCAATCAACCAGTATATGAAGACACTCATGTTCGTCGCCAGGTGGTCAGGGACTGGCTTCTCTTCTTCTGTGCCCATCACCCATCATATGCCAATGTCACATTCAGCCAACAGAACCTTAATCAACTCCCTCATGATGGCTCTGTACACCACCTCTTTTCCCAGTTCAATTCCCAGAATGATGCCCCCATTGTTCAGCCTGGACCACCAGGGGATGGGGAAACCAATGATGATGATCATGGCATAATCACTCATTCATTCATACCCAATATCATGGCACCACAGACAGAACTTGAACAGCTTCGCAATGCAGCAAATGGAGATCCTGTTGTCCTTCATATGCCATCTATTGGTCAGCAACCAATAAGTGAATGGGACAATGTCAAAATTGCAATTGGCGCATTTCCCTCTCTTTTCCCCACTGGGTGTGCTGACTTTAATGAGGCCCGTGACAAGAAAGTCACATTCTCACAATGGGTTGCCCATCTTCTTCACTATGGAGATGGAAGATTTGCTAGGCATCCCCGCTTTCGATACTGGGCCCTTAACACTCATTTACGAAATGAAGCCAAGAAGGACACAGCTTGGTACATGTCAACACATCGTGAGGAGGCTGCATGGACTGTGGATGATCTTCGAGATATGGTGCAACGTGGGAATGAGGAAGAGTTGAAGCAGGTGGCCAATCGAATTGCTAAGGCAGGAACCAACCTACCAGGATCAAAGCCATTCTGGAACAAGAAACTTAGGGAGCTCCTTGCTTCAGTGCAACAATTAGGCTCACCTCATGTCTTCATCACTGCATCAGCTGCAGATCTCCAATGGCCTGATCTGCATCAGCACATGCCATCCCATGCTGAAGATCTCACCCAACATGCTGCATATCGTACTAGACGAGATGATTTGAATGAGAATCCTGCAATTGCAGCAGACTACTTTCAAATGCGCTGGGAGTTATTCTTCAAGGAGGTCATCTCAGTCAAGTTCAATGTAAAGGATCACTGGTGGCGGTATGTTTTATATTTCTAATAACAAATCTTCTAATGAGACTGATGTACTCTCCAGATATGAATGGCAATGGCGTGGAAGCAGTCATGTCCATGGTTTCCTTTGGCTGAATGATGCCCCCAAACCAGAGGATTTAGACCTTGAAGACAATGATAGTGTCCAGAGATTTATTGCATTTTGGGACCCCATTGTTTCCACTTGGCATCCACACCTTCCTCAACCACCAGCACCCATTCATCCCTCTGCTCGACTTTGGAACACCCTTACAGATTCTCAGCAGGAGCTTGCAGAACTGCTCAATCGCTTCCAACGACACACCAAATGCACCAGCTACTGTCTTCGCAAAAACAAATCAACAGGACAAGAACAGTGTCGCTTCAAATATCCCAAAAATAAACATGACCTCTCAGAAATCCTCAGAAATGAGCGTGGCTTTCCAGAACTTTCTACCCGTCGCAATGATGAGCTGCTGAATCCTTTCTGCCCCATTGTTGTCATGGGCTGGAGGGCTAATGTTGATGTCCAGCCAATCCTGAGCATTAATGCAGTCTTGGCATATGCTTCAAAATATGTTGCCAAAGCAGAGTCAAAGTCTGCTAGCTATCTGGATGCTCTTTCAACTATCTTGAACCAGCCAATGGATGGATTGAGCAGTGCTAAACGAGCCTACCAGAAATTCCTCTCCAGTCTGGTTGCTGAACGTGACTATTCTTCCCAAGAAGTCTGCCATATTCTCCTTGGAAGACCCCTCTCAGTCTCTTCTCGCACCCATCGAAGTCTCTCTGTTGCACCAGAAGAAGGCACACTGCTGGACTTTGGTGATTCATCTCATGAACGACGTTCAATTCGCCAGAAGTATCAAGATCGCCTCCAATCTCAGGCTGATATCTGCCTTCTTGAATTTGCAAGAAAGTTTGATCTTGCTGGTACTAAAGAGAGATGGAAGCCTCGCCCACGTGCACCTGAATACATTGTCAACATCTATCCTCGCTATTCATCAAATCCTGATGATGATTCCTATTCTCTCCATTGCTTCAGCAAACTACTTCTGCATCATCCTTGGTTTGGAAATGAACCCTGGCTCCAAGATGAAGCAACATGGATTGAAGAGTGGGAGACATACCTTACCTCTCATCCAAATCTTCTGCATGATGGTCTCCCAGTTCCCCATGAAAATGAGGATGACAATATGTCCAGTAGTGATGAGGACAATGGTCATCCACCAGAGGAAGCAAACCATATACTCCCCTGGATGCGTGAGGCAGGTCTGGCTCCCAATCATCAGGGTGTAGCCAACATTACACACTTGGGCAGCCGAGATGTTGATCAATATGACTGGGTGACCAATTCAGGTTCCCCTGAACTGGTTGCACAGGCAGAATCCTGGCTTGAGGATCAGAAACGCTCTCTTCCTGATGCTGAGAATGAACTTCCATTCACCGACTATCGTTTGTTGAAAGGGGAACAACGTGAAATCTTCCTGGGTGTCATGGCTCATATTAAACAGACAGTAATGCCTATAGAGGGCACAAATCCTCCACCTCCCCTTCGCATTAACATAGATGGAACAGCTGGAACAGGAAAATCTTTCCTCATTGGTGCAATATGCACATCTCTCAAGGTGCTTGCAGACAGCCTTGGCATTCCACAACCAGTCATTCGCCTTGCACCCACAGGTGTCTCAGCCTTTGGGATTCAGGGGTACACCATCAACAGTGGATGTGCAATTGGAGTGAAAGGCTGGAAACCCCTATCTGGAACCCATTTGGCTCGAATGCAGGGGCGTTGGTTAAACTACAAGATCATCATTCTAGATGAGAAGTCAATGGTGGGGCGCAAAATGGCTGGAAAGCTTGATCGCCGTACTCGCCAATTCAAGCCAGCCTTCCATGATGAAATTCTTGCTGGTCACAGTCTCCTCCTTTTTGGTGACTTTGCACAGCTGCCTCCTGTTGGTGACTCCCCCCTCTTCACAACTTATGATGTCAAGGACCCAACAAACCTGGCTGTTGAGGGAAGAGCACTCTATCAGTCAATCCAACACTCAATCACTCTCCAGCATGTGTTTCGTCAGCAAGGCAATGATCCAGCCCAAATTGCATTCCGAGATGCACTTATGGAGATTCGTGACATGAATCTTTCTGATGCTGGCTATGAGTTGCTTAAACCTCGCTTCTGGGATAATCTTTCTGAAGCTGAGAGAACAAGATTTTCAAATGAAATACACCTTCTTCCCACTCGTGAAGGTGTAAATTCCTTCAATACACATCGACTTGCTTCCTACAACACCCCAGTACTCATTTGCAAGGCAAAAAATCATGGTACAGATGCTTCCAAGGCCTCATCAGATGATGCAGAGGGTTTAGAGAACACAGTTATGCTTTCAGAAGGGGCAAAGGTCATGCTCACAAGAAATCTTTGGACCAATGTTGGTCAGTGCTCTCTTTTATTTTATTTTATTTTGCCTATTTTTGACCCACATACTTCCTCAGGCCTTGTGAATGGGTCTCGTGGAACTGTGGAAAAGATCCTATTTCGTCCAACAAGTGACCCTAAACATGATCTTCCTGCTGCCATTCTCATTTGCTTTCCAGGATATACTGGTATACCAGTTTCTTTTATGCTAATGCAATTCATCCCCAAAACTTATGCATGTTTACTAGGACCAGTAGATGAACGATGGCAAGCATTTAAATCCTCTAACCATAATGACCCTATCATACCCATCCCTCCATTCAAAACAACATGGGACAAAGGAAACAGCACTTGCTCTCGACTTCAGTTCTCCTTGACTTTGGCCTATGCTATCACAGTTCATAAGAGTCAAGGTTTGACCCTTGAAAATGCTGTAATTGACCTTGGTGCAAAGGACTTTGCATTAGGCCTTTCTTTTGTGGCTATTTCAAGGGTGAAGTCTCTGGCAGGCATTGCATTTCGTTCTTCATTTCCAGTGACCCGGCTTAGAAATATTCCTGATAACCGGCCAGGTAAAACATCCATGAGGGAGCACATGCAGGTTGATAAAGAACGTTGTGCTAATCTTCTGTACATACGGGAGACTTTTGGACAAGACTTGAGTATGTATGCATTTTTGGATTAATCTTTGTACATAATTCCCCTCTTTTTTTTTTTTGACAACTATAAGAGATATGCTACTACAAGAGATATGTTGATGCAAGAGATATGTGAAGCTCGGTCTCAAATTATGAGGGGTACCTCATAATTAAGCCTGGTATTGACTATACAAAGACTATGTATAGTCAATATAAACTGTTCATGAGGTTTTCTGTATAACTTCACTTCAAAGTAACATATTTCTCCACCAAGGAACCTGCTTACATAATTCTGGAACTTGCCAGAATTGATGACTCATTCTGGATTATGGTTAAAATCAGTGTTGAGCTCAGATATTTCTCCTGTCTGAAGGGGCTCATGATTTCAGGTTTGAACCTTGGTTAAACCTGAACCTAACCTGAACCTAACCTAAGATAGGTTTTCTTCAGGATAGGTTCAGGTTTTGCCAATTGAGAAGATTCAGGTTTTGGTTAAGTTCAGGTTTTGCCCAAATGGGGCAAACCTGACCTGAACCTGACTTTGGCAACCATAGCAACAGGATCAGTGGAATGTGGATACACTATGTCAACTCATTGAGAATTTTATTCTTGAAACAGATCAGGTGAGTCTTGATCCAGTTGAACAATACTGAACACCATCAGTAACCTTGGTGTTCCAGGCTCTACACATCACAGACTCACCCTCTTTCCATGAAATGATGATGTACCAGACCAAACAAAGTGCCATGAAAGCAAGCAAGAAGGATATCCCAAAACAAATGAAAATCACATTGTCAATTATGGCTCATGTGGGAGAGATCCAGGAGTCTCTCAAGGAACAGATTAAGGTATGGACTCCTTGCTCTTGCTTCCACATTAACTCTAATCCCTGTCTAGTCTGCTCCAGGGAAGGTATCCCTTACATTTGAGGGTGGACTTCATCCATCATGAAAGCATATATTGCTGTTACGGTCCATTTCATTACAGTGGACTGGGAGCTCCAGTCGGAACTCATTTCCTTTACTGAACTCCCTGGATCCCACTCAGGTGCTAATATGGCAGCACACATCTTTGACTTAACAAAAGATATGATGACACCAGCAAAGGTATGAGAATGGAGTTGCCTCTTAGCAGATACTAACAAGTGTTTGATACTTCCTAGCTTGGCCATATCACCTCAGATAATGCCAGTGTGAATGACACAGCAATGAAAGAATTGGAGGGACTCCTTGTTGTGGCCAGTGTTGATGATTGGGGTGCACTTGAGAACAGAGTCCAGTACAAGTCATTTAGACTCATTATTCCTTTGTCTAATGTTTTGATTGCTTGGGCAGCTGTATGTTGCATACCATCAACCTTGCTCAAGGTGCCTTCATCAAGGGACTTTCAACAGCAATTCCTGGTGCCTCATTTAACACCAACATTGGGAATCCTGAAGATGATGAAGGCGACATCATCAATCTGATTACCAGCATGGACGAAGCTGATTCTACAAATCCATTTCCCACCGGGAGCTTACTCTTCAAAATCCATGCATTTATTGTGAAGGTATGCAGATTATTATAGTTCTTGGGCTCTTACTAATACCAAGGGTTATGATCATGAGGTCCACTGCTCACCTCTTGCCAAAAAATTCCTTCACCAGTGTTGCCAGGATGTCAGAATCAAGGAACTTGAACTGATCACATATGTGGTCACACACTGGGGGTCCTGGCTGAGTGCCTTAAAGTGAGTAGTAGAACAAAAAAAGGCAAGCATGCAGTGCCATGGATTTGGGGTTTAGTATGGAACTAAGTGAATTTAAGTACACTTAGGTGATTATCCAATTCACTTGTTATGCTGATGGAGAAGGTGTACCTACCCCAGAAAAAGGAACACCAAAATACTCTCAATATGCCCTTACTGAGACCGAATGGGAGCTAACTAATCTAATCATTGAAGTCCTTCAAGTATGAGAGTTGTAGTCTCTCAGGACTTGGATGGACTAAATAATATTCTCACCTTCATTCAGGAGGCTGATCTTGTACAGCAACAATTCTCAGGCAAGAGTGAGCCAACCATGTGCAGGTTGCTTATTGCCTTCAAGAATTTTATCTCACAGTGGGAGGCCATGTTGTGACAGCCCCAGTTTTCACCTCTTGCACCTGCAATCATGGCAGGCACAAAGCTCATGACTAAATATTACAACCTCTCAGACTGTTCACTTGTGGCAGTTGCAAGTTCATGTGTGTTCATCCCTATGTCATAATGTCAGTACTGGTGATGTAAATATGCTATTCCCTCTAGTACTGGACCCCTGCATGAAAGACTTATATATCAGGGAGGAGTAGGAAGATATATGGGTGGAGCAGGCACTTGAGAAATTCCGAATTGAGGTCAGTCTTTGTGTCTCTATTGTAATGTGTGCTCATGGATGACTTGGTCTCATTAGTTTGACAAATACAAGTCATGATATGATGCAAAGTGAGCCCACCTGACTGCAGCTGTTCCTAACACCATGGTCCCAAATACATATGAGGCAGGTTACAGAAATGCTCACTGTGTCCATGCAGTCATGGCACAAAGATTGAAGGAAGCATCTGAATCTGGGGCTTGCAAAGAATTGGATGCATATATTGTAGATCCTCTTGCACCCAAGGCTAACTTCAACATGTTGAATTCAGGTTCAGGTTTAAACCTGGTTTCAGACCAGTTTTTGGATTCAGGGCAAGGGAAAAACCTGAACCTGACCTGAAGAAAATGAAATGAAACCTGACCCCAATGGAACCTGACCTGGGTCAGGTTCAGGTTTAAACTCAGGTTCCACAGGTTTAAACCTGAACCACAGCATCCATAACAGCAACAACCAAACAGCTATGCACAGGACTTGCACCTATCACAGTGGAAATCCTAAGAGATTGAAACTGAGGATCATCCAACTGTGAAGGGCTATAAATACTATTCCTTCTATGCAGCCACCAGTGTTCCAGAGCCTTCCACCAACTTCTGTAACCTTCCAGATCCTCCTAGAGTGCAGCCTTCACAGCCTTCCTGACTAACCCTTACTAAGCTTACCCAGCCACTTATCAACCATGATCCATCTGCTGACTAACCCTTACTCATCCTTTGTGCATCCCTCCACATGTCCCATGCCCAACTTCCAAGTACACCATGCTCATAGTCAATATCTTGAAGGTTGCCCATGCATGGGTATGCCAAAGGTGTCAAAGGACTGTAGTGATGGCAAAGGGTAGGGGATTGGAATGGGTGATGATGATGGTGGAGGAGGAGGGGGAGTCTGGATTGGTAGCTGTAGGGACTCACATGGGGGGTGAGGTGATGAGGGGTACTGATGTAGCCACAGGTGCTGCCAATGATTGATTACCCAACCCACAGCCTGCTGACCAATGCCTGATAGTATGAGGGAAATGATGATGATTAAAATGCCAATGATCATGGCAAAGATGATGAGAACCCCATGACTGAGCTGGGGGAAAGAGGAGCTGAGGGTATGGTTGCTGAAGTTAGGTTACAAACCTTGGAAACCTGAGTTTGAACCTGAACCTGACTTGTGGTCAGGTTCAGGTTAAGTTCAGGTTTTGGGCCCCCAGGTTTTCAGGTTTAGGTTAGGTTCAGGTTTAACCAAGGTTCAAACCTGAAATCACAAGCCCCTTCAGACATGAGAAATACCTGAGCTGTACATTGATTTTAACCATAATCAAGAATGGGTCATCAATTCTGCCAAGTTCCAGAATTATGTAAGCAGGTTCCTTAGTGAAGAAATATGTCACTTTGAAGTGAAGTTAAACATACGACCCATGGGTCTAGGGGTCAAACCCATGGGTCTAATGTTCTAACTCATGGGTCTAGGGGTCAAACTCATGGGTCTAATGCTCTAACTCATGGGTCAGCAGGTCCCACCCATGAGTGGGATGCCTCAACCCATGAGTTTTATTGTCAATACCCTGCCCTGACCATGCCCAAACCATGGTTTAGCACTGTCCCCTCATGGGCCAATATTTCTCCAACCCATGGGTCTGTGATAGGTCAGGGGACCCTTTGGGTCCTCTCCTGTGCAGTAAAAGCCGACCCAAAGGGTCCAAATCTATCTGCCTGAGGTGTACAAAAGCTTTCTCCTCAATTATGTCTCAGAAATGGATGTATGTGACATCTCTACATCATGGGCCTGCAAGCTTAGTTATCTTTATCAGATCTCAACATGCAGCGGTCTTGCTGCTGTAAGCAAGAGAAAAATGGGGGAATCTCTGCTACAGTCTGCAATATGGAATCGAGAATGAAGAATGGGGGCCACCAAAATAATTTGAATATTCAGGTCCAAGTGTAGGAGGGTCTTTGGGATAGAAGATAATCTGCTGTAAGCAGTAGTTGCCCAAGCAGATGAATAAAGGGGAAAATGTGCCACAAATACCACACTCTAAGGTCCTAATCTTGTGGCCCTAGACAAAGTGCAGTAGGAACAGTGTCCTCAGATGGAATTCACCCAGTAATCCAGCAGCAATACTTCAGTGCTTCAGACTGAGGAGGGGGAAGACAATGGAATTTTCAACACAATTCGCTTAATATACAACCCAGCTATAAGATCAAATATCCGACGGAAGCAGGGGAATAGGGGAAATATGTAGAAATAGGAATCAAGTCAAAAGCTTCAAAACTGACAGAGATATTCAATTTACAAGTCTGGGGATAGGATAGAGCATAAAATGACTATTTCTCCTTCCCTTTTGGACAGATTCCCTTGAGGAATGGTGGAATAAGTAGTCCTGGATGTCCTATCCTTCGTATATAAGACTGCCAGACAATATTCGATATTTGAAAATTGGAAGGGGGAATGATGTTCTCCTGAGACAAGGGGGAAATTCATATGCAGAACACCGAGTTCTTCTTCGTTCACGACGCCCTTCATACTGCTGGATGGGAATTTTCAATACCTTTCTAGGCGAGGTCGTTTCATGCAAATCCAATCAAAACTGACAGAGAAATTTGAAAATACACCTTCTATTTGTGAATGAGCAGGTGAAATCGTTCCAGAAGCTCCAGTTTTAATCCGACGAACACGTAATCGGTATCATTTGATAGGTATTGATCACAGCTTTCAGGGCGCCATATTTGTGAGTCGATCGGATACGAATTGACTCCGAAAAGCGGAAAATACTCCTTAAGAGCATGGATTTCATAGTAAAATCGTTCTAGAACACGCAGTTTTTATCGGATTGACTTGTACGTGGTATGGTCGGATAGGTATAAATCGTATCTTTCTGGGAGCTACTTTCCCGAGCCGATATGATCAAAACTGACAGAGAAATTCAACAAATACTCCTTGAGAGTGCCGCATTTGCCCCTATTTGATTATGTAATGCATCTGCGAGTAGGAGTGAAGGCCCGGGTGTGTAATCCATTGTATTACATAATCACCATTTGTTAGAGTCGCCCTTAAGGCAACAAGATCCATATGAGCAGATTGAAGGGGAATTCAAGATGATATACAGAAGGGCAAGTTGAATTGCCAGGTCCACCATATCATGGCTTATGGTAGAGCATAAATGAATACAGTCCCTGTGGCCTGTTGAAGACCCCAGGAGATTGACTCATATACAAGGGAAATGAGCATTCCATTTACATCTTTTCAGGCATATGGAATTCATGCTCATCCATAAACAGACAAAAGGATTGTTATTTGGACAACATATTGGTACATTTTTAATTCGTTCATCAGAAAATTCAATGCTGAAAGGGAACTCTATGTGGTAGGGATTTTTCCCTCCAACACCACATTGGACCTCACAAACACATGGAAGTTGGTGGGCCTTTGCATAACCAGTGTTGGGGCAGCTGTCTGTGCCCACCAAGGGTGTATTTGTCCACTAGGACTTGGTGATCTTCAGAAAGGCAAGCAGTGTGTTCAGGCTGGTCAGACACTCTTGGGGGCCTTAAAAGGTATGTCATTTTGATATCTGTATAGTGCCTGATAGGCTTGTATTATGTTTGATATCAAAAAGTGATCAAAGAGTATTTGATAGCAAAAGAGTCAGGTTTGAGCTCAATTTGAGATCAATTTGGGATCAACTTTGGAACTTGTAGAATTCTGCAATGCTTTACTGTGGTGCAGACAAGACATTTTATTATGCAAAGCATTTACATAAAGGAAATATCATTCTGAATCCAAATATAGTTCTACAATTGCTTGGTCCACTGCAGCTATCAAACCAGCTTCCTCCAGCTCAAAGAACTCCTCCAGCTCACCACCCTCCAAGTCATCATCTGAACTTGCATCAAAATCATCGAGATTCCTTCTACTTTGAGAATTATGGTCCAGGCATGGTGGGGTTGTAGTGGCAACTAAAGATTCTTGTTCCAATTGCACTTGGACATTAGACTGAACACCATAATGTTGATGTAGCGCCAAAGGCATTCGAACCAAGTCCCAACTTGGAGCACCAGGAGCAATGGGCACTTGGACTATGTCCTTTTTCCAAGCTGTCATCCAGTCATACAGTTGGTGTGCCTGCAGAAGCCCAAAATATGAGACATCTTCATCCTTGGATCCCATGAAGAGGTCCATTGCAGCTGAATACTCTTCATGGAACCACATCCGAAGGTTGGCATGCTCACCCTTGCACCTCTCAAGCTCCTGCTGGCAGCTGGCCACCTCCTGTGAGACCCAGATACCTTCTTTGACTGAGGGATCTGCCAACCAAGGGGGCACAACTTCATCTGGGAAATCCGCAATATCACCTCGAGAATCTTCCCATATATCTTGATCCACATCCAGCTTGTACAGGCCATCCATTGTGAGCATTGGTGGAATGTATGCATCTCTCTGAATACCTCCCCTTCCCCTAACTGCAACCAGTTCCTTTAGCCTTGCATTGTATTTCTTTACAGTAGCATCAATCCCACCAGATCAGTTTTTCACAGCTTTCTTGACATGGGCCTTTGTCTTCTGGTCCAAGATGCGACTCGAGTTTGTGTGGTCCAATGTGGCAAGCTCAAACTTCCTAGCCCTCAGCTTCTTTAGAAGTTGCTCATGAAGTGGGTGGAGGTTGAGCTGAATATTGACCCATTTATCCTTCTTGAGCCTATTTAACTCAGATGCAGACACATGGTCGGTTAGCTGCAGCTCATTGGTCTTCTTGTTGATCATGGTCTCCAATTGCTGGATGGCCTCCTTCAGCAGCCTGACTTTTTCCTGCCACTCCACCTGCACTTCATTGCTTGCAGTCATGTCATCTTGGACCAAATCATTCCCCTCAGCAATCAAATCCTTGAGATTCCCTTGCTGAGCCTCAAGGGTTGCCATCAGAGATATGATCTGTTCCACAGCTCAGGCACCTTTTGTCTGAGACTGGGGTGAAACAGGTTGGCTGTGATATTCTTGTTGGGCTTTGAACTGCTCCATTAAGTAACTGGGAGAGCAGTCACCAAGCTTCATCTCTGCCTCTTCTAGGTGGTGCTGCAACTGATCAATTTGACCTTGGAGCCACTTTCCCATTCCCATGCACTTCCCTTCATCAATGTGCTCCACCTGGAGGTCAAGAATGAAGAGACACTGGTGATAGCCTGTCACCCACAGCCCAGGGATAAGCCTGAAAAGCTCACTCCAAAACTGCTCATACCCTTCACCATCTGAGAGTCCCCAGAGCTCTGATTTGTGAGGATGATACCAGAGCTGGCATGCCCATTGATGACTGTACACATGGAAATCAAAACCCCCCACTCCAAGCAAGGCAGCCATTCTGGCATGAATCTCCACTTTTCAGAGTCTGGTCCATCTGACAGCCAATGTCATACAGGGCCCCAATTCTCCAGTGACTTGGTACATGTTTCAGGATGGTGTCCAACAGTGCAAAGACATAGAACTGCTTCTCTCCTGCAGTCCACATGCTTGCAACAGCAAGTGGTATGTCATGATGGCACAGTAGAGCTATTACCCCAGTATCTTCAAAATACTGGGTTGATGCCTTCATGTGATCTTCATCTGCAGCAATAAATGACTGCTGACATGCATCATAGGTTGAGTTCAGTGCATGGAGGCCTGGTTCCACTGTATCGTCCTCTGGGTGATCTGCATAATAATCGGTGCCCTCATTGGCTGTGTGTTTCGGTACCATGCATGCTTGTTCTGAGAGGATTGGATGCAAACTGATGGAGAAATTCGTTTTTTACTGGAAATTCTGGATTTTGATAGTAAAATTGGTCTGGAGAGTGCAGTTTTGGTCCATTCAACTTGTGTTTGGTACCATTCGAAAGGTGTGAATTGTAGATTTCTAAGTGTTATATGGGTGTACCTCTCCAATCAAAACTGATGGAGTTATAGAATGAATTCAATTTCTGCATGTAGCCATAATTAATTTCGTAATTGGTCATGTGATCATCCAATGGCTGGAAGTGGTGTGATTCTGCATTTTCTGATACTGGATGTTTTTGTCTTCCACAATGGTAAAAAGGGGTGGAAAGAAAGTGGCCATGAATTTAAAAAGGGCTGAGCTCAAGGAATAAAATACTGTCAGGGTAGATGATGTGTGCAGACACCATCAATCATGCCCTTCATGTTTGCATCACCACCCCCATCAGACCAAACCAGAACCATGGGGGCCTGGGGCTTCTTCTGAAACTTCAGAAACCTCAATTGCATTGCTGCAGAAGCTGAATCAGTCGAGCTAGATTCAGCTCTTGAAGCCACATTGGTGGCAGGCAATTCCCCCTCCTTCTGTACATGCTTTGCAGTGGAATCCCCTGCTGCTGACTCAATCACCTTCTGCTTCAAGTTTGATGTCTCAATTGGGTGAACATGGGGCAGCTCCTTTCCTGTTGTCCACAAGCTCCATTTGGAGAATGCCGCTGGATCACTTGCCAAAGGTGAAGGCCTTTGATACACCCCAGAGTGCAGCCATACTATATCTTGATGAAGGCACTCTTGGTCCTCAGGGTCTCTGGTGATGGTCACCAAGGACTTGGTAGAGTTGCCCCTCCTCATCATCATCAAAAACCACTTGATTTGATTGTCCTTGAGGCATTCAAACCCCCACAATTGAAGTTGTTTTTCTGAATTAGGCACACATTCGGACACCACAATTGGTATGTTGGGTTTGCCTTTGAGAACGGTTGAATACAGATGTACACCAACGAATGACGTTTTCGCATGTTTGACAGAATCAGAAGACACCTCAAGAACAAGGGCTGATAACTGGATGGGTTTTCAAGAATGAGAATTGAAACCAAAAGAGAGTGTAGTATAGGATGTACTGAAAACTGGCCCCAAATTGATACCAGTTGGACCTCAGCTATTATGCACCATCCCACCAGCATACCTAATCCCTTCAAAAACAGCTTCTCTTTGTGGTTGATCCAATGGTTGGGTCAAAATCCACTGTCCATAAGGGGGACACCTGTGCAAACAAAGAGATTGGATAACTCGACCATCATGAGAAACAAGGGGCTAATGCGAAGCAGTGAATTTCACACTGAGCCTGGGCTCATGGTAGATTCTCAGACTTCAAGGAGAGTATGGTAGAGTGTAGATGTCAAGGGTGAAGTCAAGCCATGAAAGAATTTTGAATCTGACCAATCCAAAACAGAAACCAGACTGAGCTAGGTTCATGAAGTAATGTACATGCCATACATGCCATGCAGACAATTTTGGAATCCAATACATCCATCCTGCTCAAATTCCACTGAAGAAAAGAAGCGAAAACCATAGCAGAATCCAAGTCCACCCACATAGGAACCAGAACCCCTGTCTCTGACTCTCTGCTGACTGTAAAGAAAGAGGCAGAATTACAGGTCAAGATCCTCACTTCAAGACACACATTACTGAATATTCAAGTTCCTTTTTTGTTCAAAAAAAAGATAACAAGAACAAAATTAGAATCGGTTGCTATATACTGGACTTCTGACTTCCAAAATCATAGTGGAGTGCAAAAAACAACAGGTGAACATTTCACCATTTTCCACTGATGTGCTTGCAACTGTTAATGTCTTGGGGTTTGCTGTTGCCTCAGACCTATGCTCGGACCCTAGCATGGAACAGCAGATGAAGCCACAAAACTGGAGAATGATCGATTGATGACAAAAGGCGAAGTTGGGGGATAACTGCAAGTATGGGAGGGGAAATACAGGTGAATGCTTGTTCCATGGTCTCCAAATGGTGGGGCAACCAGGTCAGGGTGTGTTTCTTTGGCATCCAATTCCCATAGGGGGACAGGTGAGAGGTCCTGGACATCGAATGAAGAGTTCAAGAGGCAGTTGGGTATATGTTCATACTGAGTTGTAGAAAGCCTGGATGGCTACAGGGTCCTGTGGAGGCTTGAATGCTACAGGGTGGATTTAAGAATCATGTATGCTCAAATATGTTCATGAGCACCTACAAGAAGTTGGTATCCACCCCTGCTTGCTTTGTTGAACAATATCCAATGCCTCTTTCCAAAGAGCATAATACCTGCGCATGACCTCCCCACCAGCATCCTCCTCCCAGTCAGCAATGTGCACTTGTGGTTCATGAGCTTGTGAGAACTCGAGGTGTGCAGAAGGGACAGTGGACATGATACCAGAGAGGCTACTGCCCGAGAAATATAGTGATGAGTAAAGTTCAGGGACTTCTTTGGCAATTGTCTCAACCATATAAGATCAAGAGACAGATGTCCCCATGCTCTAACACAGGTATAACTCATGCTTAGAGGCCGAAATGCATCCCCTGCACTAAGCATTGTAACATCAATGCTTGGCTGAGACCCCAACTCACTACAATCCATCACTGGGGGGGCATCAAGAGACATAAAGATAACCATTGCCGAATGGGATGCAGTATCATTCGAGGTGATGCTCTGAGTAGATGTTTGGTTGAATTGCAGCTGACAGAGGCCAGGGACACTCAGAAGAAGACCCTGATGGGGTGAGTGTAGGTTGAGAATTAACGTGTGTGGTACAAAATGCCTCAAAAGGGTTGACACTTCAATCCAAATTGACATGGATGCAATGTTTGACCAGAAGAAAGTTTGGCTGGAAGCAAAATACCTCACTACCACCATGGAACCTATGTCAATCTCAGGTGCCCATGCACAGCCTTCTACCCTCATGGCAAATTGCAGTCAGCTCAGTCAGCTGTCTGGGCCTGACATAGTTCCATGTCAGCACTCTCAGGATGGGGTTCCAGATTCTGAGCCTGCTTCTGACCTTGCTCTCCAGAGTGGGCAAAGTTGCACCTCTAATCAAGAATATTCTGGATTGAGCCCTATGACCTGGTCCAAAGACAGAGATGCTGAGGCAGCATCAGTTGAAACCACTTGGAGTGATCTGTTCAACAATCAGGAGAAGCTCAAAATGTATTCAAGAAGCTGACTGTTGCTGTTGGAACATAAGTCATACTGTTGATTCCCCAGTTTTTTTTTTAAATTTGTTAGCTGAATATGAATCATTTGGTGGATGCAGCATTGGCATGCTGTTACTTTCGGAAGGAGTGGTCATTGGTGTTTACAAGTAGCCAAAGGCACTTCCAATATTTCGGCATCTCCTCAACACCCAACCCCCCTGTTCATCAAGCAGGGGTCCTGGATTTGAGTGATTATACTCTCAGGCCAACATTATTGGATGCAAACACCCCCTATTGTGCATTCATAACCCATACTGAGTCTGACCCACCTTCCTATACCCCTGTGATGAATGTGCAGAACAACAGAGTCAAGATGATTTTGCCTTACTATCAATCATTATTCACCAAATTTTTCTCATTGTGTTGTCATGCTCTTGAACACTGGTCTTCTGTTGCAAGGTATTTTAAACTGCAAGATATCCCCCTTCCCCCTACAAAACCAGCTAGTCCTGGTTGCTCTACTTCACTCAAATTTGTACCTGACTCCATTTGGGTGAATGGGGATGTTCACTTGAATGTACTCACAAGGTTTGCTTACAACTGCTGAGGGTATGCTGAATATGTGATGCATCTTACCATCAACCACATTGCCTGCACCTATAACCTGGACCTCCCTGTCTTTGGGATAGATGATCGATGAGTAGGGGCTGTATATTGCTTACCTCTTACTCCTGTGGATTGTCAAGCAGTGGATGATCTTGTGCGGGGTACACCAGTCTTTGGTGTCATGGAGTATCTGCATCATGACCATTGTAATATTGTGCCCGATTGTTGTCCCAACTCTCCCAAGGCAGCTGCAGCCACAGCTGGCAAATATTTTGCTGCAATGAAGAAGTGGGAGGACCACAATATCAATGTTGCTGAGCATATCATACATGTTGAGGTTCCACTGGCTCATGTGCAGCACCCGAACAATTGGTTCATCAGGGCGCATTTGGGATATCCTGGTGAATCTGATCACAATGATCATCCTCTCTGTGAAGCTGCATGGCATGTTTTAACTCCTGGCAAAATTTGTGAGACTGATGTGGTTGCTTTATGGGACTTCCTTGGTCATGGCCCATGGCCTGCTGGCCAGGCATACAAGGTGCCAAAGTTCTATTACAAGTACAAATTCAGGGAGGTGATAAAAATCTATGTTAATGAGGATGAGGGTCCAATGGCTTCTTCATCAAAGGCAGTGGTCGATAACATGGATGATCATGGTTTCAATATCTATGATGACATCATGGGGAACCCCTACAACGAGGACGATGAGTATTGGGAGAATGAGGGTGAATATGATCTCAATCCTACTCCTCACTTGGATGCAAAACAGGAGGCTGAAGCAAAGGCCCTCATACTCACTGCTGAAAGTGGAGATGGTGCTGCAAAGTCTCGAATTATCCAGGTTCTTCAAGGTGCTCATGGGAAGAAGAGGGGGAAATGACACAATGGGATGCCCCCCCAAACTGACTTCAAGACTGCAATTATGACATTGTGGAGATCCTCTTATGGCACCTCAAACGCGCAAAGAAAACAGGTGAGAAAACTTGCCAAGGAGAAGCAACATGCCAAGGAGACTGAAGAAGCAGACTCACGGATGAGAGTGCTGGAGGAGGCTAAAAGACTAGAAGCAGAAAGACTGAAACAGCAAGCAGAAGAGCATATGCATCTATTTCAGGATGAACATCCCCCCACTTCTGCACCTGCACCCTCTTCTCCTGCCCCTGCTTCTGTGCTGAATCCTGCTTGGCCGCACTCTCCAACTTCCTCCCCCACTTCTCCTGAGCCTGGTCCTCCTCCCACTCCCCTGTATTCTCCTACCATTCCAGCAAATGATGCAACTCCACCATCTCCACTTCGTGCATCATCTCTGCCTCATGCACCATCTCCTCATGCACCATCTCCTCATGCACCATCTCCTCATGCACCATCTCCTCACACACCATCTCCTTGCACACCATCTCCTTGCACACCATCTCCTTGCACACCATCTCCTTGCACACCATCTCCTTGCACACCATCTCCTTGCACACCATCTCCTTGCACACCATCTCCTTGTGCACCATCTCCCTGTTGTTGGTTCCTGTCTCCTCATCTGTCCTGGTCTCCTTGGGTGCCATCCCCACATCATTTGCCTTCTCCTTGTCGGGTGCAGTCTCCTCATTGTACACAATCTCCCTCTCATCATGTGTCTCTGCCTCATCATGTGCCACTTCCTCACTGCTCTCTGTCTCCCTATGGCCACACTTGGTCTCATCATTGTCAGGCACCTTCTCCTCATTGGGCACCTTCTCCTCACCAGGTGCCTTCTCCTCACTGGGTGCCTTCTCCTTGCTGGGCTTCATCTCCTTTTTGTCAGGCTTACTCCCCACCTCATCGAGCCTGGTCTCCCCCTCATCAAGTTCTGTCTTTCCACTCTAGCTACCCCAAAGGAAGCTCAAGAGTGCCCCAGGAGCCACTGAGGGGACCATGGGCAACACAACAGGAACTGCCAAGGGGATGACCTTGGGAGCCTGCAAGGCAATGGGAACCATCAAGCTCCCAAGCACCCCAAGAGCTTGAGCACTGAGAACACAGCCACTTCAGGGATGATCATGGTGGACAAATGTGGGATGGGCCTTGGGAGGGTGCCTTGTCTTCAAGGCACCAACCCATCAGCCCCTGCCACAGCCAGCATGGAGGTCATCCCTTTCTCCACCTCAGCAATACTTTTGGTCTCCACCCCAAGAGTATCCCCCTGCTGGCCCATCCCAACTGCCTCATTGCGATCAGACACTGCCACTGTCCTCTGGACTGCTTCCTGATTGGGAGGATCTTACATCGCCACCCCAATCTGAGGCAGCCCCTCTCCTGAGTTGTTTAGGGCCTGCATTGACCTCGCTTCCTCAAAGCTCTGTGGTGCCTACTTCTGGTGTTTCACTGGGCATTTCAGATGCGAGCATGCCGTGGCCTCTGCCAGAATGTATGAGGCTAGCCCAATGGTATGCTTTGGATGTTGAGGGGGTTGATGCCCAAGAGGAGCCTTTGCCCTGGGTCAATCAGAACTCTCATCTGGGTGTTCTGGCAGCATGGAGGGTGAAACCCATTTGGAAGAAGGGTGCGATATACCACATGTACCTTCTCTTCAAGGACATGGCCAAATGGGATTCATGTCGGAGTGTCTTGGTATCTTTGCTCAGTGGCAAGACACTTCTCCCTTTCCTGTACATGGATACTCTGGTGAACTGTTTTGGAGTTTGTGAAGTAAGGTACATGCAGGAGGTGTACATCAATGCAGTCTCAACTGCTGAGATCCAGGAGCTCCTGGCTGTTGGGCCACGCCCTTACATGACACCCAGTGATGCTATCCGCAAGATGCTTGACTACATTTGGTATCCTGCTTTGCTCGACCCTTGTCCTCCTCCTCCCAAGCATGAGTGAACTCATGCCATGATTAGTGTTGAGTTTGACACTGAATGGCTCAGCAGACGACTCCATCATGCACGAAAGGAAGACCCAGGCTCTGTGACAATCAGTATGTGATGCATGGAGATGCAGATGATCACACACAAGGCTCCAGTAAAGGGTATGGCTTTGGCCTTCTGTGAGAACATTTGGCTGGTGCCTGGGGGCACAATGATATCTGATATATGCCAGATCTCCAGATGGGCATAAGCTGATCTTGGAGGGAGCAAGGTTCATTCAAGCACAGAGAATTTTGGGCAAACAAGGATCCGGCTGGCATGGCATATTGTCTTAGAGTTAAATCAGGACCAGCCTTGATTCCATAGGTGGATTGAAGAATAGGTACATCTCTAGCCTTACTCCCATTCATGCACTATTCGACCACTCCCTCCATCACCAGCTCACTTCCCTCTGCCACTGGCTTGGCTATCTTCCCATCACTATTCTCTGCCTCCCATCATCGCCTTCTCTCCTTTGTTACCCTCAACCTCTCGATCCTTATTCCTTGACATTGGTCATTATAAAATTATCATTTTACCTATAATGCCCATGTATTCATTTGATAGAATGAAATACATATATACATATTTGTATGTACTGAAGAATTGTTTACTGGCAATGTCCAAGAATACTTTCACTTGCTGTTAATTCAGTAGTATCTGAATTAAGGAGTGGGGAGGAACCAGAGGATGGAGGAGGTTCTGGATCCAGTGGATTAGTCCAATCCATGGGACTAAGACCATTCCACCTAGCCTGACAGGCTAGCAGTTCCTGGAGGGTTAGGGTTTCCATGCCCACTTATGGTTGCCAAAGTCAGGTTCAGGTCAGGTTTTGCCCCATTTGGGCAAAACCTGAATCTTCTCAATTGGCAAAACCTGAACCTAACCTGAAGAAAACCTATCTTAGGTTAGGTTCAGGTTAGGTTCAGGTTTAACCAAGGTTCAAACCTGAAATCATGAGCCCCTTCAGACAGGAGAAATATCTGAGCTCAACACTGATTTTAACCATAATCCAGAATGAGTCATCAATTCTGGCAAGTTCCAGAATTATGTAAGCAGGTTCCTTGGTGGAGAAATATGTTACTTTGAAGTGAATTTATACAGAAAACCTCATGAACAGTTTATATTGACTATACATAGTCTTTGTATAGTCAATATAAACTTTGTATGAGGTTTTATGTTTAACTTCACTTCAAAGTAACCTATTTCTCCACCAAAAAACCTGCTTACATAATTCTGGAACTTGCCAGAATTAATGACTCATTCTGGATTATGGTTAAAATCAGTGTTGAGCTCAGATATTTTTCATGTCTGAAGGGGCTCGTGATTTCAGGTTTGAACCTGGGTTAAACCTGAACCTAACCTGAACCTGAAAACATGGGAGCCCAAAACCTGAACCTGACCTGAGGAAAATTACATGAAACCTGACCCCAATGGAACCTGACTTGGGTCAGGTTCAGGTTCAAACTCAGGTTTTCCAGGTTTGTAACCTAACTTCAGCAACCATAGTGGGGACTTACCTGATATACAACCACACACCTGCTGGGGCAGGTGTGTGATTCCGTGCCCTCGTTTGGTGTGCTGCCATGGGCTTTGGTGCAGTCACATCATTGGCCCATTGCTGTGTTGCATTGGTGTATTGTGCTGCTGTGTATTGTGTTGTCATGTTGCATTGCTGTGTGGCACATTGCTGTTTGGGTTTTTGTCATTTTGTGGGTTATCATCCTGTGTTGGATGGGCCCTAATCTAGAATAATGCATGTCAGTAAAAAAAAAATTCCAAAGCAGCACAAAAAGAGCAGCTTACACTGCTCTTTTTGTGCCACAAGAATAAAAAATGAAAAGAAATATTACTTTGTAGTACCCCACACCTGCTGCAGCAGGTGTGGGGTACTGGAGCCATACTCCAGCTCACATGTGCGGCAGTTTGTATGGGTCCCCTTGTTCGGGTGTCAATGGGCGGGGTTATGGGGGTTCTTGTCAGGGCGACACTGCCGTCGAAGCCACAAACAGAAAGAGGAAAGAGATTAATTAACCACATGCTATCGCAGTGGGAATCCTGAGTATACACCACACAACAAGGGACACACAAGTCTCGCACCTATCGCAGTGGGAATCCTGAGAGATCAAAACTGGTGATCCCCCAACTGCGAAGGGCTATAAATACTATTTCCTGCACACAGCCTCCAACCTTCCAGCGCCTTCCGCCATCTTCCATAACCTTCCGGATCCTCCTAGAATGCTGGCTCCACAGCCCATCAGTCAGCCTCCACAGCCACCATCACTAAGCCTCACTAAGCTGACGCAGCCATGTTACGAATCCTGTGCGCACCTCCACATGGCTATGCCCCAACTTCCATATGTATCCCCCTTAGTGTATGTACTTCCAAGGCAGTGTACGCCTGGGTACTCCAAAGGTGTCCAAAGTGTCAAATAACCGTAATGACGTGGATGGAGTATGGATTGGGACAGGTGATGTGGATTCAGGGACTGGGGGTAGAGGAGGAGGAGGGGGAGTCTGGATTGGCAACTCCATGGACTCACGTGGGGAGCGAGGGAATGACAGGTGCTGACAAGGGCGCCAATGCTGCCACTGGTTGACTACCCAGCCCATAGCCCGCTGGCCAAGGCCTGATAGAACAAGGGCAATAATAATAAGAGAAATGCCAATAATGGCAAGGATGACAATAACCCCCGTAGTGAATGGAGGGAGAGAGGAGACAAGAGCATTTGAGGAAGTAGGCGCCATATGATAGAGTCAATGAAGAATGATACTCTGATGGGTAAGTCCTTAGGCGGAAGCAAATGTCAATTTGATCCTGACAGTTCTTGTGTGGGTGTTTATTCATGCGGGAAGTGGTGACCTAGAATATAAGATTATATGTTAGTTAAGAGTCAAAGACCATGCAAAAAGAGCAGCTTTTGCTGCTCTTTTTGCATGCCTGTAGCTACTGGGGGGGGGACTCACATTATATAGTACCACACACCTGCCGTGGTGGGTGTGTGGTTCCTGGGGGCCTCATTTGGCATGTTGCCATGTGTCACATTACCATGTATTGCATCTTCATTTGGCATGTCTTCATTTGGCATGTTGCTGTGTCACGCTGTTGTGTGTCATGTTTCTGTGTCATGTTGCCAGATGTTGCATTTCCATACATCACATGGCTGTTTGGGCTCTCATCATGCATTGGACGAGGCCTCAATCTAAAATAAATAAAGAGATGTTAGTAAGATGTTCCAAAGCAGCGCAAAAAGAGCAGCTTTCACTGCTCTTTTTGCGCTGTTGTATCTACTAGAAAAAATACTCACCTTGTGACCACACACCCGCAGCAGTGGGTGTGTGGTTGTGTGGTTGCCTTTTCAGGCAGTTGCTTGTTGTGGTTGTGGAGATAGGAAGCAAGATGCAGATTCAACACTGGCAATTGCCAATACTCAAGAAGCACCCAAGCACTGGCGCTGCAAGCACAGTACACAATAGTACCAAGCATGTATATTATAGATGAATACTATATAATAAAATTTTGTCCAGGAGAACCCAAAGAAGAGGATGGTAATGAGTCAGAGCTCAATAAGGCATGAGATGGGTAATTACAGAGTAGATTGGGCCACTTCTACACATCAGAATTAGCCCAAATTTGAGTATAGTAGTGTTATATATACACTCTACATGGGCAATTAATTATCTCGGATGATCCTTGCATTTTTCAATTTTTCATGCCTTCAATTCCCTAAATAGGGAATTGAAGGCATGAAAAATTGAAAAATGTGAGGATCATCCAAGATAATTAATTGCCCATGTAGAGTGTATATATAACACTACTATATTTAAATTTGGGCCAATTCCGATGTGTAGAAGTGGCCCAATCCACTCTGAAATTTGCCATCTCATGCCTTATTGGGCTCTGACTCATTATCATTGCCTTCTTTGGGTTTTCCTGGAAAAATATTCATTATATAGTATTTATTTTAAATATACATGCTTGGTACTATTGTGTGCTGTGCTTGCAGTGCCAGTGCTTGGGCACTTCTTGAGTATCGGCAATTGCCAGTGTTGAATTCACAACTATGCAGCCACACCCAGCAACAGAAATGTGACTGCGCGATCATGACACAACAGCAACAGCAACAACAGCAACAGCAGCAGCAGCAGCAGCAACAGCAGCAGCAACAGCGCACAACCATGACTGCATGACCACACACCCACATCAGTGGGTGTGTGGTCATAAGGTACATTTTGTCTCAGTAGATACAATAGCACAAAAGAGTAGTGCAAGCTACTCTTTTTGCACTGCTATGAATTTTATACTAACATAGCCTTTATTATTCCAGGTCAAAACCAAAACAAACGACAGGCTGCCCAATGAGTGGGCTCAGGAACCACACCTGCTGCAGTGGGTGTGGTACTGTAAGGTGAGTCTCCTCCCCCCCAATAGATGCAGCTGCGCAAAAAGAGCAGCGAAAGCTGCTCTTTTTGTGTTGCTTTATGTGTTTTAACTAATATTATTTTATTATAGGTATTGCCACAAATGAAGACCCACAAAGCAACCCCCCAGAATGATAACATGCCCACAAACAGGATCCACAAATGATGACGCGCCACATGAAGAGATGAACCACACACCTGCTACTGTGGGTGTGTGGTTCTATACTTGATATGTACCCCCAATGACGCAAAAAGAGCAGCTTTCACTGCTCTTTTTGCGTCGCTTTTAATTATTTTTAACTAATGATTTTTTATTCTAGATATCATCATGAAGGCAGAGCTGTGAAACAACCCCTTGACAGAACAAAAACACCCCCACAAACAATGACACAGCATGAAGAGAACCACCCACCTGCAGTAGCAGGTGTGTGGTTCTATGCCAGTATGTAATGTTCCCCTGACAATGCAAAAAGAGCAGTGAAAGCTGCTCTTTTTGCATCACTTTTAATTTTTTAACTAATGATTTTTTATTCTAGGTACAGTATTGTCACAAATGAAGACCGAAGACCCATGAAGCAAGCCCCCCCACAAAGGGGACCCCCGAATGATGACATGCCAGAACCACACACCCACCGAAGTGGGTGTGGGGTAATTTTAAGGTGAGCATATAACCATGCAAAAGGAGCAGCGTATGCTGCTCCTTTTGCATGGCTTTTCTTTTTTCCTTTTTACTAACATATTATACGTTATTTTAGGTTGTCTGAACCCACAACCCCACCAAGCAAACACACAAGAACAGCAACAGACCCACCAAATGAAACCCACAAGAGTTCAAACCCCCAACATGATGACCAAGCCCTGTACTGAGTATGAACTGCACAACCGTGGTACAAACCAAGGACCACACCCACTTTGGTGGGTGTGGTCCTACAAGGTTTTTATTTTTTTAATTTGATTTCTATATGTACAACAACACAAAAGGGGCAGCGCAAGCTGCTCCCTTTGCATCACTTTGAATTTTTTTACTAATCGAGAGTCCAACTGAAGCCACGCCAAAAGACAACCCAACAAACACACCACCAAACCCCACTGAACAAAAAACCAATGCAAACCAGACACCCACCATGGTGGGCATCTGGTACTATTTAAGGGAGGCAATTTTCCCATATCCAATGGCGCAAAAAGAGCAGTGAAAGCTGCTCTTTTTGTGTCGCTTTTAATTTTTTAACTAATAATTTTTCATTCTAGGTATCGCTGCAAATGAAGACCTGTGAAGCCCTGCCAGAACAACAACATCCTCATGAATGACAATGTGCCAAACACAGAGATGAACCACACACCCACTACTGTGGGTGTGTGGTTCTATACAAGGTATGTAATGTAACGCACCCCCAATGGCACAAAAAGAGCTGCAAAGGCAGCTCTTTTTGCATTGTGTTAACTTGTACTGATCTAAATTTTTGTATTCTAGATCCTCCTTCCCCCCAAACAAGTACATGCCCAAAACCCCCCCAACCCACCTGAGAACTGTACGGAAAACCAGCAGTCGAAGGTATGCAACCCCAGACAACAACGAGTACCACACCCCTGCCAATGTGGGTGTGTGATACTACAAGGTTTTTTTTAAAACTTTCTACATCTACAGTGACACCAAAGGAGCAGCACAAGCTGCCCCTTCAGCATCACTTTGAATTTTTTTTACTAATGTTCATTATCATTCAATTCTAGGATTGAATTTGAAGCTCCCAAAATGAAGACAACAGACAGCCATGACCCCCAAATGACCTGCACAATGGTGAACCACCAAGCCAAGCCCGCCCAAATGGCCACCAACAAGCTGGGCGAGCCCCCATCCAAGCCCCAAGGCAGCAATTCCCAGTACCACATGCCCCCCTCAGTGGGGGTGTGGTACAAAAGGTCTGTTTTTTGATTTTTATTTTTATTTGCAAGTGGCGCAAAAAGAGCAGCGATAGCTGCTCTTTTTGTGCTGCTTTGAATTTTTAACTTAATATTTTGCTGCCCGACACCCCAGCAACATGCCCCCTGAACCTGCATCTGAACACTGGATGACCCCCCATCCAAAGTCTCGAGGAAGCAACAGACAGTACCACACCTGCTAGGGCAGGTGTGGTATGTTTTTTTAATTGAATTTTTAAATAAATAAATACATAAGTTGATAAAAACAAAACATGAGACTGCCAAATGAAAACAGCCCCCACCTGGGGTGAGTGATAATGATAATAAATAAATAACTATAAATGAAACACCAGAGGGGGGAATATAATAATAAATACCAGTGATTATCCCTGATAAGCCCACATGGCCCACTGTCCTGCAAGTCTGAGATGCTCTCTAAGTCCCAGTTTCGGCCAAGTTTCAGCCAATTTTCAGCCATTTCAGCCAATTCTGAGCCAGAAGGTGCAGACCGTAAAATGGCCATTTCGGCCAGAATAGTGATGGGACCTACTTAGGTACCATTATCTGCCCCAAAAGTGGTACCTAACTAGGTAGGCTTAGATGGCTGACCAAGGTGGTATCCTCAATATCTAAACCCATGATGATGAACGCACTAGCACTGACATCGTGCAATGACACACTGCCATGATATAACAGGTCCTGCTCCATTTCAATGAGTTCAAGGTGTATTTGCGCCTGTGATTTATCTGAGAAGATATTAGAATTAGCACAAATGGAAATAAGAAAGACTTACTAGACAATGGTAAAGTATAGGGGTCTGGCTTAGAGGCATCAATCTCCCACTCTCGCACAATTTGTTCCCACGTGCTGGCATCGTCATCCGCTAGACCTTGTGTCAGCATGTCATATTGTTCAAGATGAAATGCACTTTGGACAAGGGCATTGTGCAGTTTCTGAAGTAAGGAAGTGCCTATTGTACAGAGATTAGAAATGCCAAAGGAAGAAGTGGTGAACTCACCAAGCATCATTATCTTTCAATAGTGTAAGTCAGACCAAATGTCATCTAGAGTGTTGTGTCGACATCCAGAACCCATTTCTTTCATACTGTTGGCAGCAGGATTTATGCTGGACCAGTCTCGTCAGGCTGGTCAGCCATATAGCCTTAGCTCAAAAGGAGTACCATTTTGACATGTTGTCCAGGCCTGAGAGGCTTAAATTGGGGTTGATGTCAAGTGATGATCAAAAACTGAATTTTGACCTCGGATGGATGGTTTTGACATCAAATTTGACATTAACCAATGTCAATGGCCTCAACCTCAAAGACTTAACAAGATGGAGTTCAATGCAAGGGCTATACACATTAAAGGATAAGAATTCAAGTACATTAATCTTCACTATCTATGAGGGCTCTATATAGACATGACCAAGGGCCTCTACTTGACAATCCCAAGTGATTGTCTGGGGTGTTGTAAATATATTTCATAGATCCAGGTGAACAAGACAAATCCAACAAGCCCATGAACGCCAAGTGGGGCAAGATATGAGTGATATTGAGTGGGAGGGGAGGAGATGAGGAACAGTGAGGCCAAAAATTGTCAGAACACCTTGAGAGTGGGGGTGTTGAAAAGCTGTGATTTGGGTGCATAGAATGCACCCACACACAGCTTGAACAACAACCCCCTTCCCCTTGGGGGACCACATGAGGGCAGGGGGAGAGGATGGAGATAGTGAGATGATGAATGATTGGACTGCTTTGTAAATAGGCTTGAAAGATGCAGATGAATGAGGCAATTCCAAAAGCCTACAAACACCCAATTTGGTTAAGATTTGAGGATTCCAGGTGATGTTGAGTGGGAGGGCAGGAGGAGATGAGGAACAGCATGGCCAAAAATTGTCAGATCACCTTGAGAGTGGGGGTGTTGAAAAGCTGCAATTTGGGCACATGGAATGCACCCACACACAGCTTGAACAACAACCCCCTTCCCCCTGGGGGACCACATGGGGGCAGGGGGAGAGGATGGAGATAGTGAGATGACAAATGATTGGATTGCTTTGTAAATAGGCTTGCATAATGTGGACAAACAGGACAAATCCAGCAAGCCTGAGAGCTCCCAAAATGGCCAATATTTGGTCATCCCAGCTGCTGTTGAGTGGAAGGTGAAGTGAATGTGGTCATGGATTTTCTTGAAGTAGGCTTGTTGGACAGCTGAGATCTGGGCACACAGAATGTGCCCACACTCAGCCTGTCTGACAAAGCCATGGCCCTGGTGGGACCTGGGACTGTCCCATTCAAAGTACAGTGAGTGTTGAAACAGCAGACTCAACACCGGCAGTTGCTGCAGTCAGCAAAGCGCCCATGTACACAGTTGTGCAGCAATCTTGCTAGCATTAATGTTGGTGATTCCATTGTCCCATTGTGTTTTTCCTCTTTATGTCCATCTACCTATTTTGGTGTGCAGCATTACTGTGTATGCATATATGTACACCTTAGGCAAACACCCTTAAGTACCTAGTTAGCTATGTAATACCCTATAGGCACATCCTACCTACAGAGGTCTAAGTTATAATGATACACTTGGAATACTCACCTATCTATTTGCTTGAAAAATAGGGCTCCCTAGGGCTGATTTTTCAGCCCTGGGTCCCCTCCAGAAAATCTGGGGGTTCAGGGGTGGTAGCCCCTGAGAAGCTCTGGGGTTCTTGGTCTGGGGACACCCAAAGTTGGCCTGGGGACACCCGAGTTAGGCCTTGGGACACTTGGATTAGGTCATGGGACCCCAGAATCAGGCCATGGGATCCTCAGATAGGGGTGGGTCTGCCTGGCCACAGAATCAAATTTGGCTGGGTCCTCCACCCCCTTCCTCAAGGCCACTAACCCCTAATTTCTGCATCTCCCATGTACCAAGACCTTCTAGTAATTTTTGTGATAGTACATCCAAACAATATTTAGGCATCCAGCCCAATGGGGGCCCAGGACCAGGGGGAGGTGCCTGGGATGGATGGATGGACCTCTAGGGACCCTGATAAGGCAAAAAAAAACAGGCCCAGGACCAATGCTTAATCCCTGAAACAATGGGGGGGGGGAAAACAGTTCTGGAACTACCGGAAGTTGCTGAACTTTAAGTGCTGGGCGGATCAGTTCAAAACTTGGCAGATGATTAGAGACTATCTGGCTGCACATCATATCAAAATTTCAGCCAAATCTGTTCAGTAGTTATTGAGATATGAGGCAAACAAAAGTTTGGATATTGAAAATTGATTTTCTCCCCCTATAGAATAGCTGGGGACTTGAAAATTTACAAGGAGTATAACAATATAGTGTACTAATTATGTGCCAAACATCATCCCAATCCATCTGCTTTAAGGCAGTGAACTGGACAGTGGGTACCAGAACCTCTGGAAATTTCTGAAAGATAAGTACTGAGTGGATCATTCTTAAAATTGGCATATGGTTTAAGAATGTTTAGGTAAAACTCATATCAAAATTTCAGCCATATCCATGCAGTGGTTATGAAGTTATGAGCCAAACAAGTTTGAACATTGAAAATTAATTTCCTCCCCCTACAGATGGGATATGAACTTGAAATTTTGCATGGAGTATGGTCATATAATGAACTAAACATGTGCCAAAATTCAGCTTGTTATGTTAACCTTTAGGCATTCAACTCCCTTGGCAGGCCAAAATGGGAACAAAACCCTACCATGAATGTGAACCACTCCACATTAGGCACAAACTAGGTGGAATAGGCTTTGAATAGTATATTCCTGACTATATCAAAAAATAGAATGAATTGGATGTGTGGAAGTGGCTGAAATTAGGGGGGAGGGGGAGGAAGATCAATAGTGAATAACATAAGATGTAGAACATAGGTGGCTCTGATATTATACCACTAGCCTAATACATATATGGGGAGTACACATGCCAAATATCAGCCTAACTGGACTCCATTTAGGCACTTCCCCCCAGGACTCCCCCCAAAACAACAATTTCCTCCCCAGAGCCTTCCATCCATCCAATTGCCTTGAAAATTTACACTTAGGTCATCCAAATACATTTATAGCATCCCTCAAAATTTCAGATTTATCACTCCAATGTGAGAGTCTCCATAATATTTTCAAGTTTCACTGAAATACCCCCTCCAGTTCAGGCACTTCCACTGCTCCAATTACTCTGATTTTTTGCAGGCCACACACAATCACTATTTGAGGCTGTGCCTCAAATAGTGATTGTGTGTGGCCTGCAAAAAATCAGAGTAATTGGAGCAGTGGAAGTGCCTGAACTGGAGGGGGTATTTCAGTGAAACTTGAAAATATTATGGAGACTCTCACATTGGAGTGATAAATCTGAAATTTTGAGGGATGCTATAAATGTATTTGGATGACCTAAGTGTAAATTTTCAAGGCAATTGGATGGATGGAAGGCTCTGGGGAGGAAATTGTTGTTTTGGGGGAGTCCTGGGGGGAAGTGCCTAAATGGAGTCCAGTTAGGCTGATATTTGGCATGTGTACTCCCCATATATGTATTAGGCTAGTGGTATAATATCAGAGCCACCTATGTTCTACATCTTATGTTATTCACTATTGATCTTCCTCCCCCTCCCCCAGGTGGAATCCTGAGAGATCAAAACTGGTGATCCCCCAACTGCGAAGGGCTATAAATACTATTTCCTGCACACAGCCTCCAACCTTCCAGAGCCTTCCGCCATCTTCCATAACCTTCCAGATCCTCCTAGAATGCCAGCTCCCAGCCCATCAGTCAGCCTCCACAGCCACCATCACTAAGCCTCCTAAGCTGATGCAGCCGTGTTAGGAATCCTGTGCGCACCTCCACATGGCTATGCCCCAACTTCCATATGTATCCCCCTTAGTGTATGTACTTCCAGGCAGTGTATGCCTGGGTACTCCAAAGGTGTCCAAAGTGTCAAATGACCGTAATGATGTGGATGGAGTATGGATTGGGACAGGTGATGTGGATTCAGGGACTGGGGGTAGAGGAGGAGGAGGGGGAGTCTGGATTGGCAACTCCATGGACTCACGTGGGGGAGCGAGGACAACAGGTGCTGACAAGGGCGCCAATGCTGCCACTGGTTGACTACCTAGCCCATAGCCCACTGGCCGAGGCCTGATAGAACAAGGGCAATAATAATAAAGAGAAATCCAATAATGGCAAGGATGACAATAACCCCACTAGTGAATGGAGGGAGGAGGAGAACAAGAGCATTTGAGGAAGTAGGCGCCATATGATAGAGTTGATGAAGAATGATACTCTGACGGGTAAGTCCTTAGGCAGAAGCAAATGTCAATTTGATCCTGACGTTCTTGTGTGGGTGTTTGATATGCGGGAAGTGGTGACCTAGAATTAAAGAATTATATGTTAGTCATAAGAGGTCAAAGGGACCATGCAAAAAGAGCAGTTTTGGCTCTCTTTTTGCATGCCTGTAGCTACTGGGTGGGGGGATCACATTAATATAGTCCCACACCCCTGCCGTGGTGGGTGTGTGCGTTCGGGGGCCTATTTGGCATGTTGCCTATGTGTCATACCCATGTATGCATTTTGGTCTTCAATATTGGCATGTCTTTATGTGCTTTGAGTACGTGTGTGTGCGCTCCATGTTTCTGTGTATCAGTTGCCAGAGCTTGCATATCCATACATCACATGGCTTGCGTTGGGTCTCATCATGCATTGCACGACGGCCTCATCCTAAATAACTAAAGAGATGTTAGTGATGTTCCAAGCGCGCAAAAAGGCAGCTTTCACTGCTCATTGTTTGCGCTGTGTATCTACATGAAAAATACTCACCTTGGGACCACCACACCCGCGCACGTGGGTGTGTGAGTTTGTCGGTTGCCTTTCGAGGCAGTTGGCTTGTTGTGGTTGTGGAATAACGGCAGATGCAGATTCACACTGGCAATTGCCAATACTCAAGAGCACCCAAGCCTGGCGCTGCAACACAGTACACAATAGTACCAAGCATGTATATTATAAGATGAATATATATACATAAAATTTTGTCCGGAGAACCCAAAGAATAGGGAAGGTAATGCAGTCAGGACTCAATGAGGCATGAGAGTGGGTACTTACAGGTAGATTGGGCCACTTCTACACACATCAGAACTAGCCCAGAATTTAGTTGAGTAGTGTTTAGTATACTACAGCTTTACATGGGCATTAATTCATCTCGGATGATCCTTGCATTTGTTCAATTTTCTCATGCCTTCAATTCCCTAAATAGGGAATTGACGCATGAAAAATTGAAAATGTGAGGACTATCAAGATAATTAAATTGCCATCCGTACGAGCTTATATATAACACTACTATTCATTTAAATTTGGCCAATTGCCGATGTGTAGGAAGTGGCCAATCACTCTGAAATTGCCAGTCCACTGCTTATGGGCTCGACTCATTATCATCATGCTTCCTTTGGGTTTTCCTGGAACGATATTCAGTTATATAGTATTTATTTTAATATACAGCTGGTACTATTGTGTGCTTGCTTGCAGTGCAGTGCTGGGCCTTCTTTGAGTATCGGAATTGCCAGTGTTGAATCACAACTAGCAGCACAACCAGCAACAGAAATCGTGCACTGGCGCGATCATGACACAACAGCAACAGCAACAACAGCCACGCAGCAGAGCAGCAACAGCAGCGCAACGCGCAAACCATGACTGCGATGACCACCACACCCATCAGTGGGTGTGTGGTCATAGGTACACTTATTGTCGTCAGTAGATACAATAGCACAAGAAGAGTAGTGCGAAGCATCTTTTTGCCACTGCTATGAATTTTTACTAAGCATGAGCCTTTATTATTTCCAGTCAAAACCAAAACAACGACACAGGCCGCCATGGTGGCTCAGGAACCACACCTGCTGCAGTGGGTGTGGTACTGTAAGGTGAGTCTGCTCCCCGGGAATAGGCAATGGCAGGCTGCGCAAAAAGCAGGCGAAAGCTGCTCTTTTGTGTTGGCTTATGTGTTTTAACTATATTAATTTTACTCTATAGGTATTGCCGCAACTGAAGACCACAAAGCCAACCCCTCCAGCATGATAACATGCCACAAACAGGATCCCACAAATGATGACGCGCACGATGAGAGATGCCAGCCACACGCACCTGCTACTGTGGTGTCGTGGTTATATAGCTTGATATGTAACCCCCAACTGACGCAAAAAGGCAGCGTTTCATCGCTGCTCTTTTGCGTCGCTTTAATTATTTAACTAATGATGTTTTTAGTCTAGATAGCTCATCATGAGGCAGGACTGTGAACACAACCCCTTGACAGCAGCAAAAACACCCCACAAACAATGAACAGCATGAAGAGAACCACCCACGCGCTGCAGTAGCAGGTGTGTGCGTTCTTGCGCAGTATGGGTGATGTTCCCTGACAATCCAAAAGAGCAGGAAAGCGCTCCTTTTGCATCACTTTTTAATTTTTTTAACTAATGATTTTTTATTCTAGTAGCGTATTGTACAAATGAAGAGCCGAAGCCCATGAAGCAAGCCCCCCCACAAAGGGGACCCCGAATGATGACTGCCAGAACCACAACACCCACCGAAGTGGGTGTGGGTACTTTTAAGTGAGCATATAACCGATGCAAAAGGAGCAGGTATGCCGCTCTTTTGCATGGCTTTTCTTTTTCTCCTTTTTAACTAACATATTAATACTGTATCGTTAGCTTGTCCGAACCCACAACCCACCACAGCAACACCACAAAACAGGCAACCAGCCCACCAAATGAGACCACAAGAGTTAACCCCCAAAATGATGACCAAGCCTGGTACTGAGTATGAACTGCAGCAACCGTGGTACGAACCAAGGACCACACGCACTTTGGTGGCGTGTGGCTACAAAGTTTTTATTTTGTTTAATTTGATTTCTATATGTAGAACTACAACAAAAGGGGCAGCGCAAGCTGCTCCTGGCATCACTTTGAATTTTTTTAACTAACGAGAAGTCGAACTGAACCACGCAAAAGACACACCCAACAAACAACACCACCCAAACCCCTGAACGAAAGAACCAATGGCAAACCAGACACCCACCATGGTGGGCATCTGCGTACTATCTTAAGGGGAGGCAATTGTTTCCCATATCCAATGGCCAAAAAGAGCAGGAAGCGGATGCCTTTTTGTGTCGCTTTTACTGTTTAACTAATAACTTTTTTGCCATTCTAGGTTCGCTGCAAATGAAGACGTGAACCTGCCGCAGGAACAACAACATCTCGATAATGACCAATGTGCCAAACAGAGGAGTCGAACCACACACCCATGGCTGTGGGTGTGTGGTTTCTATACAAGGGTATGTCAATGTAACGCACCCCAATGGCACAAAAGGCGCAAAGTCCAGCTCTTTTTTGCATAGTGTGTAACTTGTACTGATCTCAATTTTCTGTATCCTAGCATCCTCCTTCCCCCCAACAAGGTACATGCCCAAAACCCCCCCCAACCCACCTGGAGCTTACGGAAAACCAGACAGTCGAGGTATACCACCCAGACAACAACGATACAGCCCCCTGCCAACTGTGGGTTGGGTGATGTACTGACAAGGTTTTTTTTAAACTTTCTACATCGTTACAGGACAACGCAAAGGAGCGCAAGCACTTGCCCTTCAGACACACTTTGAATTTTTTTTACTAATGTTCATTATCATTCAACTTCTAGGGATTGATTTGAAGCTCCAAACTGAGACAACAAGACACGTGGAGCCCCCAAATGACCGTGACAGAATGGTGAACCACCAGCAGCCAAGCCCGCCAAATGGCCCCACAAGCTGGGCGAGCCCCATCCAACGCCCAAGGCAGCAATTCCCAGTACCAATCGCCCGCTCAGTGGGAGGTGTGTACAAAGGTCTGTTTTGATTTGTTTTTTATTTTGGCAAGGGTGGGCAAAAAGAGCAGCGATCGCTGCTCTTTTTGGTGCTGTTTGATTTCTAACTTAATATATTTGCTGCGCCGACACCAGCAACATGCCCCTCTACCTGCATCTGCACCTGGATGACGCCCATCGCAAAGGGTCTCGAGGAGCAACAGACAGTACACAACTGCGTAGGGCAGAGTGTGGTATGTCTTTTTATTGAATTTTAATAATAGACATACATAAGTGCTTGATAAAAAAAAACATGAGTGCCAAATGAAACAGGCCCCACCTGGGGGAAGTGATAATGATAATAAATAAATAACTATAAATGAAACAAGCCAGAGGGGGGAATATAATGAATAAATACCAGTGATTATCCCTTGATAAAGCACATGGCCCACTGTCCTGCAAGTCTGAGATGCTCTCTAAGTCCAGTTTCGCGCAAGTTTCAGCATTTTCAGCCATTTCAGCCCAATTCTGAGCCAGAAGGGTGCAGACGCGGAGAAATGGCCATTTCGCAGAATAAGTGATGGAAACTACTGGGTCCATTATCTGCCCCAAAGTGTACCTATAACTAAGGTAGGCTTTAGGATGGACTGACCAACAGATGGTATCCTCAATATCTAAACCACATGATGATGACGCACTTAGCACTGACACTGTGCAATGACACACTGCATGATATAACCAGGTCTGCTGCCATTCAACGAGTTCAAGCGGTATTTGCGCCTGTGATTTATCTGAGAAGATATTAGAATTAGCAAATGAAATAAGAAAATAGACTTACTAACGACATGGTAATAGTATCAGGGGTCTGGTAGAGGCATCATTCCCACTCATCGCACAATTTTGTTCCGCCACGTGCTGGCATCGTCATCCGCTAGCCTTGTGTCAGCTCATTCATTGTTCAAAGATGAAATGCACTTTTTGACCAGCGGCATGTGCAGTTTCTGAAGATAAGGAAAGTGCCTTAATTGTTACCAGAGATTAGAAATGGCCAAAGGAAGAAAGTGGCTGAACTCACCAAGCACACTTATCTTTCAATAGCTGCTAGTCAGAACCAATGTCATCTAGAGTGTTTGTGTCGACATCCGCGAACCCATTTCTTTCATACTGTTGGCAGCAGGGATTATGCTGGACCAGTCTCGTCGGCGGTCAGCTCATATATCTTTAGCTCAAAAGATACCATTTTGACATGTTGTCCAGGGCCTGAGAGGCTTAAATTGGGGTTGATGTCAAGTGATGATCAAAAACTGAATTTTGCCTCGGATGCGATGGTATTGACATGCAATTTGACATTAACCAATGTCAATGGCCTCAAGCCTCAAAAGACTTAAAGGATGGAGTTCCAATGCAAGGCATACACATAAAGATAAGAATTCAAGACATTAATCTTCACGTATTATGAGGCTCTATATAGCCATGACCCAAGGGCTTCTTGACAATCCCATAGTGACTTGTCTGGGGGTGTTGAATACTATTTCATCAGATCCAGGTGAACAAGACAAATCCAACAAGCCCATGAACGCCAAGTGGGCAAGGATATGAGTGATATTGAGTGGGAGGGGAGGAGATGAGGACAGTGGGCCAAAAATTGTCAGAACACCTTGAGAGTGGGGTGTTGAAAAGCTGTGATTTGGGTGCACTAGAATGCACCCACACACAGCTTGAACAACAACCCCCTTCCCTGGGGGACCACATGAGGGCAGGGGAGAGGATGGAGATAGTGAGATGATGAATGATTGGACTGCTTTGTAAATAGGCTTGAAAGTGCAGATGAATGAGGCAATTCCAAAAGCCTACAAACACCCAATTTGGTTAAGATTTGAGGATTCCAGGTGATGTTGAGTGGGAGGGCAGGAGGAGATGAGGAACAGCATGGCCAAAAATTGTCAGATCACCTTGAGAGTGGGGTGTTGAAAAGCTGCAATTTGGGCACATGGAATGCACCCACACACAGCTTGAACAACAACCCCCTTCCCCCTGGGGACCACATGGGGCAGGGGAGAGGATGGAGATAGTGAGATGACAAATGATTGGATTGCTTTGTAAATAGGCTTGCATAATTGGACAAACAGGACAAATCCAGCCAAGCCTGACTTGTCAGGGCAACACTGCTGTCGAAGCCACAAACAGAAAGAGGAAAGAGATTAATTAACCACACGCTATTGCAGTGGGAATCCTGAGTATACACCACACAACAAGGGACACACAAGTCTCACACCTATCGCAGTGGGAATCCTGAGAGATCAAAACTGGTGATCCCCCAACTGCGAAGGGCTATAAATACTATTTCCTGCACACAGCCTCCAACCTTCCAGAGCCTTCCGCCATCTTCCATAACCTTCCAGATCCTCCTAGAATGCCAGCTCTGCAGCCCATCAGTCAGCCTCCACAGCCACCATCACTAAGCCTCACTAAGCTGATGCAGCCGTGTTATGAATCCTGTGCGCACCTCCACATGGCTATGCCCCAACTTCCATATGTATCCCCCTTAGTGTATGTACTTCCAAGGCAGTGTATGCCTGGGTACTCCAAAGGTGTCCAAAGTGTCAAATGACCGTAATGATGTGGATGGAGTATGGATTGGGACAGGTGATGTGGATTCAGGGACTGGGGGTAGAGGAGGAGGAGGGGGAGTCTGGATTGGCAACTCCATGGACTCACGTGGGGAGCGAGGGAACAACAGGTGCTGACAAGGGCGCCAATGCTGCCACTGGTTGACTACCTAGCCCATAGCCCACTGGCCGAGGCCTGATAGAACAAGGGCAATAATAATAAGAGAAATGCCAATAATGGCAAGGATGACAATAACCCCCATAGTGAATGGAGGGAGAGAGGAGACAAGAGCATTTGAGGAAGTAGGCGCCATATGATAGAGTTGATGAAGAATGATACTCTGACGGGTAAGTCCTTAGGCAGAAGCAAATGTCAATTTGATCCTGACAGAACTCAAATATCTGACATCATGTTGGACTGGAAACCATTACAATTAGGGCTACCCAAAATTGTGTACTGAATATGCATAGATAGGTACTTGACCAAGTCTACAGGAATTGGCATCATTATTAAGGATTCAGAATTAAGAATTTATTCGGTGGGTACAATGTGGAGGAATCACAGCATTCAAGTGCCTATACATAATTAATAACATCCATTCATTAATTCATTCCAGTGAACCTCAATTGGCCATAACATGGACCTTTGGGCCTTCAGCAACACCGAGAAAATCCACATGAAATTGAATGTGGGTATTTGCATTGTATAGAGAGTATTAGTACAGAATTAGAGGATCACCCATTTGGGGGGAGTGTGTGATCAACTAGTTTCATGACTAGGCTCAAGAATGAGGTATTTGATACAGTTTGGAGAGGTCTTTGCTGTGGTATCATAGTCATAGTCAGATCACCCAGCTGTGTCTATGATATCATTATCAGCAGAGTCGCCCAAATACATGAGGATTTCAGTATTCACTGAATTCTTGCATGGCTTGAGACTCATGGCCTGACAAAACCAGTCGTGGCAACTTCTTCTGGAGCTTTGAGGCTTGTTTTAGGGCATCAAAAAACCAAACTGCTCTCCTTCAACATATCTATGGTGAGTATTTCAAGAAGTATCTGTGGAATTGTCCATGTGATGCTGAACCCATAACAGGGCGACTACAAATACCCTTTAAGGGCCAATTTTAATGTATGAAACCCCCCCTTGAAGGGTATGTTGGTAGCAGGTTATCACCTGCTATTCCTGGATGCTACAGAATGACATCCTGTACCACCTGCTATGGTGGATTAATAGTACCTACTATCAAATCCTGTTCACCTACTATGAAATACATATCACCTGCTATGAAATGCATATCACCTACTATGGAATTGATATCACCTACTATAGAATCCCTACCACCTGCAATGGAATCCATATCACCTGCTAGGCAATCGATATCAGCTGCTATGGAATCCATATCACCTGCTAGGCAATCCATATCACCTGCTAGGGACTCCATATCACCTGCTAGGGACTCCATAGCAGCTGCTATGGAATGCATATCACCTGCTATGGAATGCATATCACCTGCTATGGAATGCATATCACCTGCTATGGAATGCATATCACCTGCTATGGAATCCAAATCACCTGCTATGGAATGCATATCACTTGCTAGGAAAGCCATATCACCTGCTAGGAAATCCATATCACCTGCTAGGGAATCTATATCACCTACTAGGAAATCCATATCACCTGCTAGGGAATCTATATCACCTACTAGGAAATCCATATCACCTGCTAGGGAATCTATATCACCTACTAGGGAATCTATATCACCTACTAGGAAATCCATATCACCTGCTAGGGAATCTATATCACCTACTATGAAATCCATATCACCTACTACACACATGATATACCCTTACCAGTGCTTTGTAATCATTCCTAATATGGCACACAATTACATAATACCCAATTATATAATGTATGGATGACATAATATACTTCATTATATAAACATTACCTAATTTGGCTAGTACCTAATCTAGCTATTACCTAATCTGGCTATTGCCTAATCTGGCTATTGCCTAATCTGGCTACTACCTAATCTGGCTATTACCTAATTTAATTATCACCTAATTATGGAATTTAATAATTAGGTAAGCTTACTTTGAGTTGCTGGGCACTTTCAGCCCAGTTACCCACCACAGGGAAGATGGGGGGGCTGGCTCTGAAGTTGAGGGGGGGACCTGAGGGGGCACTAAGAGGGTGAGGAGGCATCTAGGAGTCAGTCAAGTGGGGGGGGGCTGTATTGGGGAGACAACAGTCACTAAAAAAATCAAGAGTTGTGCAAAAAGAGCAGCCAGAGGCTGCTCTTTTTGCACCAAGCAATCATAACATACCTTATCACCACACCCCAGTCTCTACTGGGGTGGGGTGGCTTCTCCTGGGCTCTCAGTAGGGGATGAGGGTCAAGTTGAGTCAATAAAAAAAACTTTCAGCTCTTGCCGGAAAATTGAATCTGCAACTCAACACCGGCAATTGCCTGGTTCCAACAGCATATGATGTGCAGGTCAATACCACATACCACAATGCAGTAAATAAATAAATAAAACAGTATAGATATTATATAGTGTATGCTTAGGGACAAAAACTAAAGAAAAAGAGGCTGGTTGATGTCCATGTCAGGTGATTTGAGAGACAAATGGACATAGTGTGAGAAGGAAGATATACAGTACATTGAAACATGTGCATTTGTTTCTTTGATGAGCTGGCACCCATATCTCCCGCATTTCTGCACCAATTTCCTTTGTTTTTGTACCATTAGATTCATCTCATTTAGCTCTCTCCTCATCTCTGAGGATGATTAGTTTGGTGCCTCCAATGTGGAGCTGCCTAACATTTCCTGTTTTTAGCATCCTGACCAACCTCCTGCCATCAATTCTGCACAGATTGTGGTGGAGGCACCACCATTCAATCCATCTTGATCTTCTCTGTCCATAAACTCAGTTTCAATGTACTGTATATCTTCCTTCTCACACTATGTCCATTTGTCTCTCAAATCACCTGACATGGACATCAACCAGCCTCTTTTTCTTTAGTTTTTGTCCCTAAGCATACACTATATAATATCTATACTGTTTTATTTATTTATTTACTGCATTGTGGTATGTGGTATTGACCTGCACATCATATGCTGTTGGAACCAGGCAATTGCCGGTGTTGAGTTGCAGATTCAATTTTCCAGCAAGAGCTGAAAGTTTTTTTTATTGACTCAACTTGACCCTCATCCCCTACTGAGAGCCCAGGAGAAGCCACCCCACCCCAGTAGAGACTGGGGTGTGGTGATAAGGTATGTTATGATTGCTTGGTGCAAAAAGAGCAGCCTCTGGCTGCTCTTTTTGCACAACTCTTGATTTTTTTAGTGACTGTTGTCTCCCCAATACAGCCCCCCCCCCCACTTGACTGACTCCTAGATGCCTCCTCACCCTCTTAGTGCCCCCTCAGGTCCCCCCCTCAACTTCAGAGCCAGCCCCCCCATCTTCCCTGTGGTGGGTAACTGGGCTGAAAGTGCCCAGCAACTCAAAGTAAGCTTACCTAATTATTAAATTCCATAATTAGGTGATAATTAAATTAGGTAATAGCCAGATTAGGTAGTAGCCAGATTAGGCAATAGCCAGATTAGGTAATAGCCAGATTAGGTAATAGCTAGATTAGGTACTAGCCAAATTAGGCTAAATTAGGTAATAGCCAAATTAGGTAATGTTTATATAATGAAGTATATTATGTCATCCATACATTATATAATTGGGTATTATGTAATTGTGTGCCATATTAGGAATGATTACAAAGCACTGGTGATATATCATGTGTGTAGTAGGTGATATGGATTTCATAGTAGGTGATATAGATTCCCTAGCAGGTGATATGGATTTCCTAGCAGGTGATATGGATTCCATAGCAGGTGATGTGTATTCCATAGCAAGTGATATGGATTCCATAGCAGCTGATATGGATTCCATAGCAGGTGGTAGGGATTCTATAGTAGGTGATATCAATTCCATAGTAGGTGATATGCATTTCATAGCAGGTGATATGCATTTCATAGTAGGTGAACAGGATTTGATAGTAGGTACTATTAATCCACCATAGCAGGTGGTACAGGATGTCATTCTGTAGCATCCAGGAATAGCAGGTGATAACCTGCTACCAACATACCCTTCAAGGGGGGGTTTCATATGTTAAAATTGGACCTTCAAGGGGTCATAGTAGTTGCCCTAAGCTGCTGAACCAATCCCTGGCCATGCATACCCTGAGGCTATTAATGAGGAAGAGAAAGAGTGTTCCATAAAAAAGACCAAGGAGGTAAGTCCAGGGCTGTGGAAATTCATCTCATCATGGGTTAACTTCTATTGTAGGCCATTCTCATTTGGTTCAGGTGGAATTCAAGCAAACACGGCATCAACCAGAAGAGGTGCGAGAAGCGGAATGACCCTGATGGAGCCCCTTCCGAGTCTGCCTCGAAGTCATCCAAGGATCCTGCCCCCCTCTTCTTATCTGCCAGATGTTCATCACACATTCAGGTCTATTTGAGTTTATACTACAACTTGAAAATTGCACCACTCCTCAAAAAACAAGCTGCTCTTGACAGAGCCAGTTTTGCAGCTGCCAGCAAGAAATGGTCCAAGCTAGTCATGCAGAACAAAATCATGGCTGAACTTTATGCAAAGGAAACTGACAACATGATTGCAGCTGTGGAGGCGGAGCATGAGTGGCTCTACCAAGAGCTCAAGGCTCAAAATTCAGAGGATGCCAATCAGAAAGCTAAGTTAGTGCTCTCTTTCATCTTTGATCCTCAAGTAACATCAGCCCATAACTTCACAGAGTTTTCAAGACCATGTTTCCAAGGCTCAAAGCCATGATAACCAAATTCTGTGAAGAAATGGGAGTATTGGCTTCACTTTTCATTGGCAGCCCCAATCTGTTTACTCAGGATCTCTTCATATCTCAGTATGCCATTATCTCGTCAGATAATGTTTCCCAATACTAACTAGGTACTCAATCTCTCTATCATAGGATCCATGTGGGAACTGCTAACAAGGGAGAGGTATCGATGGATTATCTGGCCCATCAGTACCCGGCATGTACTGGGACAGTCTTGCCATCATATATGAAGTTCTTGGAAGCTAAATACAGTAAGCAAGGCTGTGTCTCAGACATGTATGGTATACTAATCACCTCTATCTTTCATTGTAGAGTCTGCAACTACATCCTCAGCAGCAAGTGCTGCTGCCTCTACACTAGGGGTATCCTCCTCATCCATGTCCCAATCCCATTTTGGGTTCACATCAGGCTCTATTACCAAGAGTCATGATTTCTCAACAAACCACTTTGGTGCCTCGCCAAATGACTTGTTCATCAATGACAGCAGAGCTGACCACCACCAGGGTGATGACAATGACAATGCGGATCTAGCAAGTACCAATCACATGGGAAATGACACTACTGTTGAACTCCCAACCACCCCACATTGTCCAAGCCCTCCTAAAGTCAGCACAGTGACTCCTGAGATAGAGAGGAGGCATCATGCTAACATAGTGTGCAATGCCACTATGATGGCTGAATGGGAGAAGGTAGCCAAAGAAACTGGGATCCCTAATGAGCCAAGCAAGGGCAAAGGTAAGAGAAAAAGGCATCAGGAAAGCACTACTGCTTCTAGCAGTGGTGTGCCAAGAAAAAGGATAAAGAGCGTCAGCTCAATTGGTATAGAATGTAGACAATCAGAGTGTATTATGGGTTCCCACACATCATCAATTCATTCACCATCCAGCAGTGTACCTCCACGATTCTCATCCACTGCACCCAGTTCCTTGCCCATGCCATTTTCTCATCTCTCTTCACCCCAACAACCTGACCCGCCTTTGCCCAGTGCCAATTGTCCCAATACCCTCAGTGCAGATCATCCTAATACCCCCAGCACCGGTCGTCCTGGTACCCCCAACGCAGATCATCCTGGTACCCCCAACATGGATTGTCCTGGTACCCCCCATGTGGATCGTCCCAATACCCCCACCACAGATCGTCCTGGTACCCCTGCATGGATCGTCCCAATACCCCCACCACAGATCGTCCCAATACCCCTGCCATGGATCATCCCAATACCCCCGCCACAGATTGTCCTAATACCCCAAGTGCAAATCATCCTAGTATGCCCACATCCAGTCTGGATCATCCTAATACACCCAATCCAGATCGTCTGGGGTCACCACTTCAATTGCCTTCAATAAGGCTACAGGCACTTCAGGAAAAGGATGAGTGGCCTTCCTGGCTCTTACTCCAATTCAATTTGACCTCTGCTTTGTCTTCTGATGAGTATTTGCATCTCCTCACATTGTGGGTCAAGATTGAGCATACACAAAAGTACAAAAAAAAATCTGCAATGTCCCCTCTTTTTTGGTGTAGTAATGATATAGTACTAATATGATATTGACTGTAGACTTCTTTGCTGCCCACTAAACACCATCCCCCAGCTGTTCAGGCCTAGATCAAGAGTGCTTGTGGTGAGTGAGAGAGAGCACCAAAACTGCCAGAAATTGGACCACTCCCAGTGTATTCCAAGTTGTGGTTGGATTGGTGGTCCATGGCACAGCCCAATTGGTGCAAATGTGATGAAGACGGATGCCTCATTATGGGAGGATCTGGATCTTGGTCAGTTCTCAAAGTCAGTGGAATCAATGGCATAATTTCCTTTGTTATGTCATTGGGGTGGTGGGGACACAAGCTCACCTCGAGCAATGATAGTCCTGCCTCTGATGCCTGGCATGCTGACATGGGCACTTAATGGATGTTTGCTCAAGCCTTGAATTCTCAGTTTTTTCTGTATGCCCTATTCTTTTCTTTTCTTTTCTTTTCTTTTCTTTTTGTACATACATACAAGCAAGTAGATACTGTAAGCTTCATATTGAATATCAGAATGATGTTGAATATTTGGCAACTTCCACAATGCCATCCATGCAAGTCCAACCACTCTCATTCATTCATTTTCATTCATGCTGAAGGGAGATAGCTCCCATGGCAGTCTTGCAGTCCACAAATACTCAGCTCCTACCTGGGCTCAGTGATATCAGCAACCCAGAATTGTTTTTCCCTAGCTACATGTCAACATGCTTGAAAAATTGTACATCTCTTTCTTTTTGCTTTTCCAAACAACTTTTGACTATGACACCCCTTTGATGGCTTAGGACTTGTCTCATCTGCGGAACTTGGCAGCTGTGACACAACAGGAGCCCCTCCACACCATATGAAACCCCATTCTCAAAGCCTAGTCAGCAACTCTGATAACACATTGAACACTTGGCAGCCGATCAACTGAGTGACGATGCCTTGAGAGAGGCCCATCCTCAGCATTCAGTCAATGCCTCTAAATCCATCAAGTGACACTTTCATTGATGTGTATGTACCCTGCTTGGGATGGTCCCAGAATACGATGCTGCAGATTGACACTGGCTCATGCAACAGTTCAGTCCCATACAACCCAGATTGGTACTACATGAGACTTGGACCTGTATGACCCAGATCAGTATTACATGCAGCTTGGCCCCATATGACCCCAATTGGTATTACATGGGGCATGGTCCCATACAACCCAGATTGGTACTACATGGGGCTTGGTCCCGTATGACCTGGATTGATAGTACATGGGGCTTGGTCTCGTATGACCCAGATTGGTATTAATATGTGCAAGTATGTAGATTACTATGTTGGATTTTCGCTGATCCTTTGCCCTCCCCCTCAGGCCATCGCATCTATCTGCAGAAACAGTCCTCACCCCATCACATCTATTTGTGGAAATGGTCCTTGGCACATCACATCTATTTGCGGAAACAGTCCTCAGCACATCACCTCTATTTGCAGAAACATACCAGTAGGTAACATGAGTGACAACCTACATTCTCTGCTTAATCTGTGCTTCCACTGATCTCCTTGGGGTTTCTGCAGCTGACATCTTTAAGTGTTTAGGGCAGAATATGCCTTGTGAAGTTTTGTTGGCTTGCCACAATTGAGCGCGGTAGAGAGTGCAACAGTTGGATCTCCTCCCCCTTATGTCCTGTGGCATTATGATTTCATTCGCTATCCTTAGTGATCTTTTTGCCTTATATTCCTTACCTACAACCCTACTGCTGTACTTAGAAATCCCACCTGTCCCTCATGAAAAATATCATTCATAGTTTGATTTGAAACAGAACTAAGAAAGCCCCCTGGATGTTATGGATGGACTTAGAAGAAATTTTCAGTGGAGATCACATGCATCAGGACTTAGAGAGAAAATTTGAGTGGTTGATGTCACCCAAGACTGAATGGGCAGTCCCGACAGCCCACCTATCAGTGTGTGGGGTCCTAAGTACAGTACTAACTAGCCTGCATCAAGTCCTCACTGCTGGGCCCAGTGATTCCACTGGATGGGCAAAAAAATTTTGGATGTACTTCATTCCCAATTCAATATTTTGAATGGACAGTGAACAGATATAGTGGATATAAGAACCCTGGTGACCCGAGGGGCAGCCCAACCCAGCCAGGGAACCACCCGATACCCTGATATGGACCTGCCCAATACCCCCAATATGGATTTGCCCAATACCCGATATGGATCCACCCAATAACCCCATCCCTGATATTATATATATTTGGTTCCAGTAATTATCTATTATTTTGAGGTATATTAGTAATCCACTGTTGCTATGCTTCAGGAGCTTCCTGTAATATGCTATCACATGAAGCTCATGCAGTAGCATTAATTATTACATGAGCTTTGTGGGTTTTTAGCATATGGTCTTATGGCCAGGGCTGGCTGATCTTGATACTCCATGCAGCCATACAATCTGCAAGTTGGGGACTATGCTCCTGGGGCAATTTCACTCATGAAAATGGTGGCATTATGTCATTGCTCCAGTTTGCTCATGCAGGATAGTCTCACAATGAGAGTTTGTGTTTTCCGACAATGATAGTGCTTGTAATTATGATCCATCCCTCATATGCAGGATTTTCAGCACCACTCAATGGCCAGAATGATACTTGAAGGCATGAATCTACAGGCTTTGCATTGCATTTATCGTCCTTAGCCCCAAATTCAAGGTTGAATTCCTGATTAAAACTTGTTACATCCCTCTTCCATTTGGGTTTGATAAAACACCGGATACCCAAATGGCCCAGGGTTTAGGGTTCCACTCCACAGGAATGAATCTATTTGCCATTGTTGGTGTGTAATGGCCACACTCTGGGCAGATTCTTGAGTTCATTGTTCATTCAGTCTTATGATGAGGCTCGAGTGTGGTGAGTAAGGTCTTGTTCTCAACCCATGTTCTAGTCTTTCACCAATTTCACAGGGAGGTACTGATGGCCTGAACAGCTTTTGTTCATGTCCATCTAGACTCATTGCATTGTATGGAAGCCCTGTAGTTTTGTTCAATCGCAGACCTTCAATTCGGCAAGAAGGAGACTCAGGGATGTTTTGGGCGATAGACTCAATGCTAGATCCAAGTCCGGATTTCCTTTTAGATCCAACCTTGCCAGTATTATAATAGTCCTGGACTGGAGGGAAAAATCCCTACTATGTGCAAACCCTATCCGAGGATGATTCTTCCAACAAATGAACCTTTTTCCATGTCAATCCAGATGTCAATTCCCACGTCATCATTCATTTGAGAACAAGCCCAGATGCCATATGTCTAGAATCCACGAATCCACATCATTCCCTTACCTATACATGAGCCAATGTATTGTTCATCCACAGCACTTCAACAGGCCACCCTAAACTCCACCTTTTTATGTCATACCTCAATGTGGCAATAGCAATTCAACTTGCTTGCTTTGTTTAATCTTCAATCAATCCCACACTTCCTGTTGCCTCAAGGGCACCTCTAATGAATTGTGATTATGTAACACAACAGGTTACACACCCAGGCCTTGATTCCGACTTGCAGACCTGTCACATGATAAATAGGGGCTAATGCGGTGCTCTCAAGGAGTAAACGCAGAATATCTCCCTCTGTTTTGATTGGATCGCCTCAGCAAGATAGCTCCCAGAAAGCTATGATTCACACCTTTCAGACGATACCAAACATGAGCCAAACGAATTAAAACTGCACCTTCCAGGTTGATTTTACTATGTGTTTCATATTTTCCTTCAGTATTTTTCAAATTTCTCCATCAGTTTTGATCCAATTCATTCGCAACAAGCACTCCTAGAAAGCTGTCGACGATCCGCATCCAATGGTACCAAGGGAAAAACGATCCGATAAGAACTCGGCTCTCTACAATTTAACTCCCCCATGTCTCATTCCATTATTGCCTCCGCTTTTTTGATTATTAATGGCAATTATTCTCTGCCCCTCTTATATCTGATGAAGGGTACGTCTAGGACGACCAGTTCCACCATTCCCCAAGGGATTTTGTTCAGTAGGAGAGGAGGAATAGCTTGGTTAAGCCATATTCCCCTATTCTGACTTTATTTTGGAATATCTCCCTCAGTTTTGAAGCTTTTGACTTGATTTCTTTTTCATCATTTTTGCCTTAACCCCACCTTTCTCCCGGTTACCATCACATTTTTCTGTGATGTATATTAGGTGCAGGAGATGCGAATTTCTATAGTTTTCCCCCTCCCCAGTTTTGAGGCACTGATGTATTGCCACTGGTTCCTTAGGTGAATTCCACCAAGACTACTACACTTTGTCTAGGGCCTCAAGAGGAGAGCCTTAGGGTGTGGTTTTGTGACCCATATTCATTCTTTGTTCTATTGCTTGAGCAGGTGTTGCTTACAGCATTAGATTTCTATCCAAAAAGACCTTCCTTCCTTTGAGCCTTAACATTCAGATTGATCCCGTGGTCCCCTCTTTTCATTCTCAATTCCATATCGTGGACTGTGGCTGGATTCCTCCCTCCATTTCCCGCTTACACTGTATTTTGGGCATTCATATGACTCGAGATCTGGGATGTGCTCCACTGGTGTAGGTCTGGCTTGCACCAAGGCTCCAGGGCTTCATTTGATCGAAGGGGAGGCTGCATTAATTTGGGTTCAGGGATTAGGGTCCTGGACATCACATTTGATGGTGTATCATGACAACACTCATTCTTCCTGGCTATGGCCAGGCTTGATGGGCTGCAGTGTGTGGATGATACTATAATCCCAGACAGAGCTTGACATTTGGGCTTGTTCAAGCAGGGAACTAACCTGTCAGAGGTACTCCTCCAGTGTTGTTGCACTTGAGTGACCATATATTGGAGTGAACTCAGAGATCAGGTTCTGTTGAGGAGGCAGGCATGTTCATAGTTGTTCAGACTGAAGTTGTACAGGGCACATGTCAGTCCCTGAAACAGCATGGTTTCCTGTACCACCTCTTGCAGTACATCCCCGCAGTGTAGTATCGCATGTGCCAGTGTAGAATCCAGTGTGTAGTTCAACAACCCCTTTGGGAAATCGGAGGTAACTTGGTTAAGGAAGTACCTTGAGTCCACATCCAGATTGTAGAGCAGCCAGTCCAGCCATGTGGAGATGATATTCATGGCTCTACGGAAGTCAAACTTATTGCTTCGATGGAGTGAGGCCCAAATAGCCTTATAAGGTGGGGAGGATGGTTTCCGCATCCCCAGATCACAGTTATGGTGGATGGTTCTTGAGGCCTCATTTGACTGGCTGGACATCATAGAGGGAACAGGACACAAGTCATTATTGTAGCCAGGGGGGTGACTTGAGGATTGCATGTCCAGATGTACATTAGATTGTCTAGCCACAGAGGTGTTGGATAGCTGAATATGAGGTGAAGCTGGACCACAACATGAATTTAGGGGAGTGACCACCCTTCTTGAGGTATCCACCCTGTTTGAGAGGGGGCTAAGAGTTCCATCTACAAGTGGCTTGTGGGCTTGTTTATAAACAGCAGTTCCAGGAGACCAATCCTTGAAGGATGGGAGAGCTATGTTTGCATCCATAAGAATGTCATAGGGTCTAGGATGAGATGAATGTGAGCCATAGGTGATCCTTATGGGACTAGGGTCACTGTATTTTTTAAGGGGAGTGGCTACCCTTCTTGAGGTATCCACCCTGCAAGGCAGGGGGTTAGGCAGCCAATTCCTGTAAGTGGATGAGGATGTTAGAGGTTGAGCTGTTGAGGATCTGGAGGCACTCTTGCCAACATTTGAACCACGAATATTTGCATCGGGGGGTGTGCAGAAGGAGGATGAGGGTGCCAAGTTTGAACCATGGGCAGTCCTGTAGGGACCTGCCAATGGAGTTCTTACACACTCCACCAGTGTTAATTTGGTAGTATCTGAATTAAGGAGTGGGGAGGAACCAGAGGATGGAGGAGGTTCCAGATCCAGTGGATTAGTCCAATCCATGGGACTAAGACCATTCTGCCTAGCCCAACAGGCTAGCAGTTCCTGGAGGGTTAGGGTTTCTATGCCCACTAGGGCAAAGTAAGAGGGTTTAGTCATAAAGCTGGGAGTCACACAGTGTGTAGTGCATAATCAACAGGTCTGTGACTCTATGAGACAGACAGTTGATGGTGGTAGAAAAGATATATTATCCAGGTATTGCCATGGCTCTTTCCATACAGGAAGTATGACTAAGAAGGACTATGTAGGAAGAGGGGCAATTCCCAGGGCAGCACCAAACTCCTCTATGAGGAGAAGCTTTCCACCAGTTTAGATTTAGAAAGTTATAATAAATCTATTTAAAAGGATGGAGTTGCCTTATAGCCTAAGGGACTCATAATGCCACTAACACTCACACAAACATTAACAATCTCTGGTGGACTCTGGTTTTGGACAGTGCACCCATACACTCCCTATTCCCTACTCCACTGAAGACTTCTGTCCACTACCTGTTGGCTCTTTGTTGTCTTCCAACAACCCTGCAAGGTCCCTGGGCTATACCTCAACCTCTACCCATTTTGGGGTTCCCAGAAAGTCTGGTAAAAGATGGTGCATACTGTGTACCCCTGTCTCCTGCTTTTCATTTGCTCTCCACCTCTCATTAACACCTGCTGCACTCGCTTTTGCCTCACATTTTCAACCCCTCAAAGCCTGGTTTAGGACAGCACAGTTGTTTGCACTCTCCCTATTCCTACTTCATACCATGTGATCTTGCCACTTGTTCCCTCAACATTGTAGCCTGGAGTTGAGATGGCACATTTTTGCACCCCCTACTCCTACTATTTTTTTCACAAGCCGACTCTCAGCCTGATATGCCACCTAAGACATATCAAGCCTGAAAAAGGACCACAAGGCCTGCTGCCACCCTGGCAGGCCAAATAGCTCAGTCCTCTTCAGCAAGCAGTGAATCTGCTGGTGGGCCCCAGATGAGAGACTCTTCTGAGACAACTGGCAAACATTCCAGTGCCCCCATTACGCACCCTGTCCCTCAGTGTAATGAGTGGTTTATTGACATTCCATCATTGCAATCACACCAACAAATGTCGATTCAGCTCACTCCACCTTGATCTAGAAACCATCACAGTGTACCTACAGTGCATTTCCTATCCATTTTATTTCCTAGATTGCTTTAAATTGACTTCTACTACAGTCCATTCCTTATTCTTTGAATCCTGCTGGCCGCTCCCCATCTCCTGCTGGTTCTCCCACTCCATCTCCTGCTGGTTCTCCCACTCCATTTCCTGGTCTTTCTCATGCTCAATCCCCCCATATTCCTTGTGCTCAATCTTGCAATCACTCTCATGGTCGTCCTCACAGTCAGTCTCCTGCTTGGTCCCCTGCTCAGGCTGCCACTTGGTCTCCCCAGCCCCCAAGTCATACCTCATCTCACACATTCAGCAATTCACCATTCTTTGGGGATTTTGATCGTGAGGCCGAGTTTTCTGGTCTGGATCATCAGCACAAAAATTCAGTCATTTTGGATCCACCAAATCCAAATGATGGGAATCCAGATGTTGAGGATGATGACTCAGTTGCCAAGGAGGGTGACACTGTGCAAATCAAATCACAGGGTGGACCATTTACAGACACACAAGTCACTGAGATCAGAGGCATTGTCAAATCCATGAACCATGAGCTCGAGCGCAAGGCAAAAGAGTGGGACAGGCCTCTTGAGTCTGTGACCCAGATCAGGAACCTTGCAATAAGCACAAGAGAATGGCAAAGTGCTGGGAATCTGTGGAATGTGTATCAGGCCTTGTACGAGAAGGACCCTGAGCCAGACCATCCCCATCACGAGTATGTGGAAAAAGTTATACAGCCAGCCTATTGTGAGCTCATTGCTGAACATGGTGGTGAAGACTCTGATGCATGGAAAAAGAAATTGAAGGAGCTTGTGGATCAGCACAATGCCTCAAAGGCAGCCCAAGCTTTTGATATTGCACTGTTGGAGGGAAAAATCCCTACCACATAGAGTTCCCTTTCACCATTGAATTTTCTGATGAATGAATTAAAAATGTACCAATATGTCATCTGAATAACAATCCTTTCGTCTGTTCATGGATGAGCATGAATTCCATATGCCTGAAAAGATGTAAATGGAATGCTCATTTCCCTTGTATACGAGTCAATCTCCTGGGGTCTTCAACAGGCCACAGGGACTGTATTCATTTATGCTCTACCATAAGCCATGATATGGTGGACCTGGCAATTCAACTTGCCCTTCTGTATATCATCTTGAATTCCCCTTCAATCTGCTCATATGGATCTTGTTGCCTTAAGGGCAACTCTAATGAATGGTGATTATGTAATATGATGGATTACACACCCAGGCCTTCACTCCTACTCGCGGATGCATTACATAATCAAATAGGGGCAAATGTGGCACTCTCAAGGAGTATTCGTCGAATTTCTCTGTCAGTTTTGATCGGATCGGCTCGAAAAAGTAGCGCCCAGAAAGATACGATTTATACCTATTCAACGATACCAAGTACGAGTCAATCCAATGAAAACTGCATGTTCTAGAACTATTTTACTATGGAATCCATGCTCTTAAGGAGTATTTTCTGCTTTTCGAAGTCAATTCATATCCGATCAACTTGAAAATATAGCGCCCTGAAAGCTGTAATCAATACCTATCGAATGATACTGATTATGTGTTCGTCAAATTAAAACTGGAGCTTTTGGAACAATTTCACCTGCTCATTCATAAATAGAAGGTGTATTTTTCGAGTTTCTCCATCAGTTTTGATCAGATTTGCATGAAACAACCACTCCTAGAAAGGTATTGAAAATTCCCATCCAGCGGTATGAAGGGCGTCGCGAACGAAGAAGAACTCGGTGTTCTGCATATGAATTTCCCCCTTGTCTCAGGAGAACATCATTCCCCCTTCCAATTTTCAAATATTGAATATTGTCTGGCAGCCTTATATACGAAGGATAGGACATCCAGGACAACTTATTCCACCATTCCTCAAGGGAATCTGTCCAAAAGGGAAGGAGAAATAGTCATTTTATGCTCTATCCTATCCCCAGACTTGTAAATTGAATATCTCTGTCAGTTTTGAAGCTTTTGACTTGATTCCTTTTTCTACATATTTCCCCTATCTCCCTGCTTCCATCGGATATTTGATCTCATAGCTGGGTTGTATATTAAGCGAATTGTGTTGAAAATTCCATTGTCTTCCCCCTCCTCAGTCTGAAGCACTGAAGTATTGCTGCTGGATTACTGGGTGAATTCCATCTGAGGACACTGTTCCTACTGCACTTTGTCTAGGGCCACAAGATTAGGACCTTAGAGTGTGGTATTTGTGGCACATTTTCCCCTTTATTCATCTGCTTGGGCAACTACTGCTTACAGCAGATTATCTTCTATCCCAAAGACCCTCCTACACTTGGACCTGAATATTCAAATTATTTTGGTGGCCCCCACTCTTCATTCTCGATTCCATATCGCAGACTGTAGCAGAGATTCCCCCATTTTTCTCTTGCTTACAGTGCTCTCACTGGCTGCAATGGGCAAAGTCATTAAGCAGACTATGAAGCACTGGAAGGATGACTTGAAATGGATGGCCACTATGAACATCCACAGGTTCTGTGGAATCATCAGTGGCATTCCTGACAAGGTGGCTTCGAAACAGAATGCTCTATTCACCGGCTTGCCAGTGATGAAGGACTGGCTAAATTTGTCTTTCCCAAAAGACAGTACATTGTTGAAGATGATTCATTCCCACATCCTGGTCTATCAGGGGCAACATCTTTTATGCCAAAATCAGAAGCAAAAGATTCCAAAGTCTATGCATCTGATGCAGAAGGAGATTTCAGAGGAGCTCAATAACCTTCTGACTCCTCTGATTGGTCAGGTACTGCATATACCTTGGGCAAGTCTCCCCCGATTCTTGCCAACAACAAGTTGAAGATTGAGAATTGGGTTGCGGAATCCAAATTTCCAAGTCTCTTGTCCCTTGATGTCTCTGTAGTCCAAATGGAGAGTTGGAAGAAACTTTGGCATACCTTTTTCCAGCCATCAGATGATTCAACAAAGGTCCAAGTTACTCAGCTCAAGCATATCGCCCAGGAGAATAATGGGCAGCTTCCCAGTGACACTGTAATCGTCTCTGATCAATTCAATAACCCACTCCTGACTGTTGCTCAAGTGGATGGACTGGGGGAGCCAAACGAATCCGATGCCAACAGTGCCAATGGGACTTCTGTTGCAGGCAGTGCTTCTGGGCCCAGGAAGCAGGCCTCTCAAGGTGATGGCCCCTCATGGAAGAAAAAGAAGACAGGCCCTAAGCATCCAATGTCCGCTGAATTCATCGATGAGCCCAGTGATGATGATGGCCCTGTAACAGATACTTTTGAAAATCCAGGTGGAGCAAGTTCCATTGGTGGTCAATCTAGTGGAACTACTTGGGGTGGTGCTGGGTCTTCCATTCATGGTGTTGTCAATGGTCAATTTAGTGGGAATGCTTTGAGTGGTGTCATCAATGGTCCAATGGACTGGGCTGGGGGATATGGTCAAAACCAGCAAGAATACAACCCACACGATGATCCCTTGATGGCATCCCTGTTTGTGAGGTACCCTGATTTGAACCTGGGCTTGAATCAAGGGTTTGATGACAGATTTCCTCTCTAAATTCTTCCACCTGACCTCCATCTTGGATGTGTGCTTTGCATGCTTTTGCATGCTTCATGCACTTTGAGTGCCTCTGCCTTCCCTTGGCCTTTTTTAAGACAAAATTTTTCCCTTCATTTGACATACTACACCTATTTCTTGGATTTAATTTCTTAATCTCTGAAGAACTCAACTTCTTGTTAATTGCTCTATGTATATAACACATTAATTAACTTGATATCTGCCACCATACCATGAGAAACCTTGGAGGTTGTGAGTTTGATATCAAAATCCCCAAGGGCAGACTTATGGATTGACCTAAGGTCACCCTCCTGAAATTATTTGATATCAAAGGATTCTGATGCCTGCTAGGCTTTTGATTTGACACAGTTTGACATACCTATTAAGGCCCCTCTAAGTGGCTGACCGAGGTGGACTGTCCTCAAGGCACAAATCAAAAAGTGTTCACCATGCCATTGGAACTTCACACGATTATATATCAGCAATTCGATTACCCATACCCTGAACCATTCACCCATCTCAAACCCCACATGATTATCTGCTATTATCCAAATCCCCAAGTTGCATTTGATGGCATTATAAAGACAAAAAGAGTCAAATGGACAATGTACAAGTTTGGAGAACAGCATGACAATCGACCCTTGCTACACCATGATCTCGAAATCGAATTTGTCCTTCTCCTCCGTGTTCCAGAAAACACAACTGTATCTTGTTGAACCTTCTCCACAGATGCTCTTGACCTCCACCCAAACAATATCATCCAAAGTGGGTATTCACTTAAAAATCCTAGGACAATACAAAGGAAAGCTATTAAAAATGCAGATATTAAAGACCCATACCCAACAATCAGCAACTTCTATCACCAAATTTGAAATGTAAACTCACAGGAAATCTTGCTTTGGTTTGAAGGATGGACATGGTGGTTCTACATGAGGAGGCACAATCAGATCTCAATCATATAACTGTGGAAAAAGGCAAACGACATTGCAAGGGGCTGCAATTAAAAGTGTTCACCATCTGTGGAAGATAAAAACATCCAGTATCAGAAAATGCAAAATCACACCACTTCCAGCCATTGGACAATCACATGACCAATTACGAAATTAATTATAGCTATGTGCAGAAATCGAATTTGTTCTATAACTCCATCAGTTTTGATCAGAGAGGTACACCCATATAACGCTTAGAAAGCTACGATTCACACCTTTTGAACAGTACCAAACACAAGTTGAACAGACCAAAACTGCACTCTCCAGACCAATTTTACTATCAAAATCCGGAATTTCCAGTAAACAATGAATTTCTCTGTCAGTTCACATTCAATCCTCTCATAACAACCGCTCCCAGAAAGATATAAAAAATCCGCATCCAACAGTACTAAGCGCGCAAAGAACAGATCAAAACTGAACTCTACAGAATGATATTACTACCAGAACCAACACCCATCAGTAAAAAATGAATTTCTCTGTCAGTTCACATTGGATCTGCTCGGAACCACCATGCCCAGAAATCTGTTAAAAATCCGCATCTAATGATATTAAGAATGTCTATTTCAGATGCAAACTGCTGCTCCTGAATCAAATCCCATCCCATGCACTTGTCCCCATTATCAACCAGCAACAAAACACCTTAGGGTCCATTCAGCTACAAAAATTCATCCAAATCTTGTCCAAATCTTATAGTAAAAATGTTGTGATGAATCTCCCCATAAATATCAAGATTTTACCAAAATCAAATCAAAAATTTTGCAGCTGTTCAGCTGTCCATTGAATCTCTACCTAAAAATCTCAGTCCAAGTCCTATCCTTCTCATTCTGGGATACCACTGCTGCCACTGAGTGCCATGCCCAGAACAAAACCACCAGTTGCACATGCCCCTGTCTCTATCCTGGCTACTACATCTGTCAGTACTTCTGTTTCCATGCCCCCACCATCAACAAAGGCACCAAAAAAAAGGAAAGAAGCCAATGCAAAATGGACACCAGAAGATGATCAGGAATTGCTCAGGGTGCTCCTGGCAGAGAAAGCAGCAGGAAACATGGGGGACAATGGCTTCAAGGCTGCTTCTCTCCAAGCTGCTGTTGATGCTCTGGCGAAAACTCACACTGAAGGTGGTGTGAAAGATAAGGGTGCCGTTAGTACACATATTACCTTGGTACATGCATGTACAACCTTTCTTCTGTGTACAGCGCTTACCCAAGAAACTATACAGCTTAAAAAATATTACAACACAGTTAAAGAACTCAAGGACGTATCTGGCTTTTCCTATGATGATGAGCATGGCTGTCGGGACATGGAGTTGGATGTTTGGAAGGCATATATCAAGGTATGGGTTCATATTTTCTAATGAGGCTTGAGGACGGAATGAAATTCTGATTGTATTGCATAGAGCCACAAAAATGCAAGCCCTTTCAGAAACAAAGGATTGTGCTTCTACAATGAACTTGATGACTTGTTCAGTGGGACGATAGCAACTGGAGAGGGCACTTACCATCCCATATTGCAAACTCAATACAAGGCACAATCCGAGACATTGCCCAATGCACAATCTGAGATGCCACCCAAGATACAACCCAAAATGCAATCAATGGGCTCCAGAGCCCCCAACGATAATGGGAATTCATCTGAGAAGGATGAGGAAGAAGAGGTGACACTCATCATTATTTCAGAATAACGAAAGGTGCTAATATTGTACCTTGCCATGTCACGAATCATAGGTTTTTATAGACTGGGCACCATCTCCAACACACATCCCCGAGGTTCCAGAACAGGTGTCTCCCATACATACACTCAAGCGTGTTGCATCGGTGATGCCCATTGATACACTTCGCCACAAGAAGCATGCATCCACGGGAAATGCAGTACAGGTGATGCAAGAGTCTGTCTCTGAGATGGCCGAAGTATTGAAAGCCAGTTTCCTCCTCGAGCATCACTCTCATACCTCCCCTGAGCAAACATCTGCAGCTGCACTCCTTTCCCCATGGGAAAAGTGCTGAACCAGTGCAACTGATCAGCTTCAGGAAGTTGACTCACATTTGCCTATTGAGGATTTGCTGGCCATAGTTCATGTTTTCCAGGAGGATATGAAAGCCACAGATGCATACCTTGCCCTCAAAAACCCAACACTAAGGGGTGCATGGCTAGAATCGACTGCCAAACATGTGAAGGCTCTCTCAGAGACTGGAACATATGGCAATCAGAAGGCTGGTAGTCCGGATCCATTCATTAGTGATTCCTTCACACATCAGTCAACTTTCCATGTGGCATAGTCTTCATTTTACTGCCATTTCTGCTCATATGTGACATGTCAAAGGGTTTGGTAGAGTAGCAAGAATACCTTCCACATGATTTGAAAATGTTCTCCTATAATGCATTATGCTGTGCTAAATACTCTTGATAATCTACCCACATTGCTTGTGCAATGTTGTCCCTGAATGTTTCCACTCTGACTTTCTCTGCATGAGTTATGGCAGTGGGTTCAATAAGGCCACCAGCTGAGCTGTCGGCTAGTCAGTATGGTGCCAAGTCATCGTAGTCACTAGGGATGTCGTTGAAGTCATGTATTTCATAGGGGTCTTAGATGCAAATGAAGTTGTGCATGGCACACAAAGTGGTGACAATCTTGGCCTGTGTTCTTCCACAGTACCCAGGTGCTGTGAGAAGGATTCGAAAGTGCCACTTCATTATGCCAAAGATACACTCAACACAGTTGTGAGCTGAGGCATGTCAAAGGTTGTACAATTCTTGTGGGTTACTTGGCCTAATTCAATTTAAAACCATTGTTATCACTAGCTTAGAGTGTAGAAGGGGAGAGCCTGCCTTGACTTCGCCTTTTCCCATTCTTTGAGATGGTAGCAGACTCCCCTGTATGGCACCAACAGTGCATTGCACAATGGGAAACCAGCATCTCCAAGATAATAACAATTGACCGGAATGGACAGGTCCATCAGCCTCACAGAATGCCATAGCCATGAGTCAGCAGTAGACCCCTCCCATCCCAACATCACATATATAAACTTCAAATTGAATGAACAGACTGCAAGGACATTCTGCAAGACTCCCCCCTTCCTATTCCAATACCTAGCTCAATCCTCTGCTGAGGCACATGCAGGGATATGTGTGCCATCCACTGCACCAAGTGCACCACATAAGAATGGGAAGAACTTCGGGTTGGATTGAAGTGTCGGAGGGACAGGACTCGCTGGAGTGGGAAGTCAGACATGAGCTTGATAGAAATCCCCATCAGCACCCAACAGTGCATGTAGGATCTCATAGAAGCACCTATAACACTAGATATCAGTGAGCACCCAGAAAAATAATAGGTATCACAAACTTAGATATTGTGTTGTTGCTTCATTAGAATCGCTCTGCAATATTGCATATTGTAAGTCCTGTCTTACAGGTGTGTAGGAATATCACGAGTTTTTCCTCAGCTGTTATGTGCTTTGAGCTACTGACAGATGTCTGCTGGCGAGGTTTTTTGAGTAGGTTTCTAAAGACACTCTTTCAGACTCCAAGCTGGTCCTTAATGCGGTCTGGGTGGCCAGCCAGGAGTTCCTCTACCCAGGCTTGCCCTGTGGGCATGGAAGTATGGTAAGGGATCTTGTTAAAGTACTGTTTATGGTATAGTGTTAGTGCACCCGCAATAGCTTGGAGTGTTGCAGCAATAGCCAGAACTCATGCATGATGCATTGTGCGATGTCAGATTGCTTTGGCAGCAGTTGTGGCCGGAGGATGAGAAACAGGTGCCATATACACAATAGATCAATATGATACTAGGGCTAGTACTGTAGACAAGATTCACTATGAACAAATATTCAGTGTTACCCGAGAGTGAAAAGGAAAGATTCTCGGTGAGATTTGGGGTGTGATTTTTGGGACAAATTCAGGCGAATCTCCACAGCCAAATGGACCCTTAACCATTGGACTATGCCCAAATTAATCTCCAAAACCTGGAGATATCCTTTCATTTTGCCTCCAGAATGCTCCACATGGTCAGTGACCTCATGCTCCAAGCATTCCACATGCTCAGCAAATTGGTGACATCATCCCCCCTCATGATTCCTTTTGTTCTCTTTATGAATGACATCACTATGACATCACACTCTATGGATTACTCAGCTATGACTGCATTATGACATCATAGTTTTATTACTCTTTTGTTCTACTCCACTATGACTCCCCCATGACATCGCTATGACCTCATAGTTTTATTACTCTTTTGTTCTTGCTCCATGCACAGCCACCTCCAGAAAGGTATAAAAGCTGGTAGATTTCCTGTATCCCCCCATCATCTCCTCTCTGGAAATCATCACTGTCAACCACTGTCAACTTTTCTGCTTGCCTCTAAAGAACAGTCTATCTATAAGCCATCTGGAGCTAAGTCATCTTCAAGGTTGTTGAGACAAAGCCACTGGTAGCCCTCTATGTGAATCACTAAAGCCAAGGATAGTTGCAGGACCTAAGGTTAGAGTTGCTGGACATCCAAGGAAAAGTAAGCATAATGAAATATGAATCAGGTTTTGAAGAAAGAAGGAAGAAACATACTAACAAGACTAACCAAGCACTGACCAGTCTGTAACCCACAGATATCCGCATTTTGACCAGGAGAATGTAAACAAGAGTACACAAATATCAGTAAACAGACCAACACAACACGAACAATGTATAAGCCTTTCTATAAGCATCCCCTACATATAAGCCTTTCCACAAGCATCCTACACAATGTATAAGCTTTTCCACAAGCATCCCAGACATATAAGCCTTTCCATAAGCATCCCAGACATATAAGCCTTTCTATAAGCATCCCAGACATATAAGCCTTTCTACAAGCATCCCAGACAATATATCATTGACTACAGCTAGTCCATATCCCATCCTATTCTCCACTGAACACCATACACATCTTGCAGAGTGTGATCAACCATTGAAGTGAACCAACCCAATGAATAACAACAGAAATACAGTCTCCCATCTACACACTGGCTGAACCAGATTTTGATTTGACAGTCATCGGAGCTCCCAACCCTTCTTCTATAGTGGACTAGCTGTTGTGCTTAGTATATACAGGGGGGCACTGTAGTATAGTGATTATGTAATAGTATTGTACATACATTGCACAATGTTAGGGAGCTGCCGTGGTGAGCCTGTGGCTTCTCCCATTGAATTCTATGTTGTTTTTACTCCCCAAGTGAGTCAAAGTAACACACCATTTGTAGGAACATGAGAATACAAGAACCAAGGAGTGAGTACTCACTATCAGTTAATCTGCTAACTGTTACCATTTCAGGAAACCCTCTGCCTTCCATCTATCACCCAACCACTCCACTTCCATGTGAGGCCAGGCCAAATGGGAAGTGGGACTACTATCTAGCCAGGCTAGGTAGGGTCTTTGAGTCAGTCAAACCAAGGATGTACCACGAAGCACATCCCTTGCACTCTTCTGGAACTTGCATGACTGCACACTCATTCAAGTCACACACATCGAACATCCCTGCCTCTTTCTTCTCATACCCTACCATCCTGCTCCCCCTTTCATACCTCCCTACATGCTTCCTTTCACCATGTGTTCAACTACTCTCAGTTCACGATGATTTACTCATCCAATTCTTAGCACTTTATTACAGATTGGGCTTGACATTCAGACAGATTGTGGCATGAGCAAGTCACTGCTTCTTCTTGAATGCAATCATGGCCTTTGAGTTGGGGCCCATGAGAGGCATCATTTCAGTGCCATCCATGAGGGTATATAAATCTCCCTTATCAACAAGGAGCAACTCCATGTAATCCTTCCAAATGTGGTAATTGGCATCATTCAACTTGTCAAAGCCTGATTTAGCCATGGGGATGGTTGGATAAATGGACAGTGGGCCCTGGAGAAGGGGAGGTGGATAGCTCAGATGATGATGATAAATTTGAGCTGGAGCCTCAGCCAGTTATTGCTGACCCAGTCCTACTTGCAGCTACAGACCTCCTTTATGAGGGTCATTCTGATGATATGGGAAGTGAGACTAGTAGTGATGAAGAATAAGTCCATGTTATCTACATATGTACTTAGCAAAAATAATACAGAAACCAAAACCATTAAGTTAATTGTGGGGGGTCCCTAGCTGAACTTAGAGAAAATACTCAGGTTTGAAATGAGGCCTTTGGAGGCAGTGCTGAGGGGCCCCTGGGGACCCTGGATCAGTACTTGAGCCCCCCTGAGCCCATCCAAGTTAGCCCACAGGGGCCACCAGGGGCCCCATGGGCTGTATATCTAATTAGAGCATATAAATGCAACCCTCAAAGTATCTAATTGGATACTGATAATTGGCTGACCAGCCTGATAGTGGATTATGGCAAAGGTGAAATGAGATGTGGAAGATGGAAATCATCAAATGTTACAAATCTGTGAAACCACCACCATTGTCTACTTCACCAACCAGTTCTTGACATTGTCCCCACTCTGTGCCACACTTAAGGTGCTGAAAATCAATCTGGGTATTGTTGGGAGTTCCCATGATGCGACAGTGAGGATGCTCCAGGGATGCATGGTAGGTAGCTGGCACCCAGAGAATAAACTCACCACTGGGTCCCAAAATCCATCCATCATCAAGGTGAAAGGGGGATGGTGGGAGTGGGAACAGATGCACAGGGTACTGGAGGCAGTGTTTAGACTCTGCAGTGGGCAGCCATGAAATTTTGGGGATGTTGTCATTGGAATAAGAAGCAATCAGCTTACCATCAGGTGAGAAAGCAATGGACTGGGTGGCATCATGATGCCCCTCCATTGGCTGGCCAATCCTCACACCTATCTCCACATTCCAGAGTCGCACAGTCTTGTCACGGGAGCCAGATGCAATCTGCTTGCCATCAGGTGAGAAAGCAATGGACATGATGGCATCATCATGCCCCTCCATTGGCTGGCCAATCCTCACACCTGTCTCCACATTCCAGACTTGTATGGTCCTGTCATGGGAGCCAGATGCAATATGCTTGCCATCAGGTGAGAAAGCAATGGACCAGATGGAGCCATGATGCCCCTCCATTGGCTGGCCAATCCTCACACCTGTCTCCACCATCCAGAGTTGTATGGTCATGTCCAAGGAGCCAGATGCAATCTGCTTGCCATTAGGTGAGAAAGCAATGGACAAGATGGCATCATCATGCCCCTCCATTGGCTGGCCAATCCTCACACCTGTCTCCACATTCCAGAGTTGTATGGTCTTGTCCCAGGACCCAGATGCAATCTGCTTGCCATCAGGTGAGAAAGCAATGGACATGATGGCACCATGATTGCCCTCCATTGGCTGGCCAACACTCACACCTGTCTCCACATTCCAGAATTGTATGGTGTGGTCCTGGGAGCCAGATGCAATCTGCTTGCCATCAGGTGAGAAAGCAATGGACCAGATGGCATCATGATGCCCCTCCATTGGCTGGCCAATCCTCACACCTGTCTCCACATTCCAGAGTTGTATGGACCTGTCCTCAGAGCCAGAAGCAATCTGCCTGCCATCAGGTGAGAAAGCAATGGACTGGATGGCATCATGATGCCCCTCCATTGGCTGGCCAATCCTCACACCTGTCTCCAGATTCCAAAGTTGTATGGTGTTGTCCCCACCACCAGATGCAATCTGCTTGCCATCAGGTGAGAAGGCAATGGACCAGATGGCATCATGCTGCCCCTCCATTGGCTGGCCAGTGCTCACACCTGTCTCCACATTCCAGAGTTGTATGGTCAAGTCATAGGAGCCAGATGCAATCTGCTTGCCATCAGGTGAGAAAGCAATGGACCGGATGGCATGATGCCCCTCCATTGGCTGGCCAATCCTCACACCTGTCTCCACATTCCAGAGTTGTATGATCATGTCATAGGAGGCAGATGCAATCTGTTTGCCATCAGGTGAGAAAGCAATGGACACAATGGCATCATCATGCCCCTCCATTGGCTGGCCAATCCTCACACCTGTCTCCACATTCCAGACTTGTACAGTCATGTCATAGGAGCCAGATGCAATCTGCTTGCCATCAGGTGAGAAAGCAATGGACAAGATGGCATCATCATGCCCCTCCATTGGCTGGCCAATCCTCACACCTGTCTCCACATTCCAGAGTTGTATGGTCTTGTCCTCAGAGCCAGAAGCAATCTGCTTGCCATCAGGTGAGAAAGCAATGGACCGGATGGCACCATCATGCCCCTCCATTGGCTGGCCAATCCTCACACCTGTCTCCACATTCCAGAGTTGTATGGTCTTGTCCAAGGAGCCAGATGCAATCTGCTTGCCATCAGGTGAGAAAGCAATGGACATGATGGCACCATCATGCCCCTCCATTGGCTGGCCAATCCTCACACCTATCTCCACATTCCAGAGTTGTATGGTCCTGTCCCCAGAGCCAGATGCAATCTGCTTGCCATCAGGTGAGAAAACAATGCACCAGATGACATCATCATGCCCCTCCATTGGCTGGCCAATCCTCACACCTGTCTCCACATTCCAGAGTTGTATGGTCTTGTCCTCAGAGCCAGAAGCAATCTGCTTGCCATCAGGTGAGAAAGCAATGCACCAGATGAGACCCTCATGTCCTTCCAAGCTCAGCATCATCTTTGGCCAGTCCTGAAGTTGTCCCTGAGCAAGTTTTGCAACTCCTGGAAATTGACCTTGCCACCTCTGATGTAGGAGGGATGACACTGGAGCAAATGTCAGCCCAGAGAGGTAGATGTGAGGCATGCTAGTTGTAATGGCACTTGAGAACATGGAGATGAATTGCTTGGCATCATGTTGCAATTCAATAAGGTTCAGAGGCATCTAGGGATTACATGTTAAGAATCAGCCTGCAGCTTCAGCATGTACTCAAATTAGAGCCATCCTTACATGAGATGTACTAAGAGAGGATAACACAGTTTGAGGGGAGCTCTCTGTAAGGCTCATCACTTCCAACCAGGCTAGGAAATCCTTGCAAAAGAATGACTCCAAGTGTTTATGAGCCACCTTGCTGCTAGGTGTTGTGGACATGTGGGAACCCCAGAATCGAGAAGCATAATACAGATAAGAAGGGATGTGTTTTTCACGGAGGCCCTTGATGTTGGGGATGTCGATATTGCGAAGGAATGACGTTGGAATTTGACAGATATTGAAGGTCAAAGTCTGCTCCATCACGCGGAAGCACGCCAGGGCCATGCGCTGATTTGCTTCGCCTATGTCGATATAGAAATCTTCGTTATGCTCTGAGTCACACAAGAAGTTCCGATAAGACGAATGGAGAAGCACAATCGGCTCATCGTCACTGTGCGTGCCACTAAGGAGAGAAGCGAGATGCTTCACAATCCGTCGTTGTATCCGCATGTCATCTGGAGTGAGGATAGAGTCGGATGGAACTAGGTGCACAAGAGCACGCAATGATAAAGGCTCCTGAGCGCATATCACTCGGCCCAGGATTGACTTGACTCGTTTTACTTGCATCTCATGCGATGGATTGCAGTGCTCCCTCATCACGGTACGATAGAGCGCATACAGGCCTTCATCAGCACGCAGCACCGTCCCAATCTGATCCCGCGGATCGGCGCCAGCATCACTGTCATCACTGGAAATGAAGCGACAGGCGGTAGCAGCCCACTGGAAGGATGTTCCAGCCTTCCGAATGAGTGCATTCAGCTGTTCCTGATACTTCTTCTCTCGCAACTCATCCACATCACGGAGTTCATTGCGTATATACGTCTCGATATCGCGCCAGGTCTGAGCAGCCGGAATGTCGTCCACACGCACGACGTCAACCCCAGGGGGAAGTGGAGACTGCAATGCATCTTGAATATCGAGCTCATGTCTCGAAGTGACTACGACTCGAAGTCCCGAAGGAAGCTCTGACGCTCGCTTTGTTAGAATAGCGAGCGCGTCGGCACGAGCCTTGACGTCCCCAGATTCGTCAAATGCATCAATGAAGACAACGGTCTCCCCCACAGCCTTATCATCCTCGAATGATCCGACGATAAAGTGTTCAAACTGCAATGTGCAGTCGAGCGTTCTTCGTATCGCGGTGTTGTTCTTGACAGCATCGACAAGGCGCTGCTTCCGGGAGTTATCGAGGTCGGCGAGGTCTTGAGCGATCGTACTGAACAAGTTTGTCAAATTTGCGAGGGGTTTACTTTTGTCGAAGCCGTAGTACGACCCCATGCGTTTAAGGTTGGAAACGCGTTTCGCACATGAGCGAAGGATCGACGACTTCCCCGCACCCGCCAGACCACACAACCAAAGCACACGAGACGATTCCTTAGAGCTCAATGGAATTGAGCCGTTCGAATCAACCGCAGACGTATCCGCTCCAACAGCCCAATGCACAACGGCATCGATGATCTCGGTACGTGTGCCTGGTAAGCACGCTTTATCCAGTGGGTGATGGGCCTCCGGCGCGTATTTTATTTCGCTGAGCACTTGAAGATCCCCTGTGGACCATCTTAGAACATAGATTCCGACCGAAGACATACAAGAAGCACTTACGGACTTCAGTCACGACGTCTAAGACGCGATGCGTAATCACGGAGCACTGTATATTCGCATGATCAATCAGATTACGTCGGAGAGTCTCAAGGGTCCCCTTGTATTTATCGATCTGTGCGTCCACAAGAGAAACCGTGTACTTCACAGTGCGTTTGACTGCGGCCCACAGAGATTAGTCTTGGAGTATGTAGAACATGCAGGATCCCACACACCGAAGGACTTGTCCCTGCAATAGTCCCGAATAAAATTGGCGCACTCCATTACTTGGTGCAGTATTTGGTTGATGATCTCTTGATCTCCTTTCGAGCGTTTCTTCAATTCCTCGCCTTCTTCGGCAAAGGAACAGCTATCCGTCATAGTCTGCACTAAATCCATCACTTTGGCATCTCGGTCGCTCTGGACGGCAGGGATCTAATGAAACACCAGTCGGAGCATACACACACCAAACTTGAATCTTGTCGTACCTTATATGCTGCTGAGACGACACCCCATGCTAACTTGATCCAGGGATGAACCTGTTTTGTAAATAGTTCTTAGTGGTCACAGAGCCCAGGGAATTCAGAATGAAACGTGCCTCAGCGGCCGCATCGGCAACTTTCACAAGTGCGCCGAGGCGACTCAGCAAGGGCTGCCAGGCATTGAACTGGGCTGTGATTTCTACTGTAAGCGGGGAAATCGCTTGAATGGCGTCGTTGACAGCCGGTAGTCCAGGACCTAGCTGCTCGGCAGCCTGGCTGGCATTCTGGACAGCCTCAACAGTGGATACAAGATCGTTGACAGTCGGTAGTCCGGGACCTAACTGCTCGGCAGCCTCGCTGGCATTCTGAACAGCCTCACCAGCGGATACGAGGGCGTTGACAGCCGGTAGTCCAGGGCCTGGCTGCTCGGCAGCCTCGCTGGCATTCTGAACAGCCTCACCAGCGGATACGAGGGCGTTGACAGCCGGTAGTCCAGGGTCTGGCTGCTCGGCAGCCTCGCTGGCATTCTGCGCAGCCTCACCAGTGGATACGAGAGAGGATGCCACACATATTGTCAGGTCTCCGAATTTGTCGTTCGCGTCATCTTTCAAATCGAGGTGTATCTCTGCAGGGAGAAAGACCGTGTGTGAGCGCGGCCCTCTCTTCACACAAATATGAGCTGGTTCACCTTTATCTCCCGTGGAGGAGAGATCCAAACGACACGATGCGACGATCTGCCCCGAACGTCCAAAACGGTGCATGTGCAACTCTATAGCCACTCTGCCTTCGATAGGTGTCAGATTCACCGTGCTGTCGGGAGAATGTGAATAAAGGATAACGAGGCATGATTGCGTGAAGGAGACCTACAACTTATCCCCGAAGGGATCCTTCCACATCACAGTATCTTGTTTTGCCTCGATGTACTCCGACTTTGGCGAACGAAGTCCGGTGACAGTATCGAGAGGCCCAATGGTGAAGTGAAGGCGATATCGTTTTGACGGACGTAAAAGATGGCTTTTGCATTTGGCATCTGTCGCGAAGGCCAAACAGGTTTGTTAGATGTGAATTGCTGGACTGGAAGTAGACGGCATACCTGAAATATACACTGTGCGCACATCCGCTGAGTGTGGTGGGTCTTTGGATGCCATGATGTACGAGAGTGTGCAGTAACTGAGTGGTAACTGATGGATTGGTTAGACGTTTAAAGATGACAGACTGTAACGTGATCGACCAGGATCCACGTGCGGAAGCGGAGATCAAGTTGGGACTACGAGGCAGGCCTTATTGAGAAGCTCCTGGTGCTTCAAGTACCCCATGAAAAATAGGGCACCTATTATGTTCTGCTCTTTCAGAAATTAGCGAGTGGCACCAGTGTCGACTAGTCCGAAAATGCCAAAAATGCGTTTTCGGAGCCGTCAGTCCCTATCGATCTTCATTAGGAAACTGCTGACGTAATGACATGGCGCCGCAATGGCGGAGCTCGGTCAGTCATTTTACTCTAGTCAATCTCAACAGGGATCAACGTTTGTGAAAAGACGGGGTTTTGCGACAATTTTCAAATTTGTTCCGTTAGCACTGGGTGCTGGAGAAGCGGGAACTCTCTGTGGCTAGTCTTGCTTGGGGACTCTAACCCCGTGGGTCACTATTGCTGCAGCCCCTTTACATGAGCTCCTGGATTCATTATCGGTTGTGGCCTCGGACTGGGGTCCCACGCGGAATAATTTGACCCGGCCCCACTGTATGGTGGGACCCCGACCCGCACTGAGGGTACTGCTCGGAGACCACGGCCTGTTCTGGCAGTCGGGAGGGTGTGGATGGGACCTTTTCCCCCACTAAGAAGAGGATAGTGTGGAAAGTGTCCTGGTATGAGTGATAAGTTGGGTGTTCGTGAGTCCCTCGCTCGAACCTCCTGCTTCAATTGTTTTTGTGCTCGGCAGCCCACTTCATTTGTTTTTTTAAAATCCCTGTGATATGAAGGGCAACGTCGTTCTCCCAATATTGTCTTCCAAATATCCCTGTTCTCGTACGACGTGCCACCGCCGCATCCGACGATGTCCGGTCATGCGATTGGTGGCGTGTTCTATGCAAAGCACATGATGGTCAAGCGGCATATCGATCGCCCGGCGCGGAAAATGACAACTATCCAACAGAAGCATGAACTCGAGTGGCATCGGGCGGTTGTCCGGCCATCCTAGGATCGATATGGGCACGCAAACTTGCTCTGAGCAATGATGCGTCTGTCACAGAATCCTGATCTGGGACTTGTCTGGGCCAGCAGGCGGCAGACTTCAGTTGTCACCGCGCTATACCTATCCACGCGTATTCGGTGGTGTCATCTCCATTATCGAAACGTACATATCGTTTGCTTTGTTTATGCCTGTGTCCTTCGGTCAAGTATATTCAATGATCGGGTGTGTAGGAACCCCTCATCGGCACGGCATGCGTGCTTCTCCGATCTCCAAACTGATCTCCGAATATATATCAGATCCACCACTCTCTGCCAACATCGTCCCCGCCGCCTCCCAAATCAACTGCACAATCATGCCGTACAGCTTGGTTCGTATCATACCTACCCACTCTGAAATCTGTTCTAGGTGACACCCGATCGAATTAGTGGTATCATGGTCCATTCAGGTGTCTGGTATTTGAAACATCGCCGAAGCCCGAGGATCTCATCCCTGCCGACTTCCCGTTCCGTATAAAGTGCTGTGGCTCTGCATTTGGAACCCCGGGGCAATCTCAAGACGGCCCGGTGTATGCATGTCTCCTTATAAGTAGCATTTCCCATTAGTAAAATTTAGAATGTCTGATTTGAATCCATTCAGTATCTACTCGCCCGCACACTTCCTGGTGTGGAAGATTTTCTCCCCCGAGAATTGGTTTCATTCATTCATCTCTCTAGATCTGGGGCTCATCTCACTGCTGGTATGTCTACCTTGGTCCCACTGCCTACTACGTTATACACTAACAGCCTGTATAGCACCTTAGACGCACGCACTCGTCGCCTATAACCGCTCTGATCAAAATTAAAGGAATCCTTTTCGCTGAGGTCTTCTACGAATACGACCCCAAGGGGAGTAGTCCTTGCTATTTCCACCCCCCAGTACTCACGCACTTGCTCATATCATGACGCGCGATCTTGAATTCAATGTTTTCAACCAGTTCGTTACCCCATTAAGAAAGACAAATCCGTAATGACGCACGAGGTAGCACTGGTGGCCGACTGGAGACGATGACGACATGACCAGTAGGGACAGCTCTTCTGCTTCGTGCAATAACATAATATGACTTTGTCAGCTCCCCACGTCCAATCCTGACGTGAGGATCGCAAGATGTTGGTGCGGGACTATTTTTCCTCATTCCCCAGATTAGTCGTCTGGTGTCACTTTCCCCACTTTTTTAGTGATTGGAAGGTGAACAAGAAGAGAGTCGAAGCCAGAGATACGCTCAAAGTTCATTCCTTGGCGCCGATCTTGGTGAGAGGAAGACTGTGATTGATTGCCTTTAATATTTAATATTAACCCAAAATGAATGATCGTATCGGCCGGGTATGCTGCATGAGGAATGACAAGTAGAGGATCAATAGACGTAAAGGATGAACCTCCACTTCATGAACCTACAATATTCGACCCAGTCGTCGCCGTATTTCACCGCGCATCTGGAGGCACGAAGGAGAGAAAACAAAATTACGCGTCAGCAAAAGGAAAGGACAAACTTCCGGGATACAACCGTTGATCTCAGGAGAACTCCAACCGTTCAAAATCCCGTTCCCATTAATGAGTCAGGACATTGATGAAGAACACGGAATAGAACTATGTGATGCGACGCCCCACCTCAGCGACTATTGTCCAGTCTCCGGCACAGTCCTATCATGGAAGGAGGTGTGAGGACGGGAATAGCGAGAGGAGGGGATAAACCAAGATATGAACTAATTGCAATGTCCCGGGTTTTGCAAGTACGAAAAAACCAGTATTGTAATAGGGTATTTCACAAGACCCAAAATATGTGGAAACGGTACTATCCAACCTCCAAAATGGCATCTTGGGGTTCATTTTGAGCATGATCGTGATACACCCTAATGACACGGGCCACTCCCAGTCACTGACATAGTTGAATGTAAGAACCATCAGTGTTCCCACCATAGCCCTCTAAGTAGGTGATGGCTTCACCAGTGGAGAGGGTAAGGATGTCACACTGCCGAATTGTTGGCAATACAGACGGCAAAACCTGGGTCCCTGCCACATAGGTAGATTTCGAAAATATGTACAGATATGAGCCATCACCATGATTGAAGAGGACCACAACGTAAGGAATACGAGATTCATCCCCACAGCTCGCATTATATATCTATTTATGAACATTGTATTAGGTAGAGACATGAAGCCAAGTGAATTTATGCTCACCTTCATCGTCATTTGGTGAATCGCCTGAAAAGTCATCCTGACTTCAGTGATATCCAAGTCAAGTCGTGTCAGATATGTACGAAGACGTGGTCCTCCAGCATGCTGAGCGAATCCTGCAATGCATCTATTGAGTTTCAAAGTGGTTGGAGGTGGGTGACAATAAATGGGGCCAGCCACGGAGTTGTACGAATGAGATATGATCCCAGTTTCCCGAACGCTCGGAAAAGTGATACCTACCTTGTGCATGAACCTTCGATGCAAGATGGATAATTTGCGTGCCTCAGCACTGAGCGCCTCCTCTCCGGTTGCTACGCCTGGAGCGTTGTAGGGAACAGCTGGAGATGGAGTGAGATATCGTGAGTGATACCATGCACGGGGGAATGGCTAGCTCCAATCTGCACATTCGGTGAAATGCCTTAGTGGAGTTTTAAATTTCGAAACCCCACTTCAGCATGTCGCAACCGCCGCACAGTACAAAACGGGCGTCGGACAGCCAAAGTTCGTATTCCTCCGCGTCCTGTATCACTCTTGACCGCTCACTCCAAATTCGAATGGATCAAGGGAAGAAGATCTCAGCAGATTTTTCTGGAACGGGGTCAATATCCATGGTTAGCAGGGAGGATTCCAAGTTGGAGTTCGAGGACTGCGCGGAGACTGCCGGAGCTTTGCTTCCGCTTCGTTTCGTCACGTCTCGAGAGCACTAGCCCTGTCAGCAGAGCCCTTGCGAGGAACCCTGTTCTCTTTTCCCCTCCCTCCCACCGCTGATGATGGTGCGGTTTATGTTGGGGCCGAGTCGTGAGTCCTGCCCGCACAGTCGGGCCGGGTGCCTGGTTCTCACGCGCCAAACTGTCTGTGGCAATTTTCACACTGTATTTCAAGATCAAAAAAATCTTATTGGGATGTCTGATCTTCTGTGATCTGCCTTGGTTCTCAACTCAATCCTGATTGATTTTCGTATCACGAAACGTGATTTTTCCTCATCCTGGCCTCGTTGATCCTGAAGTGGACGATGTGATGGGGTGATCAAACGTGATCTGTCGAGCCGTAACCTCAACCAAATGAAGAAGAACTGTCGGATGTCGTATATTTGAAACTTCATTTAGCCATCGGTTCTATCTGTTACTCTTTGCCTCCCATCCATTGCACTCCCTTCCCAGTCGCCTCTCTCTTTCCCCATCATGGAGATAATGAAGGGTCCCCTATTCCGCACTTTTGGTGACTCATTCTTCGGTAACCTCATGACCACTTTGCCAGTATCCTCTGCCCTTGAGGATGGTCGCGACAGCACTGATCTCCCGTATTCATCAGATGCTCTGGTGTCCTCACTATCCAGACGTCTCACTATTATCATGCCTTCCCAAACATCTCTCCATATCCCCTCGAAATACGTTTTCATCCACTGTTATTTATCCGTTCCCAGGTGGGTTTTTTTATGCTGAGTGTAGCACACTTAGGGCCTGGTCGGATTTCCCGGGAATTCTTTGGGTCGTTTCCCCATTTTCATATTGAGAAGCCCATTTCTTCGAAACGTATTGGGGGAATCCGACCAGGCCCTTCAGAAGTACCCTCCTTAGCTTCCACTGTAAAGGACTTTGGGAGCTGTCCAACTCTTGGTATTCCTCTTTTTTTTTCGAGACTGCTACTGGGAACTACTGCGGAGTTTACCGGCGTCCGACAACCTCTCTATTCCGAATATATCAGATTAGCACGGTGAGCACAGGGTCAGTTCTTGTCATAGGTGCCCTTATCTTGACTTTGGCACTATCTAGACAAAGGTCTGCAGCAACCTGTCTACTCTTGTAGGGCTTCCCACATCAACCACCACACTCATACTTCCCCCCCTGCCCCTGGATTCTATAGTGTGCTCGTGGTATGTCGTGGCCCTGATGTCCGAATAGATCAGTGTGGAACGTCTTGCGCCGTCGCTGTGGGGAGTCCTTGTGTTGCTGCAGTTCGGTTAGGCCTGCCCAATTACTGTCGCTTTTCGATGTGCTTCGCTATTCCCCTCGTGCACTAGGATTCAGTGCTGGTTAGGCCTCATCTTCGTACGTCTTCATGGATCATGCCTTATTGGGTTCTGGCATCGAATCGATGTTTTTGTATGTTGCGGCAACCCCCATCAAAGGGTATGCATCCTCGCACTCCCAGTGGTGAGCCCCCAGCTACCGGCTTGTTTTTCTAATTTTTCTGCTTGTATTCTTTTCTCTTTGTTGTAGGAATATGCTATTAGAATTTCAACTCATGGTCGAGGAACGTACCTGGCTCGCTAGTCGAGTGCGTATACGTCCAATCTATCTACCCTTGTCTCTAACTCTCTCCCTTGCCTCCCCTGATGCATGGTACATGGTGGCTTTCAGACAGCCGCAGATATTGTGATCGCAGTATCTATGTGTCTCTTATTGCGATGTCGGCGGACCAGGTTCCAGAAGTGCGCATCTGGTAGGTTGCTGGGTTTTCCGGTCCGCTGCTTGTTTCGAGAATGAGTGCATTTCTGTCGTACAACACTAATTCCTTGATTCTATTCTAGTCACTAGGCGGGCTCCATTCCGTCGTCATGCTCGCCCAGTATGTTCTTATAATATGTCTCATTATGGGTCCACGCTTCAGTGACAGCCATGCTGGACAATTTTATGTTTGGCTTTGCAGTCTACACAAGCGAAGGATACTCCCGATGAGGCTCGCGACGCCAACCCCCCTCGAATTAATGAACAAAAGAGGATGCGGCTGGATGCAGCGGATTCTGGAAGTGTCTCTTTCAAGCTATATTTTTTGACCTTTGCGGTGCCAGGCAACACCAACCGACAATAATCGGAACTCGTCCGTTTTCCCCAGATTAGAAGTCCTAGTGTTGCTGGGGGGTCCACGATGACATGCAAGAGAGACCGACGGCTTGTTTCGACCACTCCTCCCTCTCGCTCTATTTTCCCGTTCCGTCCGTCATAAGAGCATCATCCGCACCCCCCTGCGCAAAATCTCCGGATGATTCCCCTTAGGCTCGGGAAACGAGTGCCAGCACCTCATTAGACTTGACCTACAGTACAGGAAGCCGATTCACTTGATTGGCCCATTCACTTAAAGAGGATGCGGATACAAAAATCCACCCACCGGATTTCCCGCTTGGCTTCTCCATCGCGCACCACAGAAGAGCATCGAATGGCCATCCGAAGTAATCTTTGAGAGTCGATACGTGCCTTGGGGAGGGACACGAGGCAACCTAAAGAATATGACGATGACGAAGGCGACGAAGTAGTGTACACTGGCGTATCCACATTGGTATGTTCCCCCAACCGGCCCCTTGACTGAGAGCACCTGTTGGACAATCTCCTCGAATGCAGACTTCCCCTGTAGTGGCTCGGTCAGATTGCACATTTCCTCGTTCGCTCTCACCCTCTCTCGTCCCGCCTCGGCTCCCGCTAACTTGATTCATACAACTTGAAATAAATTAGAATACCAAATCTGCCTAATGTAATCTCATTCTGTAGTCCTACGGTACTTCAATTCTTGAGACACTAGATACCTCGTCAGTACACGGGATCACGTCCTGCCCCCTTGTTCTGGCGTTCTATTTGCACCCATTTTTCATACACTAACTTTGTGTATGAGCTCAAGTAAGCTTCAATTTGTGACAAGAAATTACAATATAAGGTTACAAAGAAACTAGTGATAGGGTATGTCACAATAGCCACAAAAACAATCTCAAGAGTGGAGAGGGCAAGGTGATCGCTGTAGCACTGGATTACGGGCAGGGTGTCCTGAAAAACTTGGTAAATCCTGAGTCTCCACTGCATAGATAGAGTTCAAACATTCATACAGATGGGCCATCACCAGGGATATGAGATCCCCACCCGCAGCTCGCGTTGTATGCCTATTTATGAATATTGTATTAGGAAGAGACATGAAGCCAGGTGAATTCATAATTCTGCTCACTCTTGTTGTCATTTGTTTGACAACTGTACATGTACATGGAGTAATAGTGAAATGGCACAGCAGGCCCAAGGTTTCCATCGAGTCGAAGAACGGTGAATTCGGTACTACGAGTAGAGTGGAGTGAATACGCATCGGAGGAGGGGATCCCATTGAGTCGAAGAACAGTGAGTTCGCCAGAGTTGGGCTGATATCTACCATTGGAGGGGAGGGTACACAAAGACGACACCCACATGTTACATTTATGTGCACTCAACTCGGGTGAGATTATTTGATTATGTCATCGTGGGTGAATCTCGCCAGATCTAACTGAGAAGAAAATGTCTGATCGTCCCTGATCCTCCTCACGATCGATCTCCGCCATCCTATTCAAATACCATCGGAGGCGGGATGTCCCGAAAAACCCCATCGGTAATTGCCGCATCTGGTGCCGCACCGCCCTCGTTGATTTTTGGTGTAATGCTGTCCTCTTCGATTATGTAGTGGACAATGGCCAGATAATGAGAATGAACGCGGTCTGTCGAGCCGTGCCCACACTCAGGGGGATGAGTTGAAAAAGAATCATCGGATCTCGTACTGTATTGTGTATTTTCAACTTAGCACTTCGTTTTAGCCAACGCTTCTTCTGAATTCAGTTGCTATTCTAGCTCATTGTGATCGGAGACACCCATTTCTTCCCCAGTCCCCTCTTCTCTTCTCCTTCATCATGGCGATAATGAAGGGCACCCTCCTCCACGTCTTTGGTGGCTCGTTTTTCGGCAACCTCCTCACCGCTTTGTCAGTTTTCTCTGGCCTTGAGGGTGGCCACCCCAGCACTAATTATAATCCGCGGTGTTAATCAGCTGCTTTGGCGTCCTCACTGCCCAGACCTCTAGCTATTATCATACCTTCCCGAATGATGCAACGCCATTGAAACTGGTGGTACGTCGCTCCATATCTCCTGGAAATGCACTTTCATCCACCTCTCCTTTCTCAGGTGGGTTTTTTATGGTGAGCATCGCACACAGTGACCTACCGAAGCTTCTGCAACTTCCTCGTCTTCCGCTATAAAGGGCTTTGGACGCTTTCCAACTGTTAGTACTCCCTTTTCCGTTTTTTTTTTCGCACTATTTCTAGGAATTACTGCGGAGGCTTACTCATGTCCGACAATGCATCGAATCATGTACATTATACAGTGCATGCGTTACCCAGTCTTTATATTGGTGGTTCGTCAAAAATTATTATAATCCCGTGTCTCTGAGCAGCGCGACCTGGTCAGTATCGGATCTATCCCGGCCATTGACCATTCCCTTCCCTGCTGACCCCCTGTTCTTACTATGCCCGTGAAATCATTGCATATTTATAGGGAATTCACAGTATATCAGATCAGCACGGTGAGTGAGCAGAGTCAGTCTTGTCGTACATACCCTTGCCTTGACTTCGGCACAATTTGCTCCAGGTCTGCGCATCAGTCACTGTGCAAACATTCTTTGCGCATCGTGTTTACTCTCGTAGGGCATCCCACATATCTGCCTGGAGAACCATCACACTCATGATTCCCCCGGGATTCCATAGTGAGCGCCAATCTCTATCTCGGAGTCCTCGTGGTATGTTGTGGCCCTGATGTCCCAATAGATCGGTCTGAAAGTCTTGCGCTATGACTTTGTAGCAAGTCCTTGTGTTGATTCAGTTTGGTTAGTCTTGCCCAGTTGCCTTCCCTTTGCGATGTGCATTCTCCGTTTCATTCCTTGCGTACGCTAGGATTTGGTGCCGGTTAGTCCTTTTCTTCATACGCCCCGATGGATCGTGACTCAACATCTTCCGATATCGAATCGGTGTTTTCGCGTGTTGCAGCAACGGCCATCAGAGCGTATGCATCCCCGCTCCCGGTGGCGAGGCCACAGCTACGCACTTATTGTTCTGATTCGTTTGTATTTGTTTCTCCTGTTGTAGGAATATGATATTGAAGTTTCAACTCATGGTCGAGGAATATACCTGGCTCGTCGTGACGTGGCTCGCTACTCAAGTGCGTATGCGTCGAAGCTGTCTGCCCGCCCTTGTCGTCTCCAACACTCTCCCTTGCGTTCGCTAACTACGTGACCCATTGGTGGTTTTCAGGCGGTCGCAGACGTTGTGATTGCGGCATCTATGTGTATCTTATTGCGGCGTCGGCGGACTGGGTTCCCGAAGTGCGTGTCTAGTAACGGTTACCATGGCACATTCATCAGCTAAATGAGTGCATTTTTCTGACTGATGACCGCGCGTGTCGTTATGTGGAGCAGGACTGATTCGGTCATCAATCATATGACTTTGTACACTATTAGTACCGGCTTGGTCACTAGTGTGCTCTCAGGTATTCTTCTTGTGATGGTGCGTTACGGTTATTTCATTTCATTTTTAGCATGGTAATTCTGGTGCTGACCTGTTTGGGGGGGTAGTTTGCCAAGGACGGGTTCCATTTTAGTGTACTCACTATCGGCGTGGTAGGCTACTCAGTTCTTCGGTCTACTGCTCGTTTGAGAGTGAGTATGTCTCTGTTGTACAAGCCTAATTTCTTGTTCCTATTCTAGCCGCTGGGCGGGATCTATTCTGTGACCATGCTCGCCAAGTAAGTATCTCCCTACTATATGACTCGCCATACATCTCCCGATCCCCGGGCTCACTCATCATAATAATGATGAATGATTTAATTTTATGTTTGGCCTTGTAGTCTCCACACACGAAAGATACTCCTGACGAGGCTCGCTACGCCAACCCCTCTCGAAGTAGTGAACTTCTCATTGAGAAAGAGGATCCGGCTGAAAATAGCGGATTCTGCTACAAGTGTAAGTTTCAATCTATATTTCGCGGCCGTTGTGTTTCCAGGCGACACTAACTGACAATGACCGGACCTCGTCGGTTTTCCCGAGAACAGGACTTCCAATCCACAATGGTCAATGTCACCAGAGAGATAGTACGCGACGACATGGACGTGAAACCGATGGTTCGTATCTGGTGACGTCTCCCCCCTCGTCGTTCCATTCACCCATTCAGTTCGTCATCAGAAACCGTCATACGTATTTCCGACCTCATCCCCACACCCCTCGAGCTTGTTTGGAGAACGATGACCCAGAAATCTCTGAACAATTCCGCACTGGGTCATTTGTTTGAAGTTTTTTTTTTGTTGGGCTCTGTGTTGTCATCGCGTCGCGCTCTCAAAATTTGTTAGCTATCCTCATGGTCATCATTATCATCCATTGTCATCAATAGCGGTGGGTCCCACTAGATGCTAGTACAATGCATGTCATGCATCACTGGGATAGGGATGTATGAAAATTTGATTGCAACAATCCACATCTGGGGTAGAGAACAACATAGAGAAGAGGGAAAGCTAGGGACTTGGCAGAACCCTGCATAGTGCTCTCTGTTGATCCAGATGTCCAAGACCCTGGGATAATGGTGTTTTCCAGAAGTAAAAAATACTAAAGGTGCCAGAAGGCTTTTGGACATCTGGATCACTTGAGGGCACTACGCAAGTTTCTACCAAGTCCCTATTCCCCTCTTCTCTACATTGTTTTCTAACCCAGGTGTGGATTGTCACTATAAGGCCATGAAGAACAGGCAATGACACAGGCCCCAAGTAATACCCCAAGTTGCTGACACAGTTCAATGTTAGAGGCATTGGTATCCCCACTCCTCTTCAAGCATTCCACATATAAGAACTCTCAGTGCTCCTATCATCGGAGTGGATAACCAATCGATGGCATATTCGGCCATGGGCCGAATTACCATTGACAACGGAAGTTAACAACATACAGTGTACGGAAGGCACCGACCACTCTGGGGAAAGTATTTCGGCAACACCTCACTGGATATTAAATATTTAGCCCTAATTGAACCAGTCCTATTTGGTCATGTGCACCCTCTGACCAGGTTCAGGTTGCCCCCGAAACAGCACTCTGAACCCAAGTAAACCGAACGCTCGTATCACTATTCTGGTGGGAGTAACCACGATAGACGATAGAATGTGGATCATTGGACAGCATGACAAAGGTGGTGACATCCGATACGAACCATCTGTATTATGTGCACATCGTCATTTGCCACCTCTCTGGCGATATTTATCCTTGCAGCTTGGAGCTTCTCGGCCTAGAAAAACAGACAAGTTCCGACCAGTATCAGTTAGTATCATCTCATCCCCCTGACATCATATAGGTAAAGATATATATGATGAGTCGCACATTTTCAGGATCCCCTGCCTTCCGCCATATGCCCTTTTTCATCGAGGAGCTGATCATTTCAAGGAGGCTTGGTGTATCAAGTCTCGCCCGGAGTGTCTTTCGCATGTGCAGACTTCAAGACCAAAATAAAATACAATTATTCAGCATCGGGCGTATAACGAAACATTGACATTGGAGGGTCGTACTTTGCAAGCATGGTGACGGAATAGAGCCCGCCTAGAGGCTAGAACAGGATCAAGAAATTAGCCTTGTATATAGAGATATTCCCATTCTCGAACAAGCAGGAGACTGGAAAATCGAGTAACGCACCATGCAGATAGCAACACTAAAATTGAACCCATATTTGAGAACCTGTCCCCAGAATTAATTCAGCATCAGGATTATCATACACAAGGAAACCGCTGATATGCACCACCCCAAGAAGGATACATGAGAGAACACTGGTGACCAAGCCTGTACTAATGGTGTACAATACCATAAGGTTGATTACCGAATCAGTCCTGTGCCATGGAACGATGCATAGGATCGTTAATCAGACAAAGGGACTCATTTAGCACATGAATATGGCATCGCAAATGCATCAGTATACGGACTTCTGGAACCCGGTGTGCCGATGTCGCAATACCAGACACATACATGTCGCAATCACAATATCTGCGATTGCCTGAGGGCCAGGTAATCACACCATGTTTCATGTATCAGCAAAGGCAAGGGAGAGTGGGTTAGAAACAAGGACACATGGGTTGGGGGCCAAGACGCACTTGAATAGCTGGCCATGACATGGCGACCCACCTGTACTTCTTCAGCAACACTCCAATATCTCGGATCGTGTATCTACAACAGTTGGGGATACAACCACATCAAGTCAAAAATTGTTGGGTGTGGCCTCGCCGAAGTACAAGGATACATACGCTATGACACCAGTTGCTGCAGCATGCCAAAGTATCAGTTTGGTTTGAATACAATAAATTGCAGTCCATCGAGACGTATGAAGATGAGTACTAACCAGCGCCAAATCCTACCGCACATGAGGAATAAGACAAAGGACGCACATCGTGGAGTGATGGTAATCGGGAAAGACTAACCAAACTGAACCAACACAAGGACTTGCTACAAATTCACGGTGCACAAGTTTCGTACCGATCTACCGTGACATCAGGGAAACAACATACCACGAGCACACCTAGATAGAGTTTGGCGCTCACTACGGAAACCAAGGGGAATTATGTATGCAATGCTTCTCCAGGGTTAATATGCGTAAAGGCCTACGAGAATAGACACGATGGGCAAAGAATGTCTGCACAGTGACTGATGCGCAGCACTCGAAGTAGATAGCCCCAAGATTAGGGCATGTACGGCAAGAACCAATTCAATACTCACTGCAGTGATTTGAAATATTGTAAATTCCCTATAAATGTTGAATGATGAGGGGGCCAGTAAGCAAGGAGCGGTGAATGGCCGCGACGGACCCCACACACACCACGTCAGCCGCTTCAGAGCCAAAGGATTATTGTGGTTTGTCACAGTCCACCAATATAAAGACTGGGTACTGCACGAACTGTGTAACGTACATATTGTCGGACAACGGTAAGCCTCCGCAGCCAATCCTATCCGCAGTTGAAGAGCACAGAAAAGGGGAAACCTACAGTTGAAAAGCATCCAAAGTCCTTTACAATGAAACATGAGAAACATCCCTCGGAAGATCGGTGCGCGTGACACTCACCATAAAAAGGCCACCTGAGAAGGGATAGATAATGGGTGAAGAATGCACACTTCAAGGGAATATGGAGGGTCGTACCACCAGTTTCACCGACCTTCCATCACTTGGGAAGGCACGATAATAGCTAGAGGTCTGGATAGTGAGGATACCAAAGCATCTGAGGAGCACACACTAGGTCAGCAGTGTCCCGGCCAACCCTAAGCTTGGAGGAGATTGACAAGGCACTAAGGAGATTACCAAAGAACGAGCCACCAACTAGGTGGGTGATGCTCATTATCTTCACGAAGCGCAAAGAGGGTGCGAATGAGGGTGGGAAATGGGAGCTTAGATTCGCTATATATCAGCTCAATTGATTAGAACTGGAGTGTCACTATAGGAGATCCGATGTGATTCTTCACCTCGTTTGCTTGACCTCGGGGCCTACGCGGCTCGATCACTTCTCACGTTACCCCAGCATCATCCACCATTGGACGAGGACAGAATTGAGGATGGAATATCAAGTCTGATCCGGAATTTGAATTCTTCTGTTTGCGTGGGAGAACGGTCCGCGCGCCTTCACGATTGTGTATTCGGCGTAATTTGCACGAGAAAGCTGACCCCTTTCCTCATTTACCTCCGAGTACGCCCTCCGCAGTGACTGCGAGGTGGGCAAAAAGACTGCTCGGATCGTATATTGGATTTCTTTGCCAACAGATATAGTAGATCCAGGTTCCTTTCCACGCAACAAAGCAGCGAGTTCCTTCTGTGTATCGTAGTTATCACCGTTCCTCGGATGCCTTCGGTAGTTCTACTCACCTCACCTCCGCACCTCTTGGCCGCCCCAATGAGCGATACATCCAAATACCGAAGATCTCGGTGCATCACAACGTTGCACGGGATGTCAGAGTTTGTACGTAATTCCCATTTCCGGCGACTTACCTAATCAAGTCCGATCTTCGACGGATCACAGGGTGCCTCGCAGTTCTATTACAACGGGGCCAGCTTGTGCCCATTCCGGAGCGCCATCAATAATTTGCGAACTCACCTGGCACCGGAACGTCGCGACCTGTGATTCAAACTTGTGCGAACGTCAATTGGGCCATTGAGTTCCGTCGCTTGTGACTCGCACAAAGGCAGGGTGCGTCTCCAATACACGTCTAATGCACGCTACTTATCTGCAGGGGATAGAAGTTGAACGGTCGCTAGCTGAAGGCAGGTGTGATGATACGAGGCCCAGGTATTGTACACACACCCCATTTCCCCCATCCTCATGCGCGACTCCGCAGATCAAGCCCGAGGCGAAGGCTTGCGGCCGTCAGCATAAAATTCTGTTCTTGAATTTCAGTGTACCTCTTCGGCGTACATTCCATATCACGGGCTTGGGGTCGAGGGATTGGTGCTTGTTGGTGCTAGCGATAGATAAAGAGTCATGGATGCGGGAGCCGACAGACTCCGTGCATATAAGAGATCTCAGTGGGCTCTCCTATCACCGGGGTGAATCGATGAAGAACCCCGGCGAGCTCAAGGACCTGCCCGATCCAAAAAAGTACCTTTTTGCCCCCTTTTCGTACCTAGGAGCGATCCAAAATCATACCTTTTTTTGCTTTTTTTTTGCGCGATGTATCATAAAAAAAAAGTACCTTTTCAAGCCCAGTTGGGGGAAGGTCAGATGGAGAATAGTACTGTTTTGGCAGAGTCTGAGGGCGTGGTCGTGCCTCAGACTCGCAGTTAGACGGGCAAGTGGTTCGCTCATCGGGACACCATGTTCATCTGTCAGCATCTGATTTTGAATTTTGAGGATGATGTTTCTGCAAAAAGCTCCCGGAAATAGCTGGGGGGCTCAAAAGCACTCGCTTGCAAGATGTTCAGCCAAAGGAATGGGCAGAAGGGAGCCAGACCCCACAGAGGACTATAAAGGGTCTTCGCAGGTCTAGGGGGAAGTGGCGGTAATTTTGTTGCGTCCGATGGGAAAAAAGTGCCTTTTTGGCCCACGTTTGCGCACCCCGATCAGAAATAGTACCGAAATCTCCTTTGCCGGATCGGACCTCTAAGTGAGCTCACCGTGTCCTGTCAATGAGTCCTCGGCAATGCGGGTCGCATTGTCGTCACGGAGGGTTCACATACGGAAGGTGCCGAGCAACGAAAAGTCGAGCACTTAGGAAGTTGAAGGAATCATATGCCGAAGTCAAACCTGATAAATTTGGCTTCCCTTTGGGGACAAGAGTTGAAGGGTGTATCTTCCGGCAAACGCCGAAATGCCGCTCCTGCTTCCCCATTCGCTACTTGGAAATGGTGAATATAGCGGCGGCGTCGTGGCGGTAAAACTAAACAATGCCCTTCTGATAAGCTCCTCGCTGACGGCAGCTACTCTTTTTCGAATGAATATATTGTGGAACCTTTCGATTTAAACAAGGTGTGCATAGCGATCTAGTCCCGGCCGTGTCATACCTGGCCATGGTCATCGAGGGTGCCTACTACAAAGGTGCGGATAGCCGAGAACCCCTGGACCGTAGATCCCGGGAACCTTCAGGTCGCCTGTCTGAAGAAGCACCGCCGCGGAGCGGTGGGCGCGGTGCTACGGTTGGTGTGACTCAAACTGTAGTAATCACCCTTGGGCTTGATCCCTATATAGTGACCAGGTATTCGAATCATCAAATACCGATTTAATCTCTCTTAGTGGATCACATTCCAAACTAAGGTGAAACAGTCAAACAAGATCAGCGTCAAGCGCAATACTGATGCCCGATCGATTGCAGACAGATCTCCTGAAACTCAGTTCGCGGACGGCTGCTCAACATGGCATAAAATCCACCTCTGTGTAAGTGCTACCGGTGAGTGATATCCCACTTAACTGAGAAGAATGGTCACCCACACGGTAAGTTTGAACTGAACATGGATCACACGGTTGCGGATCTGTGACTCTTCTTGAATATATTGGAAAGCTACCAGATGTGAGAGTCCACGAAGGTCTAGTGGCTCCGCCCCCGAGGCCTCGGCATCTAACGAAACCCAAATTGAGTCCTGAGGTGCTTCTGATCGCTCGCTCAGCACCCCATTCAGTATAAACCCTCTCCTACTCACTCATCTTGCATCCACATCCTCTCACAGAGACGATGGCGACCTCTTATTTCATCGTCAACAGAGAGCTCTCGGCCAACGGTCAGAGGCTTGCCGTTCAACTCGATGGCCTCGGCGTGAATTTAACCATGGTTCCCCTCGACTCGAGCAGTCCTAAGTAGCAGGTGAATGGTCTTCTGCACTAGGTTCCCGATCCGGCCTATCTTACCCATGTGTCATTTCATTCTAGTGGTCGTTATCTCCGAGTGGCCCTAGCACTGTAGTTCTCAGAGATTCCCTAGATGTTCAAGCTCTTTCGTTTCAAGGCTTTGTTATTGGGGGTAACCAGGAGACCTTTCATCTGTGGAAATTTAATACTAATCCTTCCGGCCTCGGCGGAATTGTGTATGCTCTGCTTTCCATTCCCCGCCTCTTGAATATGCTGCATCCAGTGGACCGCATGGATTTACCTCCGTTGGCTTCGCTGAGGACCTCCTTAAGCAAGTCATTCTTATGTTACCACGACTCAACTTGACTTGAAGGCAACTCTGGGTGACTTCGGATGTCCACGGGCGACCAAGTCCCGAGTCAAAGTCGACTTGAGCCGTCGAGCAAGCTTTTTGAGTCCTCAGTAACCATCATCAATGGCAATGCTGACTGCATTGCGGACTCATCCACTGTCTCCCTCATCGGACCCTTGGATGGTACTTGAAAGAGATGGCATATTTTGCCATATGGAAACTGAGGGGGAACGGGTGAGATCAAGTCGAGAACCAAGGAGGATTGATTGGACGGATGTCTCAATAGATATCCAGGTTCTCTGATGGTTGATGGATTGTCTCATGATGAAATGGGAACACACCAGAGACCATCTCAGCAGCATAATACAAGTGGGACTCCCAGCTAATGATAGATAGTACCCAAACATCTAAACCCCAATGTTGCTTCGTCATCGGGGTCACTTGCGTTCGGGCCCAGGTTGCCCCGGTTCTGAAGCCCAGCAAACTGAACCTTCATGTCATTATTCTGCTGGGGGTAATCACAATAGAATGGGGATCATTGAACAGCATCACAAAGGGAGGTGACATCCAATACAAACCTTCTGTTCTTATGTCCACATCATTGTTCACCACCTCTCCGGCCATATTTGCACTTGCAGCCTGGTGTCTCTCTTCCTAGAAAAACAGACAAGTTCCGATCAGTGTCAGTTAGCATCACCTCATCCCCCTGACATCATAGAGATATATGCGGTGAGACATACATTTTCAGGATCCCCCGCCCGCCGCCATATTCTCTTCTTCATCGAGAAGCTGATCATTTCAAGGAGGCTTGGCGTATCAAGTTTCACACGGAGCGTTTTTCGCGCGTGCAGACTTCAAGACCAAAGTAAAATAAGATTGTTCAGATTCGGACATATAACGAGACACATTATAGGGACGTACTTGGCGAGCATGGTAATGGGATAGAATGCACCCAGTGGCTAGAACAGGATCAACAAATTAGCCTTATATAAAAATATAAAAAATAACCTCATTCTCAAATGAGCAGGAGACTGCAAAATCGAGAACCCACCAGGCTGTTAGTAAGTACACTAAGATTGGGCCCGTATTTGGCAAACTGTCCCCATGATCAGGCCAGCACCAGCATTATCACAGTGAAAAAGGAAAGGAAATCATTGGAACACACCGTCCCAAGAAGAATACATGCGAGAACACTGGTGACCAAGCCCGTACTAATGGTGTACAATACCATACGGTTGATTACCGAATCAGTCCTGTGCCATGGAATGACACGTGAGATCATTAACCAGACAAAGGGACTTATTTAGCATACACATCATAAATGTATCAATATACGCACTTCTGGGACCCGGTCCGCCGATGTCGCAATAACAGACACAGTGATGTTGCAATCACAATATCTGCAATTGCCTGAAGGCCACATAACCACACCATGTGCCATGGATCAGTAAAGGCAAGAGAGAGTGGGTTAGAAACAGGAGCAGATAGATTATGGCCAAGACACACTTGAGTAGTCATCCATGACATGGCAACCCATCTATACTCCTTGAATATCACTTTAATATTTACTGTGTTCCTTCAACAGGGAAAGATCAGACCAAAAGGTTGTTAGCTGTGACCTCACTGAAAAGAAGATAAGGATGCATACAACATAATGCCATATGCTGCAGTATGCCAAACCATTGATTTGATTAGAATACAATAAGTCACAGGCCATTGAGACATATGAAGATGAGTACTAACCAGCACCAAATCCTACCGCACGGGAGGAATAAGGTATAGGAAGTGCATCACAGGACAATGGTAATCAGGCAGGACTAACCAAACTGAACCATCACAAGGACTTGCTACAAAGTTATAGTGCCTGACTTTCAGGCTGATCTATGACATCAGGGCCACAACATACCACAAGTGCACCTAGATAGAGGTTTGCACTCACTATGGAAATCAAGGAGAATTATGAGTATGATGCTTCTCCAGGGTTGATGTGTATCAAGGCCTACAAGAATAGACACGATGGGCAAAGAATGTCTGGACAGTAACTGATGCACAGACCTTGAAGTAGATAGGGCCAAAGCCAAGGTAAGGGCATGCACAACAAGAACCGACCCAGTACTCACCGCATTAATTTGAACCATTGAAGATTCCCTATAAATATGCAATGATTTGATGGGTACAGGGTGTCGGTGGGGAAAAGAACGGTCAAGGGCCATGATGGACCCCACACACACCATGTCAGCTGGCTCAGAGCCAAAGGATTCTGGTAGTTTGTGACAACCCACCAATATAAAGACTGGGTACCGCACGCACTGCGCAACATACATGTTGTTAAACACAAGCAAGTCTCGGCAGTAAGTCCCAGCCACAGTTGGAGGGCACAGGAAAGGGGGTACAAACAGCTGAAAAGCTTCCAAAGTCCTTTACAATGGGAGATGAGGAATATCCCTCAAAGATATATGTGCGTGATGTTCACCATAAAACGGCCACCTGAGAAGGGATAGATAATGGGCGACGAATGCCCACTCCGGGGAAATATGGAGAGACATACCACCAGTTTCACCGGCCTTCTGTCATTTGGGAAGGCACGATAATAGCTAGAGGTCTGAACTGTGAGGACTCCGAGGCATCTGACGAGTAGGCTAGGTCAGCACTGTCTTGGTCATCCCTAAGATTGGAGGAGATTCACAAAGCGTTGAGGAGGTTACCCAAGAACGAGCCACCAAGTATGTGGGTGATGTTCATTGTCCTCACGAGGAGCAAAGAGGGTGTGAATGGGGGAGGGGAATCGGAGCTTAGATGCGCGATACATCAGCCCAATCGATTCGAACCGAGCTAAATGAAGTGTCAGTAAAGGAGATCCGATGATTCTTCGACTGGTTTGCTTGACCTTGGGGGCTGCGCGGCTCAACCATTCCCCACGTTATCCCTAGATCATCCCCCATGTGATCGACGAGGACAGAATTGTGGGACGGAATATATCGTACAGTCCCGAACTACTTGGGAGAAGGTTCCACGCGCCTTCACGACTGCGCAGGATCGTGCATTGGGCGTAATCCGCACAAGAAGGCCAACAGCTTTCCTCATGCCCCTCCAGCCTCCAAGTACGGCATACACCATGAGGATAGGGGGGGAAACGATCGCAGATCGGATTTCTTTGACAATCACGCTGCTCACCTGTCACGCGAGGTCAAGAACGGAAGTGAAAAGACCTGTTGTCACGGTCACCAGCGTCTGTGAACGGCTGACTCCCAATGTCGTAACAGACCGAGTCCTACGGAGACACAGAATGCCAAAAAGCAAATAGGTTATTACAGATCACATGTTCGGTGCCACTCGTCATCCACCCTCAGTGTTGGTCCGTCTCATTTATCCCCCGCTCCTCTCGGCCACACCAATTAGCGACATATACAAATAGTGGAAAATTCAACACATCACAAAGTTGCAGCGGATATCAGACTATCTGCTTTCCGCCCACTCAAGTGCAATCTTTGACGGATCACAGAATGCCTGGCAGTTCTATTACAATGCAACCCCCTTGTGCCTATTTACAGACCGCTATGAACGACTTGAGGCTCCACCTGAGACTGGAAGGTCACGAGCTGGTATTCAAGCTTGCGTGAACGTCAACCGCGCCATTGAGTTTCGTTGCTTGTGACCCGCAGAAAAGCAGAGTGCTTCTCCAATACAAGTCTAATAGTCTGCAGAGGATAGCAAGATGTTGGACGGTGGCCAGCTGAGGGGTCTGATGTATACGAGGTCCAGGTAGTGGAGACCCCCGTCTCGTGCGTGACTCCGCAGATCAAAGGCGCAGCGGACTCGGAGTCGGGGTGCTAGCGGTAGATAAAGAGCCACGGATGCGGCAGCCGACAAAATTTCTGCGTACACTCAGTGGGCACTCCTATCACCGGGGCGGACAGTCAAGTCCTCGGCAACGAGGGCCGCATTGACGTCGACGACAGTTTTCAGATACGGAAGGCGCCGAGCGAAACGAAGTCGAGCACTTAAGAATCATATGAACCTGGTAACTTTGGCTTCCCTCCGGGGATCAGAGCCGAAGCAGGGGAGTCACGGCAACACTGTCTCAGAGAGTGAGAGGGTGATCTACCTATATTCCGGCAAATGCCGAAATGACGCGCGAGCGCCATTCGCTAAAAGGAAACGGTGAATTTAGGCGCCGTTGTGGAATGGTTTGATTGGATCTGGAGAAACAAGGTGTGTGGCTCCAAGCGCTCCGTATTCTCCGCCAGGTAGGCCACTTAGTAACAGGCTCCCTATTGCATGACCCTCCTCCGATTCATCATACTATAATTCCTACAGGAGACAGCATATTTCGCCATGTAGAAATCAAGGGGGTACGGGTGACATCACGTTGAGAACGAAGGAAGATGGGATGTCCAAATATCAGATATCCTGGTTCTCTGCTTGATCCCATGGGATTTCCTAGGGTGAAAAAATCCAAGTGGGGACACACCCAAGACCATCTCAGCTCCATAGTACTCTAACATCCAAACATGAACCTCAACATTGCTCATCGGGGGTGCTTGGGTTCAGGTTCAGGTTCAGGTCCCCCCAGAACAGGCCTTGGAACCTCAGTAAACTGAACCTTTGTATCAATATTCTGGTGGGAGTAACCATGATAAAATGTGGATCATTGAACAGCATGACAAAGGTAGGGGACATCCGATACAAACCTTGGGTTTCATGTGCACATCATCATTCACCACCTCTCTGGCGATATTTGTCCTTGTAGCCTGGAGTCTCCTGGCCTAGGAAAACAGACAAATTCTAATCAGTGTCAGTTAGCATCACCTCATCCTCCTGACATCAGAAAGCCCAAGGTGTATGCATTGAGACCTACATCACCATGATCCCCCCTATTCCATGCCATTCTGTTTTTGATCGAGGAGCTGGTTATTTTAAGGGGAATTGGTGCATCAAGGGTTGCCTGGAGCCTCTTTCGCGTGTGTAGACTGCAAGGCCAAAATAAAATAGAATTGTGCAGCATAATGAGACATATTATAGGGACATACTTGGCGAGCACAGTGATGGAATAGAACGCGGCCAGCGGCTAGAACAGGACCAAGTGATTAGTCCGGTATATAAATACGCTGGTTCTCGAACGAGTAGGAGACCAAAAAATAGTAACCCACCATGCAAAGAGCAAATACACTAAAATCGAAGCCATGTTTGGCAAACTGTCCCCATAATTAGTTCAGCACCAGCATTATCACAGTAAAAAACGAGACGAAATCGCCAAAATGCACCATCCCAAGAAGGATACACGAGAGAATGCTAGTGACCAAGCCCGTACTGACGGTGTACAACACCATATGGTTGATTACTGAATCAGTCCTGGGCCACGCAATGGTGCACAAGATCATTAATCAGACAAATGGACTCATTTAGGTGATGAATGTGGCATCACAAATGTTATGCAGATACGCACTTCTGGAACCCGGTCCGCCGACGTCGCAGTAAGAGACACATACAAGCTGCAATCACAACATCAGCGATTGCCTGAAAGCCACATAATCCCACCATGTGCCAGGTCCCAGCGAAGGTAAGGGTGTGTTAGACACAAGGGCAGGAGGAAGGGTGTAGTAAGGAAGACGCACTTGCATAGCCATCCATGACACTACAAGCCATGTCCAGTCCTTGACTAGGATTTCATATGATGGTACAATGTTCCTACAGCCGTGAGAGATTGAAACAAATCAGGCCAACAAGTTGTGAGCTGAGGCCTCGCCAAAGAGAATATGGGGATGCATACGATGCGACGGAGGTTGCTGCGGCATGCCAAAACATCGATTTGATCGGAACACAATAAATAACAGTCCATGGGAGGTACAAATATGAGTACTAACCAGCACCGAATCCTAGAGCGCGGCAGGAACAAGATAGGAGAAGCACATCCCAAAGCGATGGTAACGGGGCTAGACTAACCGAACTGAACGAGTACAAGGACTTGCTACCAAGTCATAGTGCATGACTTTCAGACAGATCTATTAAAACATGTGGGACATACCACAAACACTCCTAGATAGAGATTAGAGCTCACTATTGAAATCAAGAGGAATTATAGATGCAATGTTTCTCCAGCAAGGATACGTGGTAAGACCTACGAGAATAGACACGATGCGCAAAAAACGTCTGCACAGTGACCGAGGCGCAGACCTTGGTGTAGATAGTGTCAAAGTCAAGATCAGGGCATCCACAACTAGAATTGGCTAGGTACTCACCGCACTAATTTGAAATGCTGTGAAATTCCTATAAATATACAATGATTTCATGGCTACAGAGGACTGAGAGGAAGGAATTGTCAACAGGCGCGATGCACCCATACGCACCACGCCACATGGGCCAGAGGATTATCGTAATTTGTAACAAACGACGAATATAAAGACTGAGTAACGCATGCACTGTATAATTCACATGATTAGAGGCATTGTCGCCCCAGTAAGCCTCCGCAGTAATTCCTAGCAAGGTTTGAAGAGCACAGAAACGGGGATACCCACAGCTGAAAAGCTTCCAAAATCCTTTACAATGGAAGATGAGGAACACACCTCGAAAGACAAGTGTGTACAATGCTCACCACAAAAATCCCACCTAAGAGAGGGGAAGATAATGGGTGATGAATGCAGATTTCAACGGAATGTGGAAAGGCGCACCACCAGTTTCACCCATCTTCCGTCATTTGGGAAGGCATGATAATAGCTAGAGGTCTGGATCGTGAGGACACCAAAGCATCTGGTGAATATGGTAGGTCAGTGTTGTTTTACCCATCCTTAACACTGGAAGAGACTGGCAAAGCGGTGAGATGGTTACCAATGAACGAGCCCCCAAAGATGTTGGTTTGGGTGGCGCTCATGATTTCGAGGATGAGAGGCTAAGAGGAGATCGGGGACGGAATGGAAGCCTCAGATGTGTAACGCATCAGCTCAACTGATTAGAACCGAGTTAAATGAAGTGTCAAGATAGGAGATCCGATGATTCTTCAACGCGTTCGCTTGACCTTGGGCCTGTGCGGCTCGATCACTCCCCACGTTACCCTAGCATCGCCCACCATTGGACGAGGACAGAATTAACGATGGAATATAAAGTCTGATCCGGAATTCGATCTCTTCTGTTTGCGTGGGAGAACGATCCGCACGCCTTCACGATTGTGCATCCGGCGTAATTTGCGCGGGAGACCGACCCCTTTCCTCATCTACCTCGGAGTACGCCCTCCGCAATGAGGCGAAAAGACTACTCAAATCGTACATTGGATTTCTTTGCCAACAGATATAGTAGATCCAGGTTCCTTTCCATGCGACAAAGCAGCGAGTTCCTTCTGTGAATCGTAGTTATCCCCGTTCCTCGGATGCCTTCGGTGGCTCCGCTCACCTCGCCCCCGCTCCTCTTGGCCGCCCAATGAGCGATACATCCAAATACCGAAGATCTCGGAGCATCACAACGTTGCAGGGATATCAGAGTCTGTACGTAATTCCCATTTCCCAATCCGATCTTCGACAAATCACAGGATACCTCGCAGTTCTATTACAACGTGGCCAGCTTGTGCCTATTCCGGGGCGCCATCAATGAATTGTGAACTCACCTGGCACTGGAACGTCGCGACCTGTGATTCAAACTTGTGTGAACGTCAATTGGGCCATTGAGTTTCGTCGCACAAAGGCAGGGTGCGTCTCCAATACACGTCTAATGCACGCTACTCGTCTGCAAGGGATAGTAAGTTGAACGGTCGCCAGCTGAGGGCAGGTGTGATGATACGAGGCACAGGTATTGTACGTACACACCCCACTTCCCCCGTCCTCATGCGCGACTCCGCAGATCAAGCCCGAGGCGAAGGCTTGCGGCCGCCACCATGAAATTCTGTTCTTGAATTTCAGTGTACCGCTTCGGCGTACATTCCATGTTACGGACTTGGAGACGAGGGATTGGTGCTTGTTGGTGCTAGCGATAGATAAAGAGTCATGGATGCGGGAGCTGGCGAACTCCGTACAGATAAGAGATCTCAGTGGGCTCTCCTATCACCGGGGTGAGTCGATGAGTCCTCTGCATTGCGGGTGGCATTGTCGTGACGGAGGGTTCACATACGGAAGGCGCCGAGCGAAGCAAAGTCGAGCACTTAGGAAGTTGAAGGAATCATACGCCGAAGTCAAACCTGGTAAATTGAGCTTCCGTCGAACGAAGAGACTGTTGAATGTTCCGGCAAACGCCGAAATGACCCGCGACTGCTTCCATTCGCTACAAGGAAACGTTGAATATAGCGGCGCGGTCGTGCCCGTACAACTAAACTTTGCTATTCTGATAAGCCCCTCGCTGACGGCGGCGACTCTTTTTCGAATGAATATATTGTGGAACGGTTCGATTTAAACAAGGTGTGCACAGCGATATAGTTGGCCATGTCATACACTCGAATGATCTACCGATTTAATCTCTTAGTGGATCATATCACATTTCAGAGTAGTGAGGTAAAACAGTCAAACAACATCTTCGTCAATCGCAACACTGATGTTCCATTGATTGCAGATAGATCTCGAGAAACGACCCCCTGAACCTCAGTTCGCCAACGACTGCTCAACATGGCATAAAATTCACCTCTGTGTGAGCGCTACCGGTGAGTGATATCCGACTTAACTGAGAGGAATAGTCATCCACACAGTAAGTTTGAACTGAACATGCATCGCACGGTTGCGGATCTGTGACTACTTCTTAGACATATTAAAGAGCTACCAGATGTGGGAGTCCACGGCGGTCTAGTGACTCTGCCCCTGACATCTTACCATCTGACAAGGCCCAAATCGAGTCCTGAGGTGCTGTTGATCGCCGCCTCAGCACTATAAAACTCCCTCCGACCACTCGTTTTTCATCCCCATCTTCATACAGAGACGATGGCGACCTCTTATTTCATCGTCAACAGAGAACTCTCGGCCGATGGTCAGAGACTTACCGTTCAATTCGATGGCCTCGGCGTGAATTTGACCATGGTTCCCCTCGACACGAACAATACTAGGCAGCACGTGAATATTCTTCTGCACTACATTGCCGATCCAGCGTATCTCACGCTTGTGTCATTTCATTCTAGTGGTCGATATCACCGGATGGCCCTAGCACAATAGTTCTCAGAGATTCCCCAGATGTTCAAGCTCTTCCGTCTCAAGGCTTTGTTATTGGGGGTAAACAAGAGAGCTCTCATCTCTGGACATTTAATACTAACCCCCCCGGCCCCGGCGGACTTGCGTATGTTTTGCTTTCGATTTCTTTGCGTCTTGAACCAGAGGAACTAATCATTTGGTTTCCTTAATATCGAAGTATTGAAGACTCTGGTGAGGCAATATGGGGTGTTGAAACTGCCGGCATCCAGGTGAGCCGCATGGATTTACCCGCATGCGCTTTGCTGAGGACCTCCTCAAGCAAGTCATTCTTGGAGAAGACACCGGCCACTTCACGCAGAGGTGGATTTTGCAACCAGTTGTGGAACCACTCCCGAAATGAGGTTAGCATGTGTGACCGTGAAATGCGTTGCTTCTCAAGATCTGTCCGCAACCAATGTACAAATATTCATGTCGTGAATGATGATGCTGTTTCAACACTACAGTAATACACAGTTAGTTGTTGACTTGAAGGCAACTGCGGGTGACTTCGGGCGTCCAATCGCGAGTCAGAACTCAAGTCGACTTCAGGGTCGAGCAAGCTTTTTAAGAGAGGAGTCATCCGAATCACTATCAATGGTAATGCTCCCGAAGGGGACTCATCCACTGTCTACTTCATCGGACCCTCGGACGGTAGTTGGAAGAAATAGTACATTTCGCGATATAGAAATCAAGGGGGATGGGGTCGGGAACCAAGGAAAATCGATCGGCCGGAGGCCCCAATAGATGTCCAGGTTCTGGATTCCTGAGTTCGTTTACGATGAAATAGTGCAAATGGGGAGACACCAGAGACCATCTCAGGGCATAACACCCAGCCCGAGCCTCAAAGCCGCTTAGCCATCACGGCAACAACTGAACCCCAGCAAACCCAACCTTTGCATCATTATTCTGAGAGTAACCACGATAGAATGCGAATCATTGAACAACACGACCAAGGCAGGTGTCATCCAATACGAACCTTCTGGTTTATGTTCGCACCGTATATCACCTCTCTAGGGATATTTATCTTTGCAACCTGGGGTCGCTCTTCCTGGAAAGACGGGCAAGTTCCGATCAGTGCGAGTCGGCATTACCTTATACATCATATAGGTAAGTCAAGATATAGATGTTGAAACGTACATTTCCATGATTTCCCATATTCCGCCGTATTCTCTTTTTAAGTGAGGAGCTGATTAGTTCAAGGGGGGTTGGTGTATCGAGCTTCGCCCGGAGCGCCGTTCGTGTGTGTAGACTGCAAGCCCAACCATAAAATCAAATTGTTCAGCATCGGACGCATAACGAGGCATATTATAGGGACGTACTTAGCAAGCATGGTGATAGAGTAGACCGTGCCTAGCGGCTACAACAGGATCAAAGAGTTAGTGGTATATAGAAATATGCTCATTCTCGAACGAGAAGAGTGAAAAACCGAGTAACCTACTATACCGATAGTAGTAGTGAAATTAAACCCATATTTGACAAACTGTCCCCACGATTAATTCAGTACCAGCATTATCAGACTGAAAAAAGGAAGGAATCGACCATCCCAAGAAGGATACAGGAGAGAACACTGGTCACCAAGCCCGTACTAATGGTGTACAATACCATACGGTTGATTACCGAATCAGTCCTGTACCACGCAACGGCATCACATCATCAATCAGACAAATGGACTCATTTCAGGGATGAAGAGGGCACCCTAAATGTTATGAGGATACGTACTTCTGGAATCCGGTCCGCCGGTGTCGCAATAAAAGACACATACAAGTTGCAATCACGAGATCTGCGATTGCCTGAAAGCAACATAATCACGCCATTTACCATGTATCAGCGAAGGAAAGAGCATGTGATAGGAACAAGGGCAGAGTAGCCAAGACGCACTTGGATAGCAAGCCATGCCACAGCAAGCCACGTCCACTCCTTGATTAGCACTGCAAAGTCTCGTACTGTGTTGCTAGATATAACCAAATCAGCAGCAAGTTGTTAGCTGTGGCCTTACCGCAGGGAACACGGGGATGCATACAATTTGATGTAGGTTACTGCAGTATGCCGAAACATCGATTGATGGGGATACGATCTGTTACGGTTTATCGAGATGTATGAAGATGACACTAACCGACGCCGAATCCTACGGCGCGGGCGGAATAAGCCAGAAGAGCATCGTAGAAGCGACGGTAATTGGGCAAGACTGACCGAACTGAAGTAACACAAGGACTTCCTACAAAGTCGTAGTGCATCACTCTCGGACTGATCTATTACAGGACCATAACATACCACGAGCATTCCTAGGTAGAGATTAGCGCTCACTATGGAAGTCAAGGAGAATTATGAGTCAGATGGTTCTCCAGCGAAGACATGTGGCAGGACCCACGAGAATAGACACGACCGGCAAAAAATGTCTGCACAGCGAGTGACGCGCAGACCTTGAAGTAGATAGCGCCAAAGTAAAGATAATGACCTCCACAACAAGAACCAACTAAGTACTCACCGTATTGATCTGAAAGACGGTGAATTCCCTAAAAATATGCGATTATTTCATGGGTACAGGGGGTCGGTAGGGAAAAGCACGATCAAGAGCCATGATAGACCCCATACGCACCACGTTGAGCGACCTAAAGTCAGACCATTACCGTAATTTGTAACAACCCTCCAGTACAGAGCCTGGGTCCCACATGCACTGTATAAGGTCCATGTTGTCGGACCATTGTGAGCCTTCGCAAAAATTCCTAGTGATAGTTAACGACTGCCGAGGGGATACCAACAGTTGAAAAGCTTCCAAAATCCTTGACAATGGAAAATGAGGAATGCCCCTCGAAAGAAAACTGTGTGCTCGACACTCACCATAAAATGCCCGCCTGAGAAAAGGATAAAAAATGGGGGATGAGCGTACATTTCAAGGGGATATGGAAATGTACGGAGATGCACAACGAATTTCAGCAACCTCCCGTCATTTGGGAAGGCATAATAATAGCTAGAGATCTGGATGGTAAGGACACCGAAGCATCTGGAGAATACATTCGGTTAGCGCTGTCGTGGCCATCGTTGAGGGCTGGAGGAGACCGACACAGTGGCGAGAAGGTTACCAACGATCGTGCCGCCAAAGACGTTGACTTCGGTGGCGTTCATCCTCTCCATGATGAAGGGTAAAGAGAGTAGATCGCGGAAGGGAATGGAAGCCCAGATGTGCTACAGTTCAGCTCGATGGATTACATACAGCCGACATAAATGAATGTCAGTACAGAAGATCAAACGATTCTTCTTCTTTTCGCAATCGGTGGCTTGACAGATTCCGATCATTCCCCACGCGCCTACCTCGTGCACCATAGATCGAATTACTGCAATAACGAAATTAGCGCGAGCCTGAAACTCTGGGTTAGCTACATTCGGCATAATCCACTGATTGCTTTGCAGCCACACGGGTCTTCCCATGACGACTTCCAAACACAAAATGACTGACAAAAAATAGATCCAGGTTCCTTTCCCAATAAAGCCATCAGATTCTTCCGTATACTCAGACACTTTCGGTGGCTAGGTCGTTCCATTCACCATCCCCCCCCTCGGCCGCACTAATGAGCGATACATACAAATACCGAAGCACTCGGCGCCTCACCAAGTTGCAGCCTTGCAGCGAATATCAGAGTGTCTACATAATTCACCCTGCTCACAGAATCCCTTGCGGTGTTATCACGATGTAATCCGGTGGTGCCTATTTCCAGACTGCTATGAACAATTTGAAAGCCTACCTGAGACCGGATCATTGCGACCTGAGGCGTCCCTCGCATAAAAGCAGGCTGCCTCTCAGAGGCACGTCTATGTGCGGTACCCGTCCGCATGCGAAGAAGATAGTAAGAAGTTGAACGGTCACCAGCTGAAGCCAGGCGTAATACCCCCCCCCCCCCCCCCATTCATTTCCCTCGTCGTTGTACGTACGTTACTCCGTAGATTGAACTCACGAAAGGCTTGTTCAAAATTCTGTCCTTGAATTTGAACGAGTGTACGTACCTGTTCGGCATACATTATTACATGTAGCATTCTTCGGCATGTACTTGGGCAATACCTTACTTACCAGGTTAGTCCGACACACGAGCAACACGTTTCAAGGTCAGATACTTGCAAACCAGATTGTGGATGATTATGTAATACGTCCACGTTCACTGCGAAATAAACATTCGCACAAACGCGCTTCTCTCTCCCAAGCCTGCTCCGATGCGCTCTCCACGGCCAAGCCAATCTTCAACCACCTTCCCTTTTTTCTACCAAAACACTGCGCGTGAGGCTGAATGGCAGAGTCTTGTGTCAGTTGCTGGTCTGCTCTGAAGTTGCCTTCGCGCTTCCCGACGATAAGGGGTCGCAGCTAACTGCTGGCTCCCTTTTCTCTATTCTACGCCCTCGGGGTTTGGAACTCTCTGTATATAAGGGCTCTCAGTGGGAACTATCACCGAGATCGACAGTCGAGTCCTTAGCAATATGGGCCACATTGATGTTGACGACAGCTACGGAGGCTTCACATACGGAACGCTGAGCGAAGCAAAGTATGACATTGAGCAGTGTTCAAATAACTATATTCCGAAGTCAAACCAAGGGAGCCACTAGTACTGCAAGCAGAGGCCCAGGTGTATATTCCGGCAAATGGCGGCGTCGTTGTGGCCCGTAAAGCTATGTTCTTGTGATAAGCCCTTCGCTGCCGGGAGCTACTCTTTTCCCAATGAATCTATTGTGGAACGGTTCGATTGGATCTGGCGAAACATGGTGTGCACGGCGATCTAGTCCCGGCCATGTCATACTTGGCTATGGTCATCGAGGATGCCTAGTTGCGGGTACCCCAGAACCCCTGGACTGTAGATGCTAGTAGTCTTCAGGTCTCTGTCTGGAACGACGCCCCCGCGAGCGGGGGGAGTAGTGGGCGCGGCTATAGGTGATGCAACTCGCAACCCCTGGCCGTCTGTAGTAATCGCCCTTGTGGTCGATCGCGATATAGTGACCAGGTGCTCGAATCATCAAATTCTGGTTTAGTCTCTTAGTGGATCACATTCCAAAGTAAGGTAAAACAGTTAAACGACATCGTCACCACTCGCAACCTGGCGCACCATTGATTGCAGACAGATCTCGAGACATGACCCTGAACCTCAGTTTGCGAACGGCTGCCCAATTGGCCGACCGGGCGTGAAATCGACCTCTGTGAGCCTTAGCCGCTAGTCATATCCGACTCGACTGAGAAGAATAGCCACCCAAGTTCACGACGGTCTGGTGACTCCGCTCCCCCAGGCCTCAACATCTAACAAGGCCAAAATTGAGTCCTGAGATGCTTTTGATCGCTGCCTCAGCGCTCCATTGACTATAACACCCCCTTCTACCACTCATTTTACATCCGAATCTTCGAGGGGGACCTCTTCTTTCATCGTCAACAGAGAGCTCTCGCCCGACAGTCAAAGGTTTGCGGTTCAATTCGACGGCCTCGACGTGAATTTGACCATGGTTCCCCCCGACACGGACAATAGTGAGCAGAAGGTCAATAGTGTTTTGCACTATGTTGCCGATCCAACGCATCTTACGCATGTCATTTCATTCTAGTGGTCGATGTCTCCGGATGGCCCCAGCACAATAGTCGTCACACATTCCCCAGATATTCGGACTCCCCCAACTCAACGCTTCATTATTGGGGGTAAACAGGAGACCCCTCATCTATGGGACATCTAATACTAATACTCCTGGCACAGGCGGAAATTGTGTATGTTTTGCTCTCCATTTCTTGCCCCTTGAACCAGAGGAACCAATTATTTAGTTTCCTTAATACTGAACCATTAAAGACTCTGGTGAGGGGTGTTGAAACCGCTGGCATCCAGGTGAGCCGCATGGATTTGCCCGCGCTCCCTTCGCTGAGGACCTACTCAAGCATGTCATTCTTCGACAAGAGACCAGGGACGTCACGCATAGATGGATTTGGGAGTCGGTTATGGAACCACTCCAGAAATGAGGGCAGCATGTGTAGTAGCAAAATCGGTTGAGATCTGTCTGCAATCAATGTACAAATATTCATGTTGTGAACGATGACGTCGTTTCAAACCCTACAGTAATATCCAGTTAGCTGTTGCCACGATTTGAACGCAACTCCGGGTGACTTCAGGCGTCCAAGTCGCGAGTCAGAACTCAAGTCGACTTGAGCCAAGCAAGCGTTTTAACAGATGAATCCTCCGTAACCATCATCAATGGCAGTGGCGGCCGCAATACGGGGGGGGACCCACCGACGGCGTCCCCCATCGACCCCGTACTTGAAAGAGATAGTATATTTCGCCATATAGGAATGAAGGGAAAATGGGCGAGATCAAGTCAAGAACCAAGGAAGATCTATCGGACGGATGTGCCAATAGATACCCAGGTTCTCTCGTTGGATTTTCCTATGATGAAATAATGCAAATGGGGACCCACCCGAAACTATCTAGCTGTATAATATGGGTAGGCCCCCCAGCTAGTGATGGATACTATGCTATCATCCAAACCTGAACCTCAACACTGCTCATCGGGGTCGCTTACGTCAGGGTTCAGGTCCCCCTCAAACAGGGCTCTGAACCCCAGTAAAACGAACCTTGGTATCACTAATCTGACGAGGCTGAACACGATAGAAAGGGGATCATTGAACAGCACGACAAAGCTAGGTGACATCCAATACAAACCATCGGATTTATGTTCACATCGTTACGTACCACCTCTCTGGCACCAGGAGACCACTCTTCCTAGAAAAATGGACAAGTTCCGATCAGTGTCAATTAGCATCACCTCATCGCCCTGATGACACAGAGGTCAGGATGTGTGCATTGAGACGTACACTTCCACGATCCCCCCTATTCCACGCCAATCTCTTTTTGATCGAGGAGCTGATTAGTTCAAGGAGGCTTGGAGTATCAAGCCTCGCCTGGTGTCTCTTTCGCATGTTTAGACTACAGCCAAACATAAAATCGAATTGTTCAGCATCGAACTTGTAACGAGACGTATTATAGGGATGTACTTGGCGAGCATAGTGACGGAATAGAACCCGCCCAGTGGCTGGAACAGAACCAAGAAATTAGTCTTACGTAGAAATACAGCCACCCCCGAACGGGCGGGATACGGAAGGAATCGAGTAACCCACCATACCGATGGCGAAAACACCAAAATTGAACCCGTATTTAGCAAACTGACCCCAGAATGAGTTCAGCATGAGCATTATCATAGTGAAAAACGGAAGGAAATCACCGAAACGCACTATGGCAAGAATAACGCACGAGAGAACACTAGTGGCCAAGCCCGTACTAATGGTGTACAATACCATACGGTTGATTACCGAATCTGTCCTATGTTGTTATTAATGGGACAAATGGAGTGATTTAATCGATGAATATGGCATCGCGAATGTTATCACTATACGCACTTCTGGAACCCGGTCCGCCGATGTCGCAATAAGAGACACATACATGTCGTAATCACAATATCTGCGATTGTCTGAAAGCCATATAATGACACCATGTACCATGTATCAGCGAAGGCAAGAGTGCGCGTGTTAGAAACAAGGGCAGACAGATTACGGCCGAGACGCACTTGAATAATGAGCCATACCGCAGCAAACCACCTCCACTCCTTGACTATCGCTTCAAATTCTAGTAGCGTGACCCTAGAACGGTGAAGTACAACCAAATCAGACCAACAAGTTGTTAGCTGGGGCCTTGCGGAAGAGAATACAAGGGTGCATACGCTTTGACGCAGGTGGCTGGGGCACGTCAAAGCATCGATTTGATGTGAATATAATCAGCCATGGTCTATCGAGCTGTACAAAGACGGGTACTAACCAGCACCGAAACCTAGAGCGCGGGAGGAATAAGACAGACGACTCGGAAGCACATTGAAAAGCGATGTTGATAGGGCAAGACTAACCGAACTGAACCAACACGAGGACATACTACAAAGTCATAGTGCATCACTTTCAGACTGATCTATTATGACATCCGGGCCACGACATACCACCAGCACGCCAAGATATGGATTGGCGCTAACTATGGAAATCAAGAGGAATCATGAATGCAATGCTTCTCCAGCGAGGATATATGGTGCGACCCACGAGAGTGGACCCGACGGGCAAAGAATGTCTGCACAGTGACTGATGTGCAGACCTTGAAGTAGATAGCGACCAAGTTAAGATAAGGGCATCCAGGAAACCGACTCAGTACTCACCGTACTGATTTGAAATGTCGTGAATTCCCTATAAATATGCCACGATCCAATGTAGTCGGTAGGGAAAGGAACGGTCAACAGCCGCAATGGACCCAATACGCACCACGTTGGACGTCCCAGGGCCAAAGGATGATCGTAATTTGTTACAATCCAATATAAAGACTGGGTACCGCATGCACTGCATAATGTATGTTGTCGGACAACTCTAAGCCTCAGGAATAATTCCTAGCAACAGTTGAAGAGCAGTGAAAAGGGGATACCAACAGTTGAAAGGCTTCCAAAGTCCTTTACAATGGAAAATGAGGAATATCCCTTGAAAGAAACTAAGTGTGTCGTCGAGACTCACCACAAAAAGCCCACCTGAGAAGGGAATGGATAATGGGCGATTAATGCACATTTCAAGGGAATATGGACAGACGCACCACCAGTTTCACTGCCCTTCTGTCATTTGGAAAGGCATAATAATAGCCATAGGTCTGTATAGTGAGGACACCAAAGCATCTGACGAATGTGTTCGGTGAGCACTATCGTTCCCATCCTTAAGGCTAGAGGAGATTGACAAAGCGGTAAGGAGATTACCGATGAACGAACCACCAAAGACGTTGACTAAGGTGACGTTCATAATCTCCATGATGACAGGCAGAGAGGAGGAGGATTGGGGGAGGGGATGCAAGCCTCAGATGCGCTACATATCAGCTTGATTGAGTAGAACCAAGCTAAATGAAGTGTCAGTACAGGAGATCCGATGGTTCTTCCTCAACTCGTCTGCTTGATCGGACGGCTCGACCATTTCCCACGCTACCGTTCATAATAGATTGGCGAGGACAGAACTAACAACGCAACATAAAGTGCAATACCGATGTGTCTGCCTTTGGCAGGGGTGCTGGTACAGATCGTAGATTTCTTTGAGCAGACAACCGATGGATCCAGGCTCCATTCTTCTGTAGCTGCCCCGTTCCCTCAGACACTTTTGGCAGCTAGGAGGCTCCATTCACCTTGTCCCTGCTCCTCTGGGCCGCACCAATGAACGATACATACAAATACCGCGCATCAGAAAGCTGCAGCGGATATCAGAGCATCCCCCTCTCCGGCCATTTTCCCGATCAACTGCGATTGTCAGTGGATCACAGGATCCCTTGCAGTTCTATTACGTCGAGCTGTGACTATTTCCAGACCAGTATGAACGATCAGCGAATCCGCCCCAGACCGCAACATTGCGACCTGTGATTGAAGCGTGTCCGTGTACGTCATTGCGCCCATTGAGTTTCGTCACTTCAAGCCTTGGGTCTCGCCCAAAGGCAAAGTGCCTCTCCGATACACATCTAATGTGCAGTACTCATCCGCAGAGGAAAGTTGAGCAATTGCCGGCTGAGGGCAGGTGTGATATACATATGGATCAAGTATAGATATACCCCATTTCCCCCGTCCTTATGCGTGACTCCGTAGATCAAACCCGAGGCGAAGGCTTGCGGCCGTCAGTATAAAATTCTGTTATTGAATTTGAACGAGTTGGATGTACATTCCGTGGAGCCGACTTAAAATCGGGGATTGGTACTTTTTGGTGTGCTAACGATGGACAAAGAATCATGGATGCGGGAGCTGACGAGCTTTCTGCGTACAGGGGCTCTCAGTGGACTCCTATCATCGGGGTGGGCAGTCGATGAGTCCCCTTCGGCAATGCGGGCCACACTGCCATTGACGACAGTTACGGAGGGCTCAACGTCGGGACCACATAATAAATTTAGCACATTATTGTACAGTATTTATCTCTAGGTAATTTCTACCCTCTATGGTGAAACAATGCAAATGGGGACACCCAAGACCCAGCCAACGATAGACAATGCCGTAGCATCCAAACCTGAACCTCAACACCGCTTAGTCATCGGGGCAAAAACAGGCCTCTGAACCCTAGTAAGCCCAACCTTTGTATCACTATTCTGAGAGCAACCATGATAGAATGCGGACCACTGAACAGCATGAAAGAGATAGGCGTTACCCAAGATGAACCTTCTGTTTTATGTCCACAACCACCTCTCTAGCGATATTCATTTTTGCAGTCTGGAGTCTCTGCCTAAAAAAAACGGACAAGTATGAGTTAGCCTCACCTCATCCCCCTGACATCAGATAGGTGAAGATATATATGTTGAAACGTACATTTCCATAATCTCCCACATCCCGCCGCATTCTCTATTTGATTGAAGTCGATTAGTTCAAGGGGGGTTGGCATATCAAGCCTCGCCCGGAGTGTCGTTCGCGTGTGTAGACTGCAAGTCCAGCCATAAAATCAAATTGTTCAGCATCGGACGCATAACGAGGCATATTATAGGGACATACTTGGTGAGCATGGTGACGGAATAGAACGCGCCCAGCAGCTAGGACAAGATCAAGGAATTAGTCTTCCATAGAAACATTCTCATTCTCGAACCAGCAGAAGACTAAAAAATCAAGTAACCTACCATGCCGAGAGTAATACTAAAATACGTCCAGTGTTTGACGGACTGTCCCCATAATTAGTTCAGCACCAGTATTATCATACTGAAGGACGAAATAAACCGCCGGAACGTACCAGGACAAGCACGACGCACGAGAGAACACTCGTGGCCAAACCCGTATTAATGGTGTATAATACCATACGGTTGATTACCGAATCAGTCCTGGGCCACGGAACGACACATAAGATCATTAATTAGACGAATGGTCTGATTCAGGGGATGAATGTGGCATCGCAAATGTTATGATACGCACTTCTGGAACCCGGTCCGCCGACGTCGCAATAGGATACACATACAAGTTGAAATTACAATGTCTGCGATTGCCTGAGAACCACATAACGCATAATCAGACCATGTACCATGTACCATTTGTCAGAGAAGCCAACGGTGTGAGTTAGAAACAAGGGTGGAGTAGCAGACGCACTTGTGTAGCAAGCCATGATACGGCGACCCACATGATTTCCTCGGCTGCAACTACAGGTTTTCGTACTGTGTTGCTAGAACAGTAATATATAACCAAATCAGACCAATCAGTTGCTAGCTGTGGGCTCGCCGAAGAGAATACAAGGGTGCATACGCTTTGACGGAGGTTACTGCAGTACATGAAGACATTGATTTGATCGGAATACAGTCAGTCACGGTCCATTGAGACACAAAAATATGAATACTAACCAACACCGAATCCTAGCGCGTGGGAGGAATAAGACAGAAGAACGTCACAACGTGATGGTAATTAGGCAAGACTAACCAAACTGAACCAACACAAAGACTTGCTACAAAGTCATAGTGCATCACTTTCAGACTAATCTATTACTGTAAGATATCAGGGCCACAACATACCACAAACGCTCCTAGATAGAGATTAGCACTCACTATGGAAGTCAAGGAGAATTATTAATGGGTTAGTTCTCCAGGGTGGATATGTGGCAAGACCTACGAGAATAGACACGATAGGAAAAGAATGTCTGGACAGTAACTGACGCACAGACCTTGAAGTAGGTAGCGCCAAAGTCAAGATAAGATCCACACCAAGAACCGACTCAGTACTCACTGCACTGATTTGAAATGTTGTGAATCCCCTAGAAATACGTAATGATTTCACGGGTACAGGGGTCAGTAGGGAAAGAACGGGCAAGGGCCATGATGGACCCTATACGCACCACGTTCCGTCACCTGAAGCCAGACGATTGCCGTAATTTGCGCCAACCCACCAGTATAAAGACTGGGTCCCACATACACTGTATAACGTTCATGTTGTCGGACCACTGTGAGCCTTCGCAATAATTGCTAGCGACAGCTGAAGAACACGGAAAAGGGAATACCAACAGTTGAAAAGCTTCCAAAGTCCTTTACAATGGAACTGAGGAATATCCCTCGAAAGAAAAGTGTGCGGTCGACACTCACCATAAAAAGGCCACCTGAGAAAGGAATAGACGAAGGGGGATGAATGAACATTTCAAGGGAATATGGAGACGTAACGAGACGCACAACCAATTTCAGCAGCCTCGTATCATTTGGGAAGGCACAATAATAGCTATAGATCTGGATACTGAGGACACCGAAGCATCTGACGATTGCATTCCGTCAGCGCTGTCGTGGCCACCCTTGAGGGCTGAGACTGACAAAGCGGTGAGGAGGTTACCAACGATCGTGCCGCCCAAGGCGTTGACTTCCATGGTGGTCATTATCTCCACGATGAAGGATAAAGAAGGTAGATCTGGGAAGGGAAGGGAATGGAAACCCAGATGTGCTACAGTTCGATTTATTGAAGCCGACCTAAATGTCGGCATGGGAGATCCGATGACTCTTCGTCAATTCATTTGCCTGATCTTTGGTGGCTCGACGGATTGTGATCATTCCCCACGTTACCTCACGTTGTCCACCACAGATCGACGACAAAACGAAATTAGAGTGATCCCGGACTGGGCTTCTGCGTTCGGTAGTAACTGGCCTGATTGCATCTATTTTCGCACTGCGGTGACGAGGCTTCCAACACAGATCCAGGCACATTTCCCAATACAGCCGATAAAATATGTGTGGGTCACTTTCGCAATTTTCTCAGTCGGATAGTTCCGATCCAACTGTATTGCGGCTTTGACGTGCCACAGCCTTCACATTTGGGGGTCCCAACGTTCTGTCTGCTGTGATGCAATGAGAGATAAGACACGGTTTGTCATCATACTTGTCTACAATGTTGAAAGACGTGGTCGGCAGGTTGCAAATCAGCAGGGTATTTACAGTGTGTGTGCCGTAAATATGGGGGTCTGTGTGCCCAAGGAGGACAATGCCAGGATAACTGGCAGTGCTGATAAGGCGCCGCATTGTCGGCTGATGTGTAAGTCAGCTACCTCCAATGCTCGGTGCCTCCAGTGCTCCATCGCCTCTCGGTACCTCCGGAGTGAGGATTCATAAATAGGCTGTACTACCAATGAAGAACCCCAATCACCCTTGTCTTAGATTTGTCCTCCAGGCTGTGCCGTAATAGAGCTAGCGGAACCGTCCGAACGAGAAATTTCAAAAGTGGCCTACACATATTTTATCAGCTGTACAGCGGTGAGATTGTTTCCATCAAATGCTTTCGGTGGCTGGATCGTTCCATACGCCTCCTCCCCGCTGCTCTCGGCCACACCAATGAGCGATACATACAAATACCGAAGAACCTGGTGCACCACAAGGGTGCAGGGGATATGAGAGTATCTGCATAATCCCCCTTTCTGCCTACCTTCCCAATCAACCCCGATCGTCGACGGATTGCAGTGCTATTACAGCGCAATCCGGTTGTGGCTATTCCACACTCCCATGAACGATTTTCGAATCCACCTGAGACCAGAACATTGCGATCTACCTGTTATTGAAGCGTGTGTGAACCGCCATTGAGTACTCTCTCCTCTCCCAAGGCTGGCAGGCCGCACTCTCCAGCCCAGCCACACTCGTCTTCCCATTTGTCCACCAAAACACTGCGCGGGAGGCGATCTCTTTTCCTCTCAGTTTCTCGTGCAGTCTGAAGTTGCCTCAGCGGTTCCCCAGGCTAAGGGGCTGAAACTACTGTACCCCCTCACTCCCTTTTCTCCATTCCACGCTCCCGGCGCTTGGAATGCGATTGATGACGTAATCCCAGACGAGCCTTGGGACCTCGAATGAATCCCAACGCAATCGCCTGATCCCAATCCCTGACTAGCCCTGCCATCACTTTGGAATTCCAGATAAACCACCCAGAGTTGCACAATAATCTAGTGTACTGTATTGTATCTCTAGACATAGATATCTACCCTCGATAACGAAATAATGCAAATAGCCGCGACCATCTCAGTTGTATAATCTGAGCGGTACTCCCTGCTAATGACGGGTAGTACCCCAGCACCCATGCGAACTTCAACACTGCTTAGTCATCGGGCTCGCTTGGGTTCGGGTTCAGCTCGCCCCCAAAACAGGGCTCTGGACCCCAGTAAACCGAATCTGTGTATTAGCATTCTGGTTGGAATAACCAGGATAGAATGTGGACCGTTGAACGGTGTGACAAAGGTGGGTAGCATCGGATACGGACCTTCTGTTGTGTGTTCACATCACCATGCACAACCTCTCGAACGATATTTGTCCTTCCAGCCTGAGGTTTCCCAGTATAGAAAGAGGGACAAGTTCCAATCAATGTCAGTTAGCATCACCCCGTCCCCCTGGCATCACACAGGCCAAGATATCTACGGTGAGACGTACACTTTCAGGACCACCCCCCGCCTTGCGCCATATTCTCTTTTTCATCGAGGAGCTGATCATTTCAAGGAGGCTTGGTGTATCAAGTCTCGCCAGGAGTGCCTTTCGCGTGTGCAGACTTCAAGATCAAAATGAAATAAAATTGTTCAGTATCGGACGTATAACGACACATATAATAGGGACGTACTTGGCGAGCATGGTGACAGAATAGAATGCACCCAGTGGCTAGAGCAGAATCAAGGAATCAGTCTTATTAGAAATATATTCATTCTCAAACGAGCAGGTGACTAAAAAACCAAGTAACCTACCATGCCGGTAATAAGTACACTAAAATCGATTCCGTAAACGGAAAACTGTCTCCAGAGTTGGTTAGTAGCCATACTGAGAAGCGAAAGGAAATCACTGAAATGTACCACCACATTAAGGATACACGAGAGAACACTGGTGGCCAAGCCTGTACTAATTGTGTACAATATCATACGGTTGATTACTGAATCAGTCCTGTGCCACGCAACGACGCGTGAGATTAATCAGACAAAGGGTAAATGCATTTGGCATCGTAGAAGGTAAAAGTATCAAGATACGTACTTCCGGAACCCGGTCCGCCGACGTTGCAATATGACACACATACATGCTGCAATCACAATATCTGCGATGGCCTGAAATCCACATAATCACACCATGTATCAGCGGAGGCAAGAGGGTCGATGTTAGAAACAAGGAAAAATAGACTACGGCCAAGACCCACTTGAATAGTGAGCCATGCCACGGCAAACCATGTCCACTCCTTGACTAGTACTTCAAAATCTGGTAGCATGATCCTAGAACAAGATATAGCCAGATCAGGCCAACAAATCGTTAGCTGCAGCCCTACCAAGGGAATATGAGGATGCATACAATTTGACCGAGGTTGCTGCAACATGCCAAAACACCGATTTGATCGGAATACAATCAGTTACGGTCCATAGAGACGTACGAAGATGAATACTAACCGGCGCCAAATCCTAGCGCGTGCAAAGAATAAGACAGACGAAGCACATCACAAAGCAATGGTAATTAGGCAAGACTAACCAAACTGAATCAACACAAGGACTTGCTACGGAATCATGGCGCATGACTCTCAGATTGATCTATTAAGACATCAGGGCCATAACCTACCACAAACACTCCTAGATAGAGATTGGCGCTCACTATGGAAATCAAGGGGAATTATGAATGGGATGGTTCTTCAGCAAGGCTTCAGCAAGGATATGTGGTACGACCCACGAGAGTAGACACGATGGGCAAAGAACGTCTGCACAGTGGCTGACGCGCAGACCTTGAAGTAGATCGTGCGAAAGTCAAGATGAGGCCATCCACAATAAGGATCGGCTAAACACTCACTGCGCTGAATTGAAAGGTTGAGAGTTCCCTAGAAATATGCGACAATTTCATGGGTACTGGGGTCAGTAGAGAAAAGAACGGTCGACGGCTGGGATGGACCCCCATACGCACCACGTTGCATGACCCAGAGTCGAAGGATTACCGTAATTGGTGACAACCCACCAATATAAAGACTGGACACCACACCCACTGCATAACGCACATGTTGTTGGACGACTGTGAGCCTCTGCAGTGATTCCTGGCGAGAGTTGAAGAGCGCGGAAAGGGGATACCAACAGTTGAAATGCTTCCAAAGTCCTTTACAATGGAAGATGAAGAATAGGTCTCGAAAGATAAGGGTGCGCGATACCCACCATAAAAATCCCACCTGGTAGATAATGAGCAATGAATGCGCACTTCAAGGGAATATTGAGGGACGTACCGCCAGTTTCAGCGACCTGGCGTCATTTGGGAAGGCATGATAATAGCTAGAGGTCTGGATAGTGAGGACACCAAAGCATCTGAAAAGTACGTTCGGTCAGCGCTGTCATGGCCATCCTGGCTGGAGGAGGCTAACAAAGCATTGAGGAGGTTACCAATGATCGAGCCACCAAAGATGTTGGGTACGGGGTCCTTGATTATCTCCATGATGAAGGGAAAGAGGAGGAGGGGCAGATGAGTGGAGGAAATGGAAGCGCAAGTGTACTAGACATGAGCTCAATGAATTAGAGTTGAGCGCTAAACGAAGTGTCAGTATATAGTATATAAGAGATCCAGTGATCCGCTTCGACAGATTGCGATCATTCCCGGCATTCTCCACCATAGATCGGCGACGGAATTGACGAGGAAATATAAAGAGCTTCAGAGCGATCGCGAACTCGTGTTTGCATAGGAGTAGGGATCGTGTTCGGTATAATCCGCAGGAACTCTTCCAAACACGGTGCCTCCACAATGAATACGGCGTGGCGAAAAGAGTGCAAATAGATCCACGTTCCTTTCCCAATAAAGGGATAAGATTCTTCTGTGTACGGTGACATCAAGTTCCCTCGGACACTTTCGGTAGGTAAATCATTCCGTTCGCCTTCTCTCAGCCGCCAATGAGCGATACATACAAAGGCCGGAGAACTCGCCGCATTACCAAGTTGCAGCGGATATTTACTGGCGGAGTGTCTAGATAATCCGCACGTTTCTAGTCAACCAATCACGGTATTCGACGGATCACAGGTGTTGCGCACTTCTTTACAGCGCAATCTTATTAGACCTGCTTCCAGACGGTCATTAGCGACTTCCGAATCCACCTGAAACCGGAAAGTCGCCCCCAATTATTCAAAAGGACCGGGCTGGCGAACTCCGTCAATTGCGCCATGAGTTTCGTCCCTTGCCGACTCGCACAAAAACAGGGTGCCTCTCCAATAGCCGTATAACGAGTGGCACTTGTCCCCAGAGGATAGTAAAGAGCCTGGACGTTCACCAGCTGAGGGCAGGGGTGAATCTGGATGATATACGGGAGTAGGAAGTGTAAATGCACACCTGTGGAGGAGGGGTTTTAAGCGCCAATATTACACAGCCTAATAGGCCGTGGAAATCACAAGTCCTATAGAGAAAGAGAGGGGGATCTGGATTTGTATGCCGTGTAGGCAGGGTTCGCCGAGAGCAGTCCACTGAAACCCTAAGCAAGTCTGCAGAGTCGGTAATTGTGTGGTCAATAGGAAAGGGGCTAGGGCCCACAAATAGCACACAGTAGAAAGTATGTGCCATGTTGATTGTACCAGACATGGCGCCGCAGGCCCCCGCGACCTTGCTTGCAAATCATTCTGGGCGTGTGGATATTCTCTTACAGTAAGGCTGTAAAACAGTCATGCAAAACCAAACGTCCGACTACAGTAATCAGAAGTCGGGAAGCGGCAGGTTTATTGCAAGCCAGCTAGCTAATGTGAGTCCTTGACACTCAGTTCGCAGTTCGTCTTAGGTGTTTAGGCGCTGACCGGGGCGATCACTAAAAAGGAATTTCAGCCCGGCGTTGAGTCCTCCGTAACCATCGTCAATGGTAACGAGAGCCGCAGTGGATCCCGTGGCCGGAGCTCGAGGTTCGAGAACTGCGGGTGGATCACATATTGATCTATTCTCAGGGCAAAGACAGCCACCTATTTCTATTTCACCTTTGTTTCCCTTACTTTCTTCACTTCCACCATGTTATCCCTAACACTCCTTTCTCTCCTCCTTCTTTCTATCCCCGCCTTCTCCGCTCCGAGTTCAAATCTATACCTGGCCGGACGCTCGACGAGCGGACCTAAAAGTATTTACTATGGATCACACGTCTCTGGCGCTTTGTTGCTAAACTATGATATTTATCCAGAGGCCATCGCCAGCCTGTGGGCGTGGAGCTGGACGAGTGTCCAGGCAGAATGCTCCTTCCTCGCCGAGGCTGGCTATGGCTATGTTCAAGGTATGCACTGTCTGTTTTATAATGTACTGCATCGGTTTAATTCTTCATTGGACCAGTCTCCCCCCCAGCGGAGCACATCACTGGCCCACAGTGGTGGACCGATTATCAGATTGTTTCGTACCAGATTAAATCCAAACGAGGCAGTCGCGCCGAATTCCAGGCCATGGCACATGCTTGTCGCGCAGTCGGTGTCAAGGTCATAGTCGACATTGTCATCAATCATATGGCCGGAATAGACTCGGGCTCTGGTGTTGCTGGCAGTACATTTACACATTATAACTATCCTGGAATTTACCAATACTCTGTATGTTTTGGTAGCCTCTTCCAGTTTTCTTAGCTCACAACAACCAACTCTTCATAGGACTTCCACCACTGCGGTTCGCCACGTTCCTAATAGTCTACTCGCGTTCAAAACAACTGACCCCTTTGATAGGCCTCACCCCAAATGATGCGATTGGTGAGTGGGATCCTGCAGCACGACAATTCGGTTTCTTAACCCCTATTTTCCAGTGGACTTTGGCAACGAAGCCCAAGTCGAACTTTGTCAACTGGTGAACTTGGCAGAGTAGGCACATGCTTCCCTCAACATCATTGCACGCACTATAACTCGCACTTCCTAGCCTTAATACAGAGAGTGAATATGTGCGACAGCGTCTAGCAACGCATCTCAACGACGTTCTTAGTCTTGGTGTGGATGGCTTCCGCATCGACGCTGCTAAACGTAGGTGACCCGCCCGTGGTTTCCTGGATATATTCTGATGAGTTAACGGAGTGTATAGATATTGCACCTGCTTCGGTGCTCAATATCCTCGGCCGCCTCTCCCGCAAGGTGCTTCCTGTATCGAGGAATGACGACTTACGCTATGCTAAATGTCTTTTTTTAGGTGTACATCACTCAAGAAATCGTTGACACCACGAGCCGATTCCCCAACCTGCATACAAGTGCCGGAGACGTCCAAGAGTGCGTGTTGCACTATCATTTTCCGGCTGTTTACTTGCCTAAGTAATTTCTCGGGCGCTATAGATTCCGCTTCGCATACGGTCTGTTGGACGCCTTCCAGAACTCAGGTATCAGTTCCCTCACGAACCTCAATAATCGTGGCTGGCTCGCGTCCGGGCAGGCAAATGTCTTCGTTGCGAATCACGACACTGAACGCGTGAGTTCCTCACAAGTGCAAGGCACCAATCCCCTATCTATGTGACTGACCCGTGTACGATTTAGGGTGGATCGTCCTTGAGTTACAAATCTGGAAACAACATGTACACCCTGGGTCATGTGTTCCTGCTCGCTTTCCCATATGGTACCCCGACAGTTCATTCTGGATTCAGCTTCTCTGATACCAATGCGGGCGCTCCAAGTGGAGGTCTGTCCACGTTTAGTCCCCTCGGTAACTTCAACAACTCATCCCGTCTTTTTTTTTTCTCCCTTCAGGGGTGTGCAGTGGAAACGGTCCGGCGGGTGCTTGGTGAGTGTCGATGTTGTACTCTCCAGGGTGATGGTGTTCATATCTATACGCAGGGTGTGCGAGCACCGCTTGACCCCGGTCGTTGGCATGGTCGGTTTCTTCAACACCGTAGGCTCGGCACCTCTCTGCGACGTGTTCACTACATCGAATCACCAGCAGCTCGCATTCGGCAGAGGCAAGTCGCTCCCTCGCATTGCGTTCATTCCCCTTGGACGCATGATTTTTGTTATCTGTTTGCTAACTCTATGAGACTCTTAGGCTCATCAGGCTACGTCGCCATTAACAATAGTGGTTCAGTATGGACAGCGACTTTCAAGACTTCGCTTCCCGCAGGAACATATTGTGACGTCGTTAGCGGAGCGAAGGTATCCAAACAATGCACCGCCTCGAGGTGGGTTCAGGCTCCCTGTTTCTTCGTTGGATTTTTACCGACTTTGGTCCTCATATCTTCTGTTTTTTTGTGCGCAGGATCACGGTTGCCCATGGATCATTCACTTACTCTATCCCAGCGCACCAGGCCATCGCCATACACATCGGTGCAAAAGTATGAGCCATCCGCCCGCCCATTCTCCTAAAGCCAGTCTGGCTTGCTCGCTCTCGCCTTTTTTTCTCGTTTCTCTATTCGCTGCTGTGCTCCATCCGCGATCCACTCATTCATGGACTCATCTCTCTACGCTATGAAGATAAAACACTCGTTTTTTTTGGGTTGCTCGTTTTCTTAAATCATTGTTGCTTCCACCGTAGGGGGCCCTTCGTTATCTCCATGGGGAACGGAAAAGAGAAGTGGGGACATAAAAGGAAATGGACCTTGAATTCATTAGAACCGATTGCTAAATGAGGTTTCAAGTAGAACATATATATATACGATCCGATGATTCTTCTTCCACTCATCTTGAGCTTTGGAGCTTGGGCACGGCAGGGCCACGGCTCAACAGATGGTGTTCATTCCCATTAGGCTGACATTGTCCGCTACAGAATCGATCGCGAAGAGGGGACAGGATTAATGACAAAAAATCAAGCGATAGACGGGCATATGGCAATATATGTGAAGTAGATCGAGCTTAAAACTGAGGAAGATTGAATCCTTCTTGCCTATTTGATCTTGTTGTATGATGTAATGGGGGCGGGACCCGAGACCTGCATCCGCATATATGACATGAGTAGGTATCGTTTTCTTCACGCACTCTCCCCACCAACAATGGATTTCGCCCCCCTTCCACCGAATTCGGCAGGGATTGTTGTTCCTATTTTGAACCCCGTCGAGACCCCCCTTGGACATTTCGCTCTCGCGGACCTGTATCAAAGGCAAGTCCGTACAAGCAGAAGTTTGTGTTCCTATTTTATCTGTATCGTATCCATCTGGACGTCTCATCCCTTTCTACAGCTGTTCCACACATGACTCCAGGCGTGGCGACCGAAGCCGAAGCCCTCAATGCTGAGGCATACAAGATGGCTGTTGCTTCGACAGTCCATCCTCAAGGTGAGTGTCATTTTTTGCGAGTCCTCGAACCAACGCTTATTCAAATTACAGTTGTTGTTCCTCAGTTCTTTGGCCCCCTCATCACGATCATGGAGTCGTTGGATGAGTTGAAAAATTCTGTCAATGTATGCATCTGATACAACCCGTCTTGGATCTTACTGAACCTATTATGAATTTCAAGAGCATTAAACAAATCGCGATTAAGGTGAGCGTAAGTTATATTCCCCCGGGCTCATGTACCTAATGTGACGTTGACAAATAGGCGTTCAATGCAAGCTGCGGAGATGGCTCCGGCATCCCATATATCACAGTTCCTTATGATGATGGAACTAACCCACCGGTGAGTATTTTCGAAATACATGGGCAGCTCCTGAGATTTACTTAGATTTACAGCCCACATTGCCTGCGATTCACCGGTATAGTGACATCTCCTTGCTGTCTGGCGATCAAATCGTTGCCTATCTACAGGGCTACGGTGGCCATACCACCGGCTCCGACCTCGAACTGCGTCAACAACTTGGGGTGCTACTTGGGGCCCGCGTCATCACCGGTTCTTCGTAGCCTTACATATACTTACAATTGTAATTCCACGAGTTTTTGAATCCATATGTTTCTTGAGGTCTCCAGCAGTACATTTCTAATATTATGTAACGATTTCATAAGCCCAAACAGCATCCTGCAATGCGACTCCTATGTTTACGACTCTTACGTAAGTAAAAGAGGGTGCGTCCATGGCTGTGCAACTTCGGCTCCACCCGTACTTCGGAGTACCCAGTACGTTTCAACTAGTCTCGTAACCAGACCAAGCTTACGCGAGCGTGGCTCCGGTCTGGTTATGAGACTACGTTTCAACCATCGACGACGGATGATCTTGCGCCTAAGGCGCGAAGCAAGCAAGGTCTGGTCATGGCGCAATCTCTCTGGTTATTGAAAACGGTCTTTGCATTGCCTGTACGCGGTTCTCCACGCATGGGCATCTTATTCCAGTCATTTCTTTTGTTAACTCATCTCTATTCTCCAGCTCCGACTGTTATGGAGTATTGTATTGTGCGAATTCCCCCCAAACCCGATGTTTGCTATGAATCTTGCTCCTCCTTTCAGCTTAAGCGCCCATTCTGGCATTTGCGGTGCTAGGCAGTTTTCTTCCAATGGCGAACAGTGGTCCCGACAGCTGGAATGTAGAGGACGGCGTGCCTTCTTTCAGTAGTAACACTACTGCCACTAAGCTCCATGCCTTCTTTACCGCAAACTCGATGACGCCCCTCTCCCGCACTTCCACCTAAAATTCTTACACGAGGGGCTTGCGCCATTGATCCTACGGTGCTGTTTCCGCAGGCTATCTCAGAACTTCAGCATTCGAACGTACCCAATCATCCTCTGCTCTCTCTGCTAGGAGGTACCCCAACAAGCACTCCAACCACCATCGTCGGAAATTCAGCCCTGATCGTCATCGCAGCAACACTCTCGACGAGGGCCACGAACCCTTCCCTTCCCATCCACATCCCCCACTTCATAAGAGCATACTCATGACGAATGGGTGACACAACAGGTGCCACATCATGTGATGTGACTATATTGGCTTTTGGGAGTTTTTTTAAACATAGACGACCCCACCGGGAATTTGGGCTGATTTTGGGACCCTGAACGCCCCCACCGGGGAAATTTTGGCATTTTTGGGCTTATTTCCACCGAGAGCAGGACCCCAAATTTAGGGTTCCAGGAGTGACAGGGGTCCTAGTTCGTCTGTGCTTACTGGGGCGATCATTAAAAAGCAATTTCGGCCCGACGTTGAGTCCTCCGTAACCGTCAATATTAATGGTAACGAGGGCCGCAGTGGACCCCGTAGCCGGGGCTCGAGGCGGGTGGATCACATATTGATCTATATCCAGGGCAAAGACAGGCACCTATTTCACCTTTGTTTTTACTCCCCCCACCCCCGCCATGTTATCCCTAACACTCCTTTATCTCCTCCTTCTTTCTATCCCCGCCTTCTCTGCTCCGAGTTCAAATCTATACCTGACCAAATGCTCGACGAGCGGACCTAAAAGTATTCACTATGGATCACACGTCTCTGGCGCTTGTTGCTAAGATATGATATTTATCCAGAGGCCATCGCCAGCCTGTGGGCATGGAGCTGGACGAGTGTCCAGGCAGAATGCTCCTTCCTCGCCAAGGCTGGCTATGGCTATGTTCAAGGTATGCACTGTCTGTTTTATAATTAAAAAAAAATTAAATTAAAATATTTAAAACATAATTAAATAAAAAAAAAAAAATATAAAAAAAATTTAAATAAATAAATAAAAAAAAAAAATAATATATAAAATAAATAAAAATTAAAAAACAAAAATATAAAAAAAATAATATAAATAAATATATAAAAATAATAAATAAATAAAAAAAAAATATAAAAATATAAATAATAAAAAATAATAAAATAAAATAATTAAAAAAATATAATAAAAATAAAAAAATAATTTAATTAATAAAAAAATAAAAAATAAAAAAAAAATAAAAAAAAAAAAAAAAAAATAAAATAAAAAATAAAAAATAAAATATAAAAAAAAAATAAAAAATAAAAAATTAATAAAAAAATAAATAAATATAAAAAAAGTAAATAATAATAATATTAAATAATTTAAAAAAAATAAAAATAAATTAAAAATAAATAAAATAAAATTAAAAAAAAAAAAAAATATAAAATAATAAAATATTAAATAATGTACTGCATCGGTTTAATCCTTCATTGGACCAGTCTCCCCCCCAGCAGAGCACATCACTGGCCCACAGTGGTGGACCGATTATCAGATTGTTTCGTACCAGATTAAATCCAAACGAGGCAGTCGCGCCGAATTCCAGGCCATGGCACATGCTTGTCGCGCAGTCGGTGTCAAGGTCATAGTCGACATTGTCATCAATCATATGTCCGGAATAGACTCGGCTCTGGTGTTGATGGCAGTACATTTACACATCATAACTATCCTGGAATTTACCAACACTCTGTATGTTTTGGTAGCCTCTTCTAGTTTTCTTCGCTCACAACAACCAACTATTTATAGGACTTCCACCACTGCGGTTCGCCACGTTCCCAATAGTCTGCTCGCGTTCAAAACAACTGACCCGATTTGATAGGCCTCACCCCAAATGATGCGATTGGTGAGTGGGATCCTGCTAGCATAACAATTCGGTTTAACCCCTATTTTTAGTGGACTTTGGCAACAAAGCCCAAGTCGAACTTTGTCAACTGGTGAACTTGGCAGAGTAGGCACATGCTTCCCTCAACACCATTGCACGCACTATAACTCGCACTTCCTAGCCTTAATACAGAGAGTGAATATGTGCGACAGCGTCTAGCAAAGCATCTCAACGACGTTCTTAGTCTTGGTGTGGATGGCTTCCGCATCGACGCTGCTAAACGTAGGTGACCCGCCTGCGGTTTCATGGATATATTCTGATGAGTTAACGGAGTGTATAGATATTGCACCTGCTTCGGTGCTCAATATCCTCGGCCGCCTCTCCCGCAAGGTGCTTCCTGTATCGAGGAATGACGACTTACGCTATGCTAAATGTCTTTTTAGGTGTACATCACTCAAGAAATCGTTGACACCACGAGTCGATTCCCCAACCTGCATACAAGTGCCGGAAACGTCCAAGAGTGCGTGTTGCGCCATCATTTTCCGGCTGTTTACTCGCCTAAGTAATTTCTCGGGCGCTATAGATTCCGCTTCGCATATGGGCTGTTGGACGCCTTCCAGCACTCAGGTATCAGTTCCCTAACGAACCTCAATAATCGTGGCTGGCTCGCGTCCGGGCAGGCAAATGTCTTCGTTGCGAATCACGACACTGAACGCGTGAGTTCCTCACAAGTGCAAGGCACCAATCCCCTATCTATGTGACTGACCCATGTACGATTTAGGGTGGATCGTCCTTGAGTTACAAATCTGGAAACAACATGTACACCCTGGGTCATGTGTTCCTGCTCGCTTTCCCATATGGTACCCCGACAGTTCATTCTGGATTCAGCTTCTCTGATACCAATGTGGGCGCTCCAAGTGGAGGTCTGTCCACGTTTAGTCCCCTCGGTAACTTCAACAACTCACCTCGTCTTTTTTTTTTCTCTACCTTCAGGGGCGTGCAGTGGAAACGGTCCGAAGGGTGCTTGGTAAGTGTCGATGTTGTACTCTCCAGGGTGATGGTGTTCATATCTATGCGCAGGGTGTGCGAGCACCGCTTGACCCCGGTCGTTGGCATGGTCGGTTTCTTCAATGCCGTAGGCTCGGCACCTCTCCGCGACGTGTTCACTACATCGAATCACCAGCACCTCGCATTCGGCAGAGGCAAGTCGCTCCCTCGCATTGCGTTCATTCCCCTTGGACGCATGATTTTTGTTATCCGTTTGCTGACTCTATGAGACTCTTAGGCTCATCAGGCTACGTCGCCATTAACAATAGTGGTTCAGTATGGAAAGCGACCTTCAAGACTTCGCTTCCCGCAGGAACATATTGTGACGTCGTTAGCGGAGCGAAGGTATCCAAACATTGCACTGCCTCGAGGTGGGTTCAGGCTCCCTGTTTCTTCGTTGGATTTTTACCGACTTTGGTCCTCATATCTTCTTTTTCTCTCTGCTCAGGATCACGGTTGCCCATGGATCATTCACTTACACTGTCCCAGCGCACCAGGCCATCGCCATACACATCGGTGCAAAAGTATGAGCCATTCGCCCGCCCATTCTCTTAAAGCCAGTCTGGCTTGCTCGCTCTCCTTTTTTTTCTCTCGTTTCTCTATTCGCTACTGGCTCTATCCGCGATTCACTCATTCATCCACTCATCTCTCTACGCTATGAAGATAAAACACTCGTTTTTTTTTTCGGTCGCTCGTTTTCTTAAATCACTGTTGCTTCCACCTCGGACTTACTTGTTTTTTTTTGGCCCACGGACATATGGAGATACTCCCCACAACTAGTTGTAATGTAGTTGGCAATGGATGATCCACTTAGCACTCAAATGAACTTAGCCAATTTAATAGAATCAGATCGAAACGTAGGCGGGCGCCTGCATCATTACTGTATTGCTGTATTACCTTGGACTAGACATGGCGCTGTATGGCGTATGACCTTGCTTCTCAGTGGGCGGATTCTACGGATCCACTTGTGTTCTGCTAAAGCTCAACATCATTGCTGACTAGTGTGTTGGTACAGTGGTTACAAAAAATTTTCTGTCATCATATCTGTGCAATTCCATCTTTCCAAAGTGGTGGTTGTGTCGTATGCTGAGTGGTGATCAACAATATGTAACAGTCAGATAAGGGCCCAATATGGTTTTCCAAAGTACGGAAAATTCCCTTTGCACCGACAGCGCACATATCTTTGCGACTGCACACATATCTTTGCGTCAAATTTTGAAATTGCCCCATTTGTGCACCAATCATTCCGTACAACTACCTAGTCTGGGACCCCTTTGAATAGACGGAGGTGGGTACCAAATTGTATTGTTCGTTAAGGCACCAAACAAATCACGTGATTTGTGAGGATGAGGTCGTAGGGAGATGGAAATGACTGGGGTGAAGACTGACTATCCAAAACATTACCCTAGAAAGAATATGAAAAATATCCAGAGCCAGTTCTTTACTGCCATTTTTCCGTCACCACGGCCCAATCGGGTTACCCGTAAGAATCACGTGATTTATTTGGGACCTTAACCGCCATACATTTGGATGGCAATAGCCAATATAATTGGGTACTATGTTACGTCCATACAAAGCGATCCCGGCCTCTATATAGAGGCTGGTGTTCCTGCCTAACAACTACCATAGCCCAAAAAATGTGTTTTCTGGGCTCTAGAGGCCGTCCCACACCCTGAACTTGAGAGGGCACTCTAGCGATCTCGTGACCATGGTCACGTGATACTTTTGGAATGAATCTCTAAGTCATGGACTGCATAGGTATTGCATTCACAGATCCTAACCCCATACTCAAAGCCCTTAAGCATTGTTCACTAGTGTCAGGACTCCTTCCCAATCGTCAATCTGGCTTCCCCGATGTAGACAAGTCCTAAGTCCGAGTCCTTGATCCGAATTACATAATGTGTTATAAATAACAACGGAAATTAAGTAAAACCCGATCACCTATGCCGATGGGGACTATGCTGAAAGTTACGGGAGATCCGGAATGGCAGGAACCTAGCACAGCTCTGGGAATTTGGCCTCAGCTGACCCTGGAATATTAATGCTCTGCCAGTATTTCATCCCTTTTGGGCAATTTGCCTCAGTAATCTTGGAGATTCCATTCTGGAATCTCCCGTAACTTTCAGCATAGTGGTCCCCATCGGCATAGGTGATCGGGTTTTACTTAATTTCCGTTGTTATTTATAACACATTATGTAATTCGGATCAAGGACTTGGACTTAGGACTTGTCTACATTGGGGAAGCCAGATTGACGATTGGGAAGGAGTCCTGACACTAGTGAACAATGCTTAAGGGCTTTGAGTATGGGGTTAGGATCCATGAATGCAATACCTATGCAGTCCATGACTTAGAGATTCGTTCCAAAAGTATCACGTGACCATGGTCACGAGATCACTAGAGTGCCCTCTCAAGTTCAGGGTGTGGGACGGCCTCTAGAGCCCAGAAAACACATTTTTTGGGCTATGGTAGTTGTACGGAATGATTGGTGCACAAATGGGGCAATTTCAAAATTTGACGCAAAGATATGTGTGCAGTCGCAAAGATATGTGTGCTGTCGGAAACAAACATGTGCAAAAGGAATTTTCCGTACTTTGGAAAACCATAGCGGACTGTTGACACACACACACAGAAAAAACTTGTGTGACACTCGGGCCGGCATACACACACAAAAAATTTGCGGACTGCTGACACACACACACACAAAAAACTTGTGCGACACTTGGGCCGCCATACAGCTTGTCCTCCGTCAGTAATTCATCGTCTCCCTCGTCACATCTGTCCACGCCCGCAAAATTTTTCCCGCCCTCCTCCCTTTTATTGCATAAAAACACTGCGTCGTTGAGACTGGGTTACCTAGTCTTATTGCTCAGCCTCTTCCACGCTCTGTAGTTGCCTAAGTAGATTCCGTAGCACATTCAGCCTTGCCAGACACAATGTCCTCGTCTGCCTTCGGCAATTCCCGCACTCTGCCCGGCCGTTGTCACCTGGCCAAGTAAGCTCAGCCAGTAGGAACATGAGCGTAAATGTTTCATGCGGTGTCATCAGACAAGCTATCCAAGCACCAGTTGAATTGCTAGCAGTGTGAAATTTTCATTGGATCCACAAAACTAGTATCAAGTGGCCTCGTAAGTGCTCTCTGATCCTCATCCACCACTTTGGGAGACTTCTGGTGAGCTCCACACATTACAACATGTGATAATCTATTATATTAGTTATTAGCATTGAAAATTCTTTCATATAATAGGTTAGCGCCCTAGGTCGAAGGATTCCTGGATTTCAAAAGGGTCTCCTGGATCAAGCCCCCAATAGGCTCAACGGGGAAAGGGGAGTTTTACAGGCCAAAGTTCCTGTCTGTTTGCTGGATGCTCATGTTTGGGAGTTTGGAGATCGTCCCTGCCCTGAAATATCTGGATTGCGTGAAGATTCCCCCATCCATAGCAGGGCACGCGTTCTTTCTCCCCCAACCCAATACTTTCGTATTCTAATCAGGTCAGACCAGCCTCATTCTTTGCCA